>JASTWL010000269.1:0-251952 GCA_035220575.1 Temnothorax rugatulus
TATAAAACAACGTACATGTTTTATCTCTTCAATTTTTATGAATTTGATGGGATTCCAATTATTATGTAAAATAAGTTTTTACAGAAAAATGTTAAAAATAATAAAAAAGTGTATTTCCAAATTTCTGATAAAATTTGATAAGAATTAAATATATAAAGATGTTTGTTTTTTGAATGTTCTATTATATGAATTTGATGGTTTCACATATCATAATAAATCATATTGTATCACAGATTTGTCTTTAGAGAAATAAATCATTAGTTATAACAAGTAATAATCATACAATACGTACAGAAAACATTTTTAATCCTACAGCACTAGTTTCGTTATTTTAATTAATTTTCAATTTCAATGATTTTTGTCATGTCGTATAAGTATATCATTTAAAGTAACGAAAAAAAAAAAAAACGATAAAATATATTTTATATTTTAATTATATATATAGTTAATAAACAAAATATATATAATAGAAATTGTAAAAAAAACAAATGTAAAATAATTTATAGATTATATTTCTATACATACGTAATGACTTAACTTCCAATGATTGCATTTTTGCAATTTTTTTATTAGCATCCTCCAACAACTGTGCAAGTTCTTCCTTAGTAGGACTTTCCTATCTTTTATCTCTTCGTCAGAGGAATATGTCGTCGAAAGACTTCGAGACGAATTCGTAGACTCGTCCAAATCTTGTATTTTTTTTTCTTACTACTTGTGTCACTGATGTTCACATTCATCTTTTCAATATTTTTACTTTTTCTGTTTATAGAAAAACAATAATGATATATATATATAATTATATCTTGAATAATTGACAATGACAAATTTCAGCCAGTTATAAAATAATATAAGTTGCGGATAGAACAATAAGATATCCCTGTAAAAAATTTTTCATATAAAAACATAGAAATATTTGTTTTATATAAAAATTTTTTTCCCGAAACTAAATCTTACTCTAGGAAAAGCGTAGTAAGATTTTCAAACTAAATCATCCGTTCTTTAATTAATAACATAATAAAATAAGAAAATAATATATATATGTATTACAAAAGAATATGTTGTTTTCTTTTTTCTTCTGTTGTCTTTTTTGGCATTTTACCGACAAGTTTGTCATCGCAGGGTTTCTTTACGTCGAATCCTTTACGCCGGGCATGCTTTGACTTATTGCTATTTCGTTTCATTTTACATTCTGTCTTATATCTCTTCAGCTCTTTTTCAATTGCATCTTGTTATCTACACATGAAAAAGAAATAATCTGAAGAATTCTAGCGTGCAAATTTTAAAAGTTAGATTAGGTTATATAGGTTAGGCCAGGTACTAACATGCTAGTTATCAAATTATAAGCAGAATTAATACAAATAAGGGAATAACGAACCTGAGAACATAAGGACATTTCCAGTATATTGTTTCTTGTTGTAATAGAACCGAAAGTCTCTCCTTTTTTCACCGTTTCATTCATCGGAAATAACATCTTCGTCATTTACCATGCAATATGACTCGTCTTCGTCGCACTTCAAAAGAAACATATTTCATCCAAAGCAATATAAAAACACAAAATCACGGAATCCGTAAGTACTTCAACGAAATAAGATAATATAAGCGAAGATCTTGGTGTGATTCCGAGATATATCTTCCACGAAATGCACGAGATGCGAGCGGAAGCGCGAAAACGTGGATTCAAACCATGTGGATTGCGAGTAGCGAGACCAGCGAGAAACGCAAGAAACCGCGCGTTCTGTGCGCCTGCGCAATAAAAACACCTCATCTCTAACGGTCTACCTATGATGCTATAAAAAAACAATTGGTAATTATATAATTTAAAATAACAGTGGCACTTTTTTGACAAATTGAGATAAATTCTGCAATCTATGTATGTGTATATATTATATATATATATATATATATATATATATATATATATATATATATGCGTAATACATATTCACAGAATGATAGTTGCTTTCCATTTACACTCAAGTGATCTAAGTCACTCAGTTATGTGAGTATTTTATATATACTCAGGTAAGATATGTCATTTTGTATTTACCCTGCTTATTTGGTGACAAAGCTATTGCATAATAATACAGGTCCAAAGCCTCACTTTTAATGTGAGTTTATTAAATTCATTAAAAGCACATGGCTCTCGATTGTGGATAAAAATTCAGTTGAATCTCACTTGTCAGTATGCAAAAAGAACGTGCATTTAACTAAGTTAGACGTCACAAGTGAGAATTACCTGAGTTTTTATGTAAATGGAAAACACATAATGTCTTATCCCAAAATGTTACAAATTTTGTTGCGCGCGACTGTCGATCGTCAACTATTATCCTCCACTAATGTCGAAGTAGAACGAACGTTTAAATTCGAAATATATATTTAGATGTTTTTACGGTGCTTGATTTTGGTATGAGACATATTTATGCATAATGCACATTTTAATTTATTTTTCCTCTCTTTATTTAATTTATAGTAATAATAATAATATGATATAGATTATTGCCTCCTACATTGTTGCTCCACCATTCATCATGTCTGATAGTGATGACAGTATAATGCAATAATGATTGTCAGCCAGAAAAAAAATATAAACATGGCCGATGGACCAAAGCATTCCGGTATGTACACAACTGTAACCGTTAACAACTCAGATAAAAATAACAGTATAATTTTTTTATTCAAATAAATTATAAGAGAGAAAGGTGTTATAATAGTTGGTCGAATTGCCCATGTTTTTATGTGGAAACAAATCTATATATAATGGCTGAAACTACTAATTATATAGGAAATATTTTACAAGATTTACCTGCAATTTATTTTGCTTTTCTCATAGGTTCCCTTGAGGACAATATCAAGATATTCGTCTCACTTAAATGCAAATGCCATTGAAGAAAATGCAGGAGTCTTGCTAGAATCAAACTGTGAAAACATTATTGACATCAGTAATGCCAATGACGAAATAAATGACGATATTGCGTTAGAAAATTACATACTTAGCAATGACGATGATGATGATGATAGCAGTGTTACTGAACCAGATGATGATAATAATCAAGAGATATTTTCTAAACATGTAAACCTTCCATTGTGCTTCGAGTAGTAATTCTGACAGCGATATCGATATTACTCAGAATCTACAGTGACAGTGATGAGGATGATGACACTGAACTTCGAGAACAGTCTATGGTTTATGAAAATGTAGACAAACAACGGATGAAGCGGTTCTATCACTTCTGCAATTACACGTAAAACATAAATTGACCAAAAACGCTTTGAAAGATACATTAAAAACAGTTTGTGATATGCTTCCGGTTCTAATAATATGCCTAAAACTATTTTTAAAATATTCAAATACATCACAGATGTAGCTCCTCCATGTGCTGTCATAAAACACTATTATTGTAAAAGCTGTCAAATATGTTATGATGATGATGAAACAGGACATTCAGTCCAAAAATGTCGAACGTGTCCACTGAGTGATGGAAATACTGGTGTTTTTTACGAGCTGGATGCCGTGGATCAGGATAAAATATATGTTTTGAACACAGGAATCGTATAGAATTGTACAACAACATGAATCCTCGTGATGATAGTGTATTTACAGATATCACTGATAGTTCAGAATACTTGAGAGTTAATTATTCAGAAGCGCACAAAAGAGGATCATACGATTTAACATTGATATTGAACACAGATGGTGTATGTCTAAAGAAAGTTCCACAGAAAGTTGTTGGCCATTAATGTTTACGATTTGCTGAGATTCCAAAAAATTTGAGGAATAATTTTGTGATCGTTATTGGGATATGGTCGATAATCATAAGCCCTTTAATGAACTCGTTTCTTCCAACCCCTTCTGCGAAAAATTCAAAACCTGTTTTAATGAAGGTGTCAATTGGATTATCCAATAAATAAAACACAACATAATTCTAAAGTTGTTGTTCCATTAATAGTAGCTGATGCTCCAGCCAGGGCGCAAATACAAAATATTTTAAATTTTAATGGACGCTACGGTTGCAACCTTTGCGAAATAAAAACTCGAAAGTGTAAAATATTACCAAACAAGAAACGTAAGCGTATATATCCGTTTATTAATGAACAACAGATTATCCTTAGAACTAGCAAGAGAATGAAAGTTCAAGGGAAAAAAGTACTTACAAGAGCACAAAATAATATTAGGGGTATAAAAGGAATTACCATTATTTCGACTCTTCCTCTTATTGACATCAGCACGTGTATGGTACCGGAGTTTATGCATTCTGTACTTCTTGGACCAGTAAAGCAATTCACGAATCTTTGGTATGAATCAAAGGGAGAATGGTGTGTGAAAAGTTCGTTAAAAGACATTAATGAGTTTCTATTAAAAATTCGACCTCCTGATACCTTTCACCGAATGCCAAGATCGTGTCTCTCTTGCACTTGTATAAAGCATTCGAATGGTATGTTTGGCTTTTATTTTACTCTTTACCTACAATGGCCGAATATTTACCGGATAAATATGTTCAACATTGGCTTCTACTTTCAAAAGCTATTTATATTTTTCTTGGAGATAATATTTCAAGTGAGGATATCGAAGAAGCAGAAACCTTGCTTAGGCTATTCGTAAGTCTTGTAGAAAGGCTTTATGGTGACAGACAGTTAACCTACAATGTTCATATGCTATTACATCTTGGACTTTGCGTGAAGAGATGGGGTCCTTTATGGGCTTGGTCGGCCTTTCCTTTGAGGGCTTTAATGGATTTCTTTCACGCATCGTTCATGGTACTAAGCACATCGGACAAGAATTGATTAATAATATAACAATTGCTCAAGGTGCTCAAGTACTGAAAATAAAGTTACAGAACATGCGTCATCAGCAGAAAATATGCAAGATTGTATTATTGGTAAACCTTTAAAAATCGCTCTTAGTGAAATTGAAATCAGAAGTGAGTTTTTAACATCTCCATCAGGTATAGTGAATCAAATGATACAAATTGAAGGGAATGATGTACTCATTTACAGTCGAGCCAGAATTTTTTCCGAAATTTATACATCCGAGAGATATACACTTTTAAAAACAAACAGTTACAACGTTGAATTTAAAATAAGAGATGCTGAATCAAAACAATACGGTTCGATCAGATTATTTTTTACAGTGTTCGACAATGTATTTTTCATGTTCCGTCCTTTAACGGTAATTCATACAAAAATGTTTTATCATCGCGACACCAAGACAAAAGTAAATCATATCTTACCGATAAAAGAAGAAAATTATTTTTATATTGTTCAAGTAAAAGATATTGATTATGTGTAAATTAGTAAGAGTAGGAAACTACATATGTAAAATACCACATTCGATGAAAACAATCACGTAAACGCACATATAATGTATATATTACAGTGTCCGTTATTTTTCCGAATTGTTTTCATTCCAATTCAACCTCTATATAGAATAACAAAAAAAATAATCTGTGCAAAATTTCAACTAATTGTACTAATTTTCATGCTATATTTAAAAATTTTTGAAAATTATTATTTTTTAAATTGTCTTATTTTACATAATTTTTTATACTTTTAGCTATATATTAATTAATTTTATCTGGTACGTCGTATACTTTCTTAATAGAATAATTTAACATAATGTAGTAATTCGACTCAAATATTTGATATGCGTCGAAATTGATGAAAATTAAATCATTGTCAAATTGGCATCAGAGACTAAATATGATATTCTATATATATATATATATATATATATATAGAGAATATATATGTATATATATATACATAAACAAGCTCGTAAAGCACGCCACGAACCTATGTGACAACTCGTCTCGCGTGAAAAGTGTATGCGTGGAGGCAGTAGGTTCCGCCCCCTGCGGGGGGTTCCACTATTGTTAAACTAGACATAGTGTGCCTTTGAAGTACATGCGTGGGCTTAATTTCGCAGAAAACGCGTGGACTCGTGAATGGTGGAACCGAAAACAACGATTTGCTGCTTTAAATAACTTTTCTTTGTTCATGCATGTACTATTTCCATATATATATTAGTCGTTTATGCCTTTCAATACTCAAAATAACTGCTATATTTTTCAAACTTTTTTTGTTAATAACTTTTTAATAAAAAACGACCGCCGGCTACAACCTTCTGAAGGTCATTTAGGAGGGTGACACTTAGGAGGACAACATATGCCAAGGTCAAGGTCATTGGCGAGTGGGGTCTTTTTGTAAATAATTACCGAATAATGGACTGTGATTGGTCAATTCTTACGACTTAAGCCCGTATCGGACTACCGACTGCGAAGACCGACCCGATTGCCGATCGCGACTGCCGACTCTAATCGGTCAATCACATTTCCCAATCTGTCACCGATAGTCGCCGATGCTGACTGATCGTATTTAAGCGAATTTTAGTGAGAATATGGCATCAATATTACCGAAAAGAAAGTATTCCTTTCAATACATGCAAAATTTGAAAAAACGAAAGAAACTTGTTCTTCTATGTTTCGTGTTTATAATAGAAGAAGTCCGATATAAAAAGCAAAGGTTATGGGTAAAGCCATGGGTAGCACGGAGGCAAGAACAAGGAATACATCACAACCTTTTTGCTGAGTTAAGTCTTGAAGATCCAAACAAATTTCGCAGGTATTTTAAAATAAAAAAATTAAACATTTTAGGTATTATAACTTATGAGAGTAGACGTGATATAAAGTTCTTGTTTTCATTTTGAACAGATGTTTGAGAATGGACACTGCCACCTTTGAGGAGCTTCTTCATAAAGTTGCACCTTTAATTATAAAACAAAATACTCATCTTAGAAAAAGTATCCCACCAGCAGAAAGATTATCTCTTACTCTGAGACATCTTGCCACAGGTATTTATTCTCACCACATGAAATATATCACTCCTCTTAATGTGAATGGTTATACAAGGAATGTTACATAGAAATGCTGAAAGCTTTGTAAGTTCGTGCTTTAATTTTTTTTTAGGTGAAACTCAGGAAAGTTTATCTTTGTCTTTTCGATTGGGACAAAGTACTATATCTGGAATTATTCGTGAGGTTAGTGCAGCATTACTGACTGTATTGAAGGATGATTTTTTGTGTTTTCCAACTTCTGAAGAAGAATGGCGGATTGTTGCAAATGAATTTGGAGAGAAATGGAATTTTTATAACTGTGTGGGGGCAATGGATGGGAAGCACGTGAAAATTGATCCTCCATTGAAATCTGGCTCTTTGTACTACAACTACAAGGGTGATTTCAGCATTGTTCTTCTCGCGGTTGTTGATGCAAATCTAAGATTTATTTATATAGACGTTGGAACAAATGGACGCATAAGCGATTCTGGAGTGTGGAACAAAAGCACCCTGAAAGCTAAATTGGATAATAATACAATTAGATTTCCAAAAGCATCTCCACTCCCTGGTTTAGATATCTCTTTTCCATTTGTATTAGTTGGTGATGAGGGATTTCCTTTAACAACAAAGTTGTTGATTCCATACCCTGGAGTTCAATGCAGTAATCGGAAGGACAGAAGAATCTTCAATTACAGGTATAGATTTCAAAAATTTTGTCACATATATATTGAGTCCTCTGAAAAAAAAATAAATATACTGATGTTTTTATTTACAGATTATCTCGTGCGCGTAGATGCTCCGAGAATGCTTTTGGCGTATTGGGTGCACGATTCGAAATATTTCGGTCTCCTATGCGATATGACCCTGATATTGCAAATCTCATTGTTCAATGTTGCTGCTGCTTACATAATTTTTTAAGATCGAAAGTGCTAGGAAGACATTTATATACTCCTGAAGGCATGTTAGATATTGAAGATATACATAGTGGAGAAGTACAACTTGGAGAATGGAGAGAAGAACCTGTAGGCGGTATTATGAATTTTGTTAATCAAGGAGGAAATCGACATACTAATGCAGCTATTAATTTGCGAAACGAATGGTGTGCCTATTTTAATGGTATTGGTGCAGTACCATGGCAAGACCGGATGATAAAATAAATTTGATTGCTTTATCAACTTAACAAATTATAATTATCAATGTAATATTAATAAAATGCTATTATGTATGATGTATAGAAATAAATAAACAGTTATATATATCAATTATGTTTATTTTGTACAAATTGGCACAGAAGAAATCACAGATGAGATTGCTATTACAAAATAAACAACTATTATAACTACAAAATATAGAAATATAAACTGACTTTTCTAGCAAAAATGTAGTTTTCTGTATCTATTCAAATAAAATTGTTGGGAAAAAAAGTACAAAAATGAAACAAAACACTGAATATTGTCCAACTTAGAGAGAATTTACACCTTGGCAGAATAGCAGAAAGCAGAAAAACAGAAATCAATCCGCTGGAAAACTGTCGCTAATACCTAATCCGCTTACTATCTCAGCGCAAGTTCTGCCAAAGTTTAAATTCTCTATTAAACAACACGAATTATTTATATAAAAACGAATTAAACGAATTATTTATATTAAATGAAATACTTGTGTCAACATATATTTTTATATCACTAGGTTTAGCTTTTGGATTGGGAGTCGCGTTTTATTTTATTTATAATTTCATGTTTAGGAAATCCAAACAACCCGGAAGCCAAACCTTGTTCTAGAAAAGCGTCATATCACATATACTTTTCTCTTACTATAGTACGTAAGTTATAATATAATACGTAAGTTTGAATACTGCTCGTATTTATCTTTATGAAAAACAAATTTCTAATTATCTTTTAAAAAATATATTTAATATCTTTTTGAAAGATTCTGACAGCCTCGTGACTAGTAAATAAATAAAATATTAAATAAAATAAAAATAAGGCGTCAAATAAAATTAAGCAAGAAAAAAATGTCTAATTGTAATAAAATTTAAAGATATTAGGGAATATTAGTAAGAATTTTCATTATTTCTAATTCTAATTTTTGCCATTGCTCTGCATCCAGAGCTCTTAAACGAGCCGCAACATAAGCACCAAAATGGTCATGCGTATCCATTTGGACAGTGGAATCATTTGATAATTTTTTCATAGCAGAAACTGCTTCTTCCATAACACTTGATTTATTATCGCTACTTTTTTTTCCTCTTTTCGCGAATAAATTGCCATCATCAATACTAGAACTAGAACGCTTTGTGCTAATACTTGCTGGGTTAGCACATCTAGCTGTAGAAGTAGACTTTGAAGATACTGATAGAGGCCTTGGTAATGGCGATGAAGATTTTGAAAGCACCTGTGAACTTGGATACTGCTGTTGAATAAGAACAGTGGTTGCATTCTTATTTTTATCACCACTATCATCAATATATTCTTCAGATGGTTGGGTGTCCTTTGGAATCAATAACCATTGCTAATAACAATAACAAATTATTTGTAGAATTTATTCTATATAACCCCACTTTTACAGTATATAAATATCATTATTTTATACACTGAAATTATACTCACTTGTAATGTCTCATCAAAGTACGCATTATGATTTTCTTCTACAATTATTGTCGATTCAGTGTCATCAGATATCAGATGTGAGTCTACGCACTCATTTGTAACATCTAAATTTGAACTGCTACTTGCTTGAGCGCAATTTTTTTTAAGAAACGTCAAAAGGGGATAAAGATCCCATTTTGGTTGAAAAATGTCATCTGATCCTTTCCCACTTCTCATTGATTGTTTGATCTTGTTATAATTTCGTTGATAAGTGGTCCTCATGTTATCAAAACGATCTTTTACCATCGTTGCTGAAAATAAAAAAACAAATTACATATAACACCGTCGTATGTACATATAATACTTTACACGATATTTAATGTTAATATACATTGTAACGTCGGTTTTTATATTATGTGATTAGATTACAAACTTGTATAAAAAGATATTTTTTATTTACCGTCAACGCAAGTGCCTATTTTTTGCGCTATTTCATCCCATTGAATTGACTTCTTATATGCCTTCGCATAATCAGGGTGAGATGGATCCCACAGCTGAGGTCTCTCTTTTACTTCTTGAATTAACAGTATCTCGCTATCGCGAGGCCACACGTATTTTTTACCGGCCATCTTTCATCGTCGTTTATTCATCGTCACACGAGGTCGTATCGCAATCCTCCAACGACGACGACGTATCGCAATCCTCCCAGGATGACGTGCCGCCGTCGGTTACCCGATGTTGTCACGTCGCTGTCGGACGTTCTGTCGCGCGTGCCGTCGCAACTCGACGCCGTGACTGTTCGTGATCCTGAATCCGCAACCACTTCTCAAACCAAGTTCGCCGGCCGGCGAAGATTCGCGCGTATTCGGCGACCAATGCGTTCACATTCGAACCGTTCTCACGTACCCGAGAGAAAGAAAGCCCGAGGTTAGGACGCGACGGGAAAATAAGGGAAAAAGAAGAACGAACGGCTGTGAGCGCGCCACGCTACCGTATCCACAGGACACCCGCGGAACATCACAACTAAACTATCACGTGATCGGAAATTGTACTTCTATTGGTTCCGACTTTGAGTCGGTGAGTCGAGAAATAGACCAGGGTCTAAATGCGAGTCGGCCGATCCAGTCAGTCGGCGCCTCGTTGTGATTGGCTAGATGTGAGTCGGCAGTCGCGATCGGCAGTCGGGTCGGCCTTCGCAGTCGGTAGTCTGATACGGGCTTTACGACTTACAATTGTAGATCGACCCTTAACGATATCGCGAAAAAACCGGTGGGATTAGGTTGTAACCGAACGATGCTACATGAGAGCACGATTCACGCTCTATGTCTTCCTGTCAAACGGTCGCCACTCGGTTTGACCTCTAACTATCGAGAAGGTCTTGTGAAATTGCGTCTCGATTATAAACGATAATAATATCTCTTCTCTGTTTCAGGTTCCTGCCTCGGATGGATCATCGCCGCTGTTGACTTCTCAGATCCTCGCCTACCGCATACGGGAACAACGCTGGACAACGATCGATCGACGCCGATGGACAAGGTAAGTAGAAGGTAAGTATGTTTAAATAATCTTGAGATTTTATTTCAATGTTAACGATTCTTTATTTCAGATTGTCGATTCACTTTGTAGTTTATACAAGTTGTTGGTTTGCACACGAGTGCCCTACGCCTAACGGCAAACAATCTAATCATCAAGCCGAGTATGTTTCGCGCAAACACGCGGGATTTCCCGATTGTAATACGCAGCTGATATATACTTCCGCACTTTATCGCCACGTTCGAGAAAAACTATCTCACGCTGATTCGCGAATATTCTCGAGTCACTGGTAACGTTGTACCTCTCGCTATCGTTAAACGAGCCTCTTACGCGTTATACGCGGGAGTTTCCGGTGGTTATATACGATCGCCGATACGTCCGCACGCTACGACCGTATCCGAGAGACTACCTCGAGTGGTCTCGCTCGCGTTGACTCCCCACTTCGCCGAGCTGTCCCCACTCACAAGGGAACGGTCGGAAGTGTCCTACCCGATTTGGATGCGCTTTGGGTATGTTGTTGAGCATCAAAAAATATTAGACTCGTATTTTTTTTTGCTGCGTATCTCGACGTTTAGGGGTTGAAACAACCCCTTAAAAATAACGACCGATTTGGATGCGCTTTGGATATGTTGTAGAGCATAAAAAAACATTAGACACGTGTTTTTTGACGTAGAACTACGTCTTTCTCCGCGGTATGGGGGGTACCCACGGATGCAACGATGCAACGAAAATATGTCACACTTTGAACGTTTAGATCTTTGAAACTAATAATCGTAGAGTAATGAATGACATCTCATTTTAAAGCTTAAGAAGTCCCATTTATGATAAATCCAGACCGAACTCTCTATTTCTTTCCGTTTCGTTATAGTAGCGTTTTAAAGTTTCGCAAAATTTCTTGTAGATTCAACGAAAACATGTCTCACTTTGAACGTTTAGATCTTTGAAACTATTAATCGTAGACTAATAAATGACATCTCATTTTAAAGCTTAAGGAGTTCCCTTTATGAAAAATCCCGACCGAACTCTCTATTTGTTACCGTTTCGATATAGTAGCATTTGAAAGTTTAGCTAAATTCCTTTTAGTAAATGCTGCATTGAATTTTGCGATAGAACAGTACGTATAACTTAATTTTTTTAAGTAAGAAAATCAAAATAGAAATCAGCGATAAGAATACTGAAGAGGATCTACAAAATAATAAGCATGGTTTATAAGATAAAAAAATCTTTAATTTTGCGCACACATGTATTCACGCACTCACATTCCTATTCTTTAATTCTTATATTCTTATATTCTTTAATTATGTTTTAAATGTTAGATACTATGAGATATTAAAAAGTAAATATAGAAAAAAATTTATTGTTTTATTTCTATAAAAAAAATTGATGATTGAAAAAATCAAACAGGCACAGTAACAACTATGCCGCAAACACGTAGAACTACGTCTAATGAACAGTAACAATCGCAAAATTAACATTTCTCTATCGAACGATGTCGGACAGAGGATCGTTCAACGGGCGGAATAGACAATGCGCCCCTATTTCAGTTAAATATGTTTTAAGACTGTAACCAGTTCAAGTTAAAGTATTTCCAGTTATATATGTTTTAAGATTGTGACTAGTTCAGGTTTAAGTATTCAGCGAGGGAGAGTTGACGTAGGGCTACGTCAATTGTCATTCGCAGAATACTTGAACATGAAATAGGGACAATTGACGTAGCCCTACGTCAACTCTCCCTCGCTGAATACTTAAACCTGAACTAGTCACAATCTTAAAACATATATAACTGGAAATACTTTAACTTGAACTGGTTACAGTCATAAAACATATTTAACTGAAATAGGGGCGCATTGTCTATTCCGCCCGTTGAACGATCCTCTGTCCGACATCGTTCGATAGAGAAATGTTAATTTTGCGATTGTTACTGTTCATTAGACGTAGTTCTACGTGTTTGCGGCATAGTTGTTACTGTGCCTGTTTTTTTAGCTGCGTATCTCGACGTTTAGGGGTTGAAACAACCCCTTAAAAATAACGGATTTTATAGTTTTTAGTGAATATCTTCGAAAATATAAGGCGTAACGACAAAACATTTGTACTAAATGTTTATGGCTTTTTGTGCTCTTTACAATGGCGTAATCACATTTTTCAAATTTGTCACATTTTTTAATTTAACCCCACCCCCACCTATTATTTTTGTCAAATATAACAATTTTTCCAACGCAAATTTAAGAGCGTCAAATGCCAAATACATCCATGTGTATTTTTATTATGATACCATTATTAGATTTTTGGCAAGACGAGATGATATGTGATATAGGCGTCGCGCTGTAGGTAGGTGTTACGTTATTTCTGTTCAGTTGCGCCGTACGCTTAAAAAATTCCATTTCAACTCCGGGATGACCGAAAGTGCTGATGCAAAGGCTAGCGCAAGGCACTAACAGCGAGAGGTTAACGCTATTTCGAGAGTCCTAGACTAGCAACGGAATGTCGACTCCGACATTATAAATACCGCCGAATTGTAAGATCGGGCGGGCAGTCGCAAATCATAATCTGAACGAACACGTGCGTCACATTAACCGCTACAATAGTCACATTAAACGCGCGCGTTTGGAAAATAAACCGTCATAGTTGTCTCGTGAACCGACTATATTAAAAGAAATGAAAAACTTCGAATCGACGTGAATGAAGAGTTAGCTTTATACTTTATTGGACCTTACGGGCACGCATAATTTAATTCCACTTATTTATCTACGCATCTAACCTAAGAATTGCCCAACGGGGCCTGGTTTGGTCTTATTAAAGAAAGTTAGACTTCGGTCGATCGATTGCGAGCATAAAACGAACTGCTAACTAAATTTGCAACTGGCCGAACGCTTGTAACAGAAATCAAATAGAAATATAATCGCGCCGTGCTCGCTCTATCGATCCCCTGCATCTCCTTATTCCCGCGATTGGGAGTTATCGTCTCCAGAGCCCTCGCCGCTGCTTGGGCTCTGGAAATCGTTGGAAGGTTGCTCCATCACCTCCGACGACTCGATCGGCGCTACTCGTGCGCCGGTCGTTACCTCCAACGACTCAATCGGCGCTCCTCGCACGCCGGTCGTTACCTCCGACGACTCGGCTGCCCCTTCGGGCCTATCCGCCGGTCCCGCTGTCATTGCCGACGCCATAGCTACCGGCGCCTGTGATGGCGCGAGTGGCTCCTCGGTCGGCCCCTCCATCTGGGGTTGCGCCACCTCCGGTGATGCCGCCAGCGCCTCCAGCCTCGCAAGCACCACCCTCGGTGACCCCCGGCTATCTATACGCGACCTCGAAGCGTGCGGTCGCAAGGTTAGGTTGTAACCGAACGATGCTACTTGAGAGCACGATTTACGCTCTATAACTTCCTATCATACGGTCGCCACTCGGTTTGACCTCTATCTACCGAGAAGGTCGTGTGAAATCTTTCCTCGATTATCAACGATACTAATTTCTCTTCTCTTCTCAGGTTCCTGCCTCGGATGGATCATCGCCGCTGCTGACTTCCCGGACCCTCGCCTTTACTGCATACCGGATCGACGCTGGGCAACGATGGATCGACGCCGACGGACAAGGTAAGTAGAAGGTAAGTATGTTAAATAAACTTTAGCAGATATTTCAAATTAATGAACTTTCTTTTATTTCAGATCGCCGATTCACAGTCACAATTTTCGTTACACAGTCGTATGTTTCGCACACGAGTGGCCTACGCCTAATGGCAAACAATCTACTTTCATAATTGGCAACTAAGTGCCCCTGGTTCTTGTTTAACGAGTAGTTTAACGCGCGATACGCGGGAGTTTCCGATTGTTATGTACCACGAATAGATACGATACGATGTTACCGCGATATTCGAGAAACTTTTTATTTACCACTTATTATTCTCGCCGGCCGTGTTGGCACGCTCTCCGTATTGCGAAGCGCGTGATAGTCACGCGCGTGTACCGTGACTTCCTTCCAGAACATTCGATCCGGCGAACTTTCTCGAAATTCTACGGCGCACTTCCTGTCGCTTCGTGACGCCGCTTCACCAGGTTCCTGGCTGTTGTTCGTAATGCGCGGGCGTCGTCGTGGACCCCTGCGCACGTCCTCGGAGATGCCCCCCGTTGTGCCGATGTGCTTTCTTCTCAGCGGATTTGCCGGGATCTCGATCTCGTCATTCGCCGATGACGCCGACCCTCTCACCGTGTTTCCTAGGTCACTGCGGTGTCACCCGTGACGCAACTTCCTGTAGCCGACCTTGGTGCCGCGAACTTCCGGCACCGTCAACGGACGTTGACGCCGACCTTATAGAAGCGTTCTTAGGATGGCTCTGGTGATGCTCCGACCCATATTCCTCGGAGATGATGTTTGTGCCGCGAACTTCCGGCACCGTCAACGGACGTTGACGCCGACTTTATAGGCGTGTCCCCTGGGTGGCCCTGGTGACGTTCCGACCCACTTTTCTCGGAGATGATGCGCATGCTGCGAACTCCTGGCACGGTCACTTGATGTTGACGCCGACCTTATGGGCGTGCGCTCTGGGTGCCTCCGATCACGTTCCGACCCCGTTTCCTCGGAGATGATGTCTGTGCCACGAACTCCTGGCACTGTCAACTGAGGTTGACGCCGACCTTATTGGCGTGCTCCTTGGGTGTCTCCGATCACGCTCCGACCAAGTTTCCTCGGAGATGATGTACGTGCCGCGAACTCCTGGCACCGGTTACGGACCTTGACGCCGACCTTATGAGCGTGTTCCTGGGGTTCTCCCGAATACGTTTCGACTCGTTATTCTCGCGGAAAACGCTCGTGCCGCAAACTTCTTGCACCGATATCGCATTCCGACGGCAATGGTTTCCGCGTGCTACTTACGGGTCTCTACGTCCCCCTAGAGAGTTTGACTCCTGGAGATTGACGTGGCTCCTACGTTACGTGCACGTCTAGCACCGATTCGCGTGCGTCCGAAATAAAATAAATTACTGATTAAGAGCCCAACGAAACAAAATTGTAATTGAATCGGTCGTCCTTAGAAAGACTTATTAGCTATGAATAATATGCCATATGGGCAAACGCAATGGTTACTGTATAACTCTTAACCTATCAAAAGACCCTGCCATATGGGCATTATTCCCCACCACCGTATAAAAGTCATTGCCATATGGGTATAAATATAGGCCATATGGGCACCGCAACCTTACAACTAATTAAAGAAACGGCCATATGGGCCAACCGCAAAACGGGCTGCTTCCCTTTCATTCGTCCGCTTCCGAGCCGCTGCTCGGGCTCATGAATTCGTCGGACGGGGGGACTTCGTCCAACACGGGCATATTGAGCGCCGCCCGTGGAATAACCGGGGACTCGGTCGCTGCTGCCTACGCCTCCGCCGTGTCTGCTTGACCCGCAATCGGCAATTCCGACTACGTCGTTGGCACCTCCATACATCGCAACATTACCCGCGGCCCCTCGCCGGCCTTGGGCCCTACCATCGAAGCGTGCGGTTGCAAGGTTTCTTTCTGTTTATTACTTTGAACGTGTACTAATGCTAGTGTCGTTTACTTTGCTATTGTTGTTGTATTTGCTTTTATTGTTTGCTCTTGGCTCTGTTTTGTCGTAAATATGATTTGCCAAAACTTTATGCTGCGTGTGTGCAGTAGAAAGTCATGCAAAATGCTTTATGAAGTAAAAAGATGCATTAATGCATTTTGTAATGGAAATAATACCTGTAAAAAGGTGCATCTCACAGGCGATCAACTCATTGAAGTCAATAACTGTATACGACCTTTTCGGCAAGAAGTTTACCTAGAGATAAAACGTTTAGCGTATATCTTAAGGGATACTTATCCACAAAAATGTAGATTGCAAATTTATACAATCAATATGTTGGGAGAGTGCCTATAGCCATGCTTGGCTTGCGGAACATCTCAGAGGAATAGTAAGTTTCTCTATAATTATTAAATTTTTAATTAAATATGTTAATTATTAAAATAACCCCGCCTGGGGTGGAGTCGAACCATCCCTGCCGGTCTCAAGCCCAGGTAAAGGAGGAGAGTTCGAGGGCAAGGCCAGCAACCTACCCCCGGTAAAAAAAATAAGCCGCTTACTGGACCGATAATGCGCCTTGGAATAGGACGGATGCAACGATGACGACACCAGCTACGAACAGAAACACGCATGGGAACAGGAAAAGGAAGGGAAAAAAGAAGCAAGCCTGGAGGAAGAGTATACTGAGATGTGGATGCTGGAATGGAAGAGAACGGGAGGTGCTGCTGGAAATGGAGGAACATAAAATAGACATATGTGCCCTGTCAGAAACCAAACGAAGAGGAAAGGGAGACATAGGCTATCCTGGATACATTCTTAAATACAGTGGACACGAAAAACACAGACGGGCAACAGCAGGAGTGGGGCTGCTAATTAAGGACAAATATAAGAACAACATAGAGGAGACCAGCTACATAAGCGAGAGAATATTGAGAGTAACGCTAGACATAGGCAGAGAAAAAATCCATTTTATCAGCGTTTATGCACCAGACAGCAACAAGAGCAATGAGGAAGCAGACAATTTCTACGCAACCCTACAGGAAGAGATAGAAAAAATGCCAAAAGAACACAAAATCTTGATAATGGGAGACCTAAACGCGAGAATTGGCAATGTCGTGGACGAGGTGAAGCGAAGGTTCAACGAGCCACACATCAATGATAACGGAGAAAGACTAATTGCCTTCTGCGCGCAAAACAGATTAAGAATAAACAATACCTATCACAAAGACCAACATAAGATAACCTGGTCAAACACGCGCGGCCAAACATCTATGATAGACTTCATTATCTCGAATAGAGCGGTTCACCCAACACAAGTTGTCGACATACGATCACTGACCTCAGCTGACGTTGGATCGGATCACCACCTCATTCTCGGAAAAGTCCGACTCACCGCACAGCTCAAGAGGAAATCACCACCTGTGATAGTAGAAAAACTTAACATAGAATCGATCAAGGATGAAACTATAAAGGCTCTGTACGAGAAGCGACTGAAGCAGAAGATAAGGGAGAACAGTATCATAGACGAGGATGATGTGAAAACTGGATGGAAGAAGATTAAGCTCAACATGATTACAGCAGCGGAAGAGGCTCTAGGAAGAAGGAAAGTGAACAAGAATGCTGACATACAACAAGCCGTGGTTCACGACGGAGGCAAAGCAACTGACAAAAGAGAAGAGGAAGACGTACCTCAAATACCTTAATAACAGGACCTATGAAGAGCGGCGGAGATACAAGAATGTAAGAAATCTCGTAAAAGCGGAAATGCGGAGAATCGAAGAAGAACACTGGGCGACCTTCACTGTGGATATGGAGCACGACCTAAATGGAGCCCAGAGGAAGGTGTGGGGAATGCTAAGACGCAGGAAACAGGAAGTGAATGAGTTTGTCCAGTCACAGAAAAAAAGAGGACTGGATGGTCTACTTCAGACAGCTATTCCGGGAGGATAGCGACGACCACATACCAGCGGTATCGCTAAACCAGATCGCGACGAACACATAGATCGGAGTCGAGCTTGTGGAGTCCCTCGCCAAGACGCTGAAAAACAGGAAGGCGCCTGGACTCGATGAACTGCACAACGAGATGGTGAAATATGGAGGGAAAGACCTTCACTCGGAACTGGCCAAGTTGTTTCAGAAAGTCCTCACCGATAGGATTGTTCCATCTGAATGGAGAAAGATCATAACCATACCAATCTTCAAAAAAGGAGACAAGAAGAAGCCGGAAAACTACCGAGGAATGACCCTTCTGAGCGCGGTAATGAAGCTCTTCACATGGATTCTAGCGAATAAGATCTCAGAAAGGATCCCAATGAGCGAGGAACAGCAAGGATTCAGGAAGAACAGATCCACAACGGACGCCATATTCATAGTGCGCCAGATAGCCGAAAAGGCCATTGAATTCGACAAGCCTGCCTTTATGTGCTTTGTCGATCTGACCAAAGCCTTTGACCGAGTCAGACTTGCCGACGTTATAAATATCCTGAGAGAAGAGGAGATACCTGAGGAAATAGTACAGATCATCGAAGCTCAGGGGGTCGATTCTGTATTTCAAGTGAGTTCACTCACTTTTCGCACTTTCATCTCACATGAGTTTGTTCGCACGATTCTGTAACGTTGGTCTGTAACGAGGTGAAAATACGAAATCACTAGAACCACAATGGTGAAAAGTATTTTGTGTGAAGAACGCGAGATCTCGGGAAGTTATAAAGGTGTCCGGACGTGTTTTGACCGATTTATATGGTTATTAATGTTGTGATATTTGTTAGTTTTTTAAATAAATAAATATGAATGTGACTGAAAAGCAGAAGCAAATTCTAATAAATTTTATGTGTAACCATCCGGATTTCGGAAGAGGGAGGTTAAGGTACAATCGTGAAAATAAAAGGAAATTAGTAAGTGACTTTATAAACACTAAATAATAGAAATAATAAATTCAAAGTTAATAAGTATTAATGAATATATTTTTACAGAACCAGTTATGGGAAGAAATAACGACAAAATTAAATTGTACAGGTTCTGGGCCGCGAAAGTCATCGAAAGAATGGGCAAAAGTAAAAAAAATATGACTTTTTATTTAGTGTTAAATAAGAATTTTTATTTAATGTTGTAAATTATGCAGTTTTGCATAATATTATCTTATTTTATACAGTTCCATAGCATTGTCATAATTTTTTTATTATAGACGTGGCGTGACTGGAAGTCTAATTTGTTGAAAAGGGTGGCTACGTACAAAAGTTACGCAGCAAGTACTGGTGGGGGACTACCAAAAACTTTGGATCTGACTCCTTCAGAAGAGGATTTGTTAGCATTTTTGACGCCTGATGCTAGTGGAATGTCCACCATTCCCGAAGAAGGAGCTATTGATTTGCCTTTACAAGATTTTTCACGTGCGACTTTCTCAAGAGAGATTAATTTTGAGGTAGGTATTGCTTTACAACAGAGTTTTAAAATTATTAATTTTGTTATCCTTGTCACGACTTTTTCACTCCCGGAGCCGTCCGGGGCGTGTGCCGGATCAAAAGGGGAAAGGAGAGCGGGATGATAGGCCTCTCCGGTAATTCTCTCGCACCTCCGGCACTCCACGGAACGATTTCAATGTTGGGCGCCAGACGCGTAAATTCGCGTCCGCGAGATCGCGAAAGACCGAAGCGCAAGACGAAACTAAATCGGGGTGCGAGAAAATAGCCAGCTCAACCTACGACTCAGGGCGGGGTGGACGAAGGGCAGCGCGATAGCCGGTGGGGTGACACGAAAATCTCATAACTCCGTCAGATAACAAAAGGAATAAAACATTTATTGTATGAGAACGGTCGGGGAAATAACACAGAATAATTATCCGGCTTCGAGTAAACGAAAAGTAAATCAAATAATTACTGCCGGGAAGTAGTCGGTGACCGTGTGTTCAGGCCGGGTCGACAAGAACGATATGAACGCGGACATTAGACCTACGCGGAACATTAAATTTCGTTATACTATACGCGCTGAAGGCGCGGTCCTCAGAAAGGGTCAGAATATTATTCGTACCTAATTTTCGCGAGAGGCTAAACGCCACAAGAAACGTCGCGAAACGGGCGTCACGCTCGACGCGCGTGAACGCCACGTCCGTGCGAGAATTCAATCGCCAGTGTACCTTACTCTACGCAAAATAATTCCGCTCGGGCGCAACAAGGAGGCGCCGAGATATTCGACACGACGAGGACGATATAGAGCACGAATGGTAGACACGGAATGGCCGCAAATAAGGGCCAGACGCCAAGAAGGACGGACGCAATTAATATCTAACGCAACGATTATTCGATAAGACAAGGAATACTATAACTAACGCGAAAAGGAATTAACGCTAGCAATGACGAAACGCCACACGAAACTAACGCAAATACTCTCTGAGCGCGAGCGGTGTCTAAACGCGGGTACTCTCTCAACGCGAGGACAAACCTAGCCGACTTAATTCATCGATACGAGAGGTGATTCGCAACCATTATTAACGCGATCGATACTCCAACGCAAGAATGCGGTTTGCCCAAAAACGATATCCTGCCTCAATCGGGAGGCTAACACCGACGCTAACACGCACAAAATATTCCAACGTAAAAGGAACGGTAACGCAAAATACGACGGGCCGGTTCGCACGCGGCCGTGCACACCAAGGTCGCGAGAAATGGCGCACTCGTAATACCGGCTCATTCACGCGCCTATCCCGATCTCCAGAGGTCCACGATAACATTTCTACCGCGATTCCGTGGCCACGATACCATCCCGAGGCCCTTCGCTCTCGTTGTCGATCGCGAAATTTCACTCGGTCTCAATTACACACGTTATCCCGAGCGAGAGCGTGTACCGGAGGGCGGTGTCGTGGCTTTACATATCGATAGGGATTACGGGCAACCTCACCGGTGATATGCCTTCGCCTGGGCTCCTCGCCGTCGCCTCGCCTCTCCAACCAACGTACGGCAGGACACAAAATTACGTACTCGACTCGGGGCGGCTATCGCGGATCTCAACAATACGTCTCGACACACCGAGGAACGACCAGAAAGTGATATTCGGGAAAACGCTAGATCCGCTCGATTACGGGATCGATACAGTACCCCTCCCGTAGGGGCGCGCCGACCAATCGGACGCGAGCTTGCAAGCCCGCGGGGTCTTGGCGCAGGGCTGTCGCTAAGAGGCCCTTCGGGGGCGCGCAACGGTCCCTCGGCGGCGTACGGCTCCTCCAAATTTTGCTCTTGGCGGCGGACGGAACTTCGCTCATGCTGATGGGTCTCCGGTTTGACCCCCGGGGGTGGTGATCAGTCACCCCGTAGGTCGAGGTCCCTTTGGAGAGAATTGCCGAAGCCGGGTTTCCTCCCAGGCGCCTGGGGTCCCGCTATTGGCGGCCTTGTCCGTCGCTGTCGCCCGTGCTGCACGCCTGCCGCGTTGCCTTCGCCAGCCCGTGATATCCGCTGCTCCCGCTCTCGCCAACCCTCCTCGGTCCCTGTTTATCCTCGAACTCCTTCTCCTCGTACTCCCGCGGAGGTTCGCCGTGGTGTAGGTGAGGTGCCGCGCGTATTACAATTCATACAAAAAAAACAAAAGGAATCAGAAAGCGGAAGCGCGATAAGATTTTTGACTCCTGGAGATCTCGTGGTTGCCTCTCCGGTTCGTCCCTGGGCGCGGAAATTCGCGCCTTGTGACGGCGGCGGGGCGCCGCGACGGTGCGGCGGGCCGCAACGTCACATCCTATAAATTTCAGAAACATTACCCCGAAAGTGAAATGACTCGTCCTTCAAGAATGTCACCTAGCTCACTGGTTTCAGATAGCAAATATTCTAAATCATTTTCGAACGTAATAAATGATAGAGAGGATTTTTCAAATAATGTGAGTGATGATACATAATGTTTCTTTTTACAACGATTTATTTCTTGCAAAGTAGTATGTACAAAAGAGATTTTGTTCTGTTTCAGATATCCTCCAGCGTATCTACATCTTCAAAAAATTTACAAAAAGAAAATGTACAAGATGTAGAAAATGTACAAGATACACAAAATGTATATTGCAACTACTCCATAAAAAACAAAAGACTTTCTAATATCGAAGGTAATAATTAAGCGAGAAAGACTCTATTTATATTCGACAACGTTTGGCTAATGTCGTGACAATTCGACCATTGGTTTTGATCAGATTAATCATCACGACTTTTTCGACCATGGGATTTGGTCTTTTTAATTGACAATTTAACGTCTTTTTGAAGTCAGAATATAAATAGTTTTGAAGTCAGATGATAAATAACGTTAGCTTGCTACCTGGGTACAAATAGCACAACACAACTTTAAACATAAAACAGTATTGTACGTTACTTAGATGCAGAATTTTAAAAAATTATCACTATTGTTACGACAGTTCAGTAAAGTATGAATCTTAAAAGAACTTTTGCCCTGTTAAAACATACTTGACGGGAGACACTACCGCGTCTCTTGATACAATTGTTTTTGTATCAATATTGGCTGTGTTTCGATATTTATTGCCAGTACTGAAAATCTATAGTATACGTGACATCAACTATAAATTTTCAGTACTGGTAGTGAATATTGGAATGCAGCCATTATTATAACGCAATATAATTATTTACCTAGAAACCAGAAATCTGTTTCATTCTCTCTGTGCCTTCTTTCCAAATGAGCACATATTTTTGATGACCGAAACACTCGAGCATCATGTGTTCGGCCACCATGGGCACTGTTTACGGCAAGAATATCGCAGTTATAATCACTAATCTGAAATCATATATTATTTTACAATTTATTACTATACATAGTATATATTATTAATATCGTATTATATTTTTACTATGTAATTCAGCATTACAAAATATTTATATACTTACGACTAATACATTTAATGAATGGTATAACTATCTATTTATAAATAAATATTCTCTTTCCACTTTGGGTGGAACAATAGCAATATGTGTACCATCAATTGTTCCAATAACTCCAGGAAAACCACCATTTCTGAAAAATCTAAAAAAAAAGTTATTGTTCTAACACATTTTTATTTTTAAAAGTCTATTAAATAAAACTTATATTATAATAAATGTTATATTAGGTAAAATTATACAGACTAGACTAAATGTTAATATATTTATAAATCCATATTCTATAATCATATAATTATTCTTCTTTAATTCTTCGAATTCTATCAGCCGTTGTTGGAAAGCGAATCCAGTTATCCATAACAGACATTAGTGCATTTGTAGTTGCATGAAGAGAACGGCTTAGTGATGTTTGTGACATACACGTGATAAAATCTTGGCCTACTCTCCTTTGGTAAGATCCCGATGAAAAAATAGTTTAATGATGCTAGTATCTAAATAGAATAACATAATGTATCAAAAAGATTAAAGAATTCAATTAAAATTGAATAGACAAAGAATTGTGCTACACAAATAGAAGATTTAAAGATATTTACTTGCAATTCATGTGGTATCGCAGTTTTTCGTGATATTCGTGGCATATATGGTTTTAGTTCAGCAATCAACAGACGACATGCATCCTTTGTTAATCTAAAATATAAAAGTATGTAATTACGCGCTACAATATAAAATTTTGCTACTAATACGACATTTAAATACGAAAGATTACCTATACATTTTACGAAATTCGTTGTCAGGAACCAAGAATGGATTTGATACATCTCGGAGTAACCTTCGTGTAACTCTCATAACCTCATTACGTGGTTCGAAAACATTATCATCATCATCATCATCATCATCATTATCATTATCATTAAATAACAAAATTGCAGCCATATATATTGCCATTATAATTGTTTTTATAATTTATACACCGTTACACTCACACAAAATCAAGATCACTTTCCATGGTTTTTCTCCTCTCTCTCTTTATCTCACAGTTTTCTCGCCCGAATTTTACCATTCGACAAGAAAATTCTTGCCGAACGAACTCCCGTGAGATAACTCGCATTTACACTATGATGAAAGTTAGGGAATCAAAAGTTATGAGTTGGCTCACATTTTCACCATGATGAAAGTTACAGAATTGACCCCCTGAACTCCAACACCACGACACGGATCCGCGTCAACGGTAGCCTGACAGAAGAAGTCCCAATCGCAACAGGAATAAGACAGGGCGATTCCCTCAGTCCGCAGCTTTTTAACCTTGTGATGGACAGGATAATAGATGACGTGAGAAAGGCGGGTCGCGGATTCAGAACAGATAAAGGAGAAATAACCATGTTGTGCTATGCCGACGACGCAGTGCTGATCGCCGAAAACGAGGACGAGCTTCAGAGACTGCTTCACCAATTCTATCTGACGGCGACACGATATAACATGATGATCTCAGTGCCGAAGACCTAATCTCTCGTGATCGCAAAGGAACCCATCAGATGCAAGTTGGCCGTAAACGATGAACCCATTGAGCAGGTCATGTCGTTCAAATACCTGGGAGTCGAAATATCCTCTGGCCAGGACAGGAAGAAGGAGGTCCAGGGCCAGGTCGACAAAGCGGCAAGAATATCTGGATGCCTAAAAGAAATCATCTGGCGAAACAAACATATGAAGAGGGAAGCCAAGATCAGGATCTATAAAACCTGTGTTCGACCAATTATGACGTATGCAGCGGAGACTAGAGCAGACACCAAGAAAACCAAAGGCTTGGTCTGCACGACAGAGATGCGGACCCTCCGAGCCATCGCGGGGCACACACTTAGGGACAGAGTTACCCAGTGCGACGATCAGGGAAACCTGCGGTGTCCCAGATGTCGTCCGGTGGGTGAGGCAGAGGAGACGAGGATGGAATGACCACGTATCCAGGATGGGGGAGGAGAGGATGGCGAGAATAGCGAGAGATGGGAAGCCGGGATCTAGAAGACCCCCAGGATGACCTCCGAAACGATGGATGGATAGTTGGACATTCGGATCACAGGAGGCGAATTAGTCGGAAAGACAAGCTCTAAGCCTATTTAAAGAGGAAGAAGAAGAAGAAGAATTATTAAAATAATTTATTTGAGAATACTTTCTGTTTTCAGCAACTGCACCAGCATGCAATAATTGCTATATTTTATTAACAAAGGATAACATGAAGGCCTTGAGATGTTGTTACGTGTATTGCTCATATTGCTTCGACCGGCTTCCGTTAGAAGTGAAAGGTCCACTTCCTTTATTTTGCTGCAAAATATGCTTGAAATGGACGACGATTTTTATATTATGTACCTTTTAAGAAACACATATTGTAGAACATAATTTTTTTTATTGCTTTTGCAATATATTATTACTTGGAAATTGAGATAAATTTGGTCAATGCTGCTTGCAGAATGTTTCAATGTAATAAACACATTGTATAAATAAAATTTTCAACTTGAACTTATGTTATGCATTGATTAAGTTTATTTCAATCTCCCAAAATTATAGGTTTATCTTCACAGTATATTTAAAATGTTATATTTTACCTTCAGTATACTAAAAAAATATATAAATATTATCTATTATCTATTAATTATATAATTTATTAATAACACAGGCCCACAAAAAAAAGTAGGTTGTGCTGGGGATCTGACTATGCTATTCCTACGTATTTTGAGCCGCTGTAAACGAATATGAAGTCAGAATTGCTCCATCACCCTCCAGTTTTTTTAAACTTTAATTAATATTTTTTAAAATTAACCCTTGGAGTCACGAATTATTCTTCTTTACCAATTTTAATGAAACTTTGCATCCGGGGGTTTTTTTGGGGCGCTAATTACGAATCCGTTCTCGAATTTTTAAAATTCAAAATGGCGGATCCAATATGGCGGACGTAAAATGCAATATTACACAGGCCCACAAAAAAGCAGATCGTGCTGAGGATCTAACTAAGGGCGCATCCCGACGGATAGAAAAATAGCGGAACGGAACAGTAATGGAATCATTCTGATTGGTTATCCCTCCATAATTTGGAGAGCTAACCAATCAGAGTGATTCCGTTACTGTTCCGTTCCGCTATTTCTCTATCCGTCGAGATGCGCCTTAAGTTATTCCTACGTATTTTGAGTCACTAAAAACAAATATAAAACCGGAATTGCTCCATCACCTTCCAGTTTTTTCAAACAATCGTTTTTAAACGAATTTTATGATCGTCTGCTCTTACGTACTCTCTTATCTTCAAAGGACCTATGTAGTGGATTTCTCTTGCGTTTTTTTCCTCTCGTTATATTTTCTCTTTTTAGCATCCAACAAAAGTCGGCCATCATATGTTCATCCCATCTCCCTTGGTATCGACGTTCCATTTCCTTAATGTCTTGATGGAATCGCTCTCCTTGTTCCTCACTATAATCTCCAAGATTTTTGGGAAAGCGATCCAGATGTGAATTAAGGAAGTGTAATTTCAGATTCATCAAACAACCTAGCTCACCAAATTTTGTGACCATATCAGATACTAACTCTTTGTAATCATCACTTTTGTGATTACCCAAGAAGTTTTCTACAACCTTTTTAAAACTGAGCCAGGCAGCTCTTTCTTTATCATCCATATGAGTAATAAACATGTCATCTCGTAACATTGTACGGATTTGAGGCCCATCGAAAATTCCTTCCTTTAATTTGGCTTTAGACAAAGTAGGGAATTTGCGTCCTAAATATTCAAAACATGCTCCATCTTTAACTAAAGCTTTGACAAACTGTTTCATCAAACCTAGTTTGATATGAAGTGGAGGAAGAAGGATGTTGGAAGGTTCAACTAATGGCTCATTTATGATGTTCTTCGAACCAGGATCAAGAGACGTTCTCTCTGGCCATTCTTTTTGGGTAAAGTGATGTTTCCGATCTCTGCTGTCCCAAAGACATAAGTAACATGGATATTTGGTGAAACCAGATTGTTGTCCTAGAATCATAGACAGAATTTTGAAATCTCCACATATTTGCCAGTTATGTTCTTTGTACTTGATCTTCTCTAAGACTGTTTCAATACTTTTATAATCTTCTTTCAATACCGTCGAATGTCCTATTGGAATTGGTGCATATTTGTTGGTATTATGAAGCAAAACTGCTTTCAAACTTCGTTTTGAAGAGTCAATGAATAACCTCCAATCGTTTGCTCTGTACACGTTAAGTTTAAATTCATTCATTAGTCCGTAGACATCAGAACAATATACCAAATCTGAATCTCGAGAGAAGAATTTCCTAAAATCCTTCTCTCTATCCCGGTAGAAGCTCACTTTGGTACCCTTTGATAGTAGATTTTTTCTCTTTAGTATTGAAGCCAGATATTCTGCTCCATCTTTGGGTAAACCTAAATCTCTTATTACGTCATTCATTTCATTTTGTGTAAATATCTGTGGAGCATTAGTGCCGCTGGGAGTGTAATTACTATTTTCTTCGTCATCTTCATCGTCATTGTCTTGATATTCTTCGGAATCTTCATCATCATTGTCTTGGTATTCTTCGGAATCTTCATCGTCATTGTCTTGGTATTCTTCGGAATCTTCATCGAGCTCGATTTTATCGAGATGCGGTATTAGTTTAGATTCGACTACTTCCAAGTCCGCTGTATCTTTAGCTGAAAGTATTGGATGAGTCACGCTAGAAACATTAGCATAAGAAATTGTAGAACTATTTTTAATATTGAATCCGGCAACATTAGTCATACAAAAGTAACAATCTGATTTGTCTTTCGGTTTATTCCATTTCATGGGTACACTAAATTTACACTTTTTTTTCCTTTGCTCTTCTCCCAACGGATAAGCATATTATAACAAGCACCACATATGATATGAGGTACCCAATGAAACTTTTGGTCCGTAACCTTTCGACCAAAACATTTTTTATATATCTCTCTTAATTTTTCTGTGAAAGATTTCCGATTCGATTTCGGTTTGTATTCTCCGCAGATATAACAGAATATATCTGGATTACTATTACATTCATGAGATTGGACGGTTTTTTTGAAATTTGAAAGGTTTTATTGTTTAGACATGGATTGTAACAAAGTCCCGCACGTTAGGGATCCTGTTCCGATCGCAGGTGAGTCTGCCGTCCTGGGGGTGATAACCCTCATACCTCCCCAGGCCTAAGTATGAGGGCTTTCTGACTTTGACGAGGACGATGTCAACTCGTCGTCAGACACACTACGGCTTCATCTTCACACCCTAACGCCCCCCTGTAAGGCAGCGCGCCTCGCTGGCTTCGTTACCTCGATGGACCGGAAGACGAATCATTCTACACATCCCCTTTCGGGGCAGTTGTCATCGTCTCAGACATCCGCCGAGGCAGCAGGATTGATGAGGTTGAAGTATCCGAAATTTCGTGATAAATATGTTTGTTTCCAAAAAAAGAGAATGAGATCACAACAAGTGACATTTCAATAAAATTAAATTCTAAGAGGATTTTCAAATTTATTGAATTAATTAATATTGCATTTTACGTCCGCCATATTGGACCTACCATTTTGAATTTAAAAATCCGAATACGGATTCGTAATCAGCGACCCAAAAAACCCCTGGATGCAAAGTTTCACAGAAATTATTTAAATTTTTGATTTTACGTCCCCCATATTGGATCCGCCATTTTGAATCTTAAAAATTCGAGAACAGATTTGTAATCAGCGACCCAAAAAACCCCTGGATGCAAAGTTTCACGGAAATAATTTAAATTTTTTATTTTACGTCCGCCATATTAGATCCGCCATTTTGAATTTTAAAAATTCGAGAACGGATTCGTAATCAGCGCCCCAAAAAACCCTCGGATGCAAAGTTTCATTAAAATTGGTAAAGAAGAATAATTCGTGACTCCAAGGGTCAATTTTAAAAAATATTAATTAAAGTTTAAAAAAAACTGGAGGGTGATGGAGCAATTCTGACTTCATATTCGTTTTCAACGGCTCAAAATACGTAGGAATAGCATAGTCAGATCCCCAGCACAACCTACTTTTTTTTGTGGGCCTGTGTAATTATATTACTCATATTATTAATATATATTGTTCAGGATTGTCAATCCGTCGCGATCGATCAGAAATCGATACCGCTAACGCCATCCCTGAGTCGCCCTCTGAACGAGGTGATTTCGCGCTGCACCCCCGTCTCCCCCTGACCGCGCAGTCTCTCGCGACCCGCGATCGATCCGGGCATGCCTGAATCGCGAGATCCTGCCAATCGCGGATTGGTCGATGTGTCGCGCACCCGAAAGCTCCCAAAATGGGCCCGCGAGAGCTCCGGTCCCAGTAGCGAAAGATACTCCGGTTCACGCGGTAGCATAATCGTGCATCCGTTCAACTTTACTCCGTTTCACGCGGTCGCATATCCGCCATCGTGCACACGGGTCTTACTGCTCTGTCAGAGCTCTGCTAAACTATCGCGCCGTTAGTGCGTCTGCTGCAATTCACCTTCGCCACCGCGAACGGTGAACATACGCGTTTCAGTGCGCGTTACGTGCCGCGCCATTGTGCGCCCGTTCATCTTATCGCTGCCGCGATTGATGTACATTCTCGCGTCTTGTGCTTTCCGACCACAAGTGCGACAGCTGTATAACGCCCCAAATGCGTTCATTACGTGCAAGCTCCAAATTGCGCTTACTAATTGCCCTCGCTACCGCGACCGGCTAACATATCCGCGTCACGTGATCAGCGCGCCCAGTACACCAGCACATCACGTGCGCGTCGAGTACCGCGCTCCCAGTACGAGTGCGTTCACCGTGACTTTATATTGTACATACTGACGATTAAAGATATTTTGTGCATTCTACGAAACCAAGTGTCCTCTCATTTACGCACGCCTGATCCTTGTCGGGGTCGACCCGGCATCTTCCGCTAATTGGCGAACCGGAGTTACGCCCGGCACCGACAATCGCCAACATATATAAACCGGGGGGTGTCAGTTCCCCGGAGGCGAGATTTTCTAGATTGCTCGAAGGACCAGAGGGGGGTGATTATATCCTCTCACGAATAAGTTTCGTAAGAATAAAGCGAGAAAGCGAGTAGCGAAGGTGCGCATGCAACGAAGGAGAGAAAAGCGACTCCCCGTTCGGTCCGCCCGTCGTCTCCTGGTGAAGTCCGCCGATTCTTGTCCTGTCTCGTGGCTGCTTATAAATTCTTGTCTCGTCTGGTCCGGCATGCAGCATTCAGGCACAGCATCACAGATAGGGCAGCGAAATTCGCATAACAAAGCAGGCACACGCAAGCAGGTGGTAAGCAAGACAGGCGAGAGATCGGTCCCCGAGGGAGGTGAGCGCGCGGTCGGGCGTCCCAAAGGTTTAGATGCGCGTTCTAAGACTTTTGGGCGGCAAGTGCCCTCGCGGTCCTGTAACGTGTGCCGCGAGCGAGTAGTTTGCTCCCCTTTGGGTAATTGCTGCCGTCGGTGGATGAACGATGGCAGCACCAATTGGTGAGTCGCATAAATTTGTAAATTTCTACCGATCGCGATCCACCGACGTTTCGCGCGAATAAGAACAATAATATAACTAAATCTAACTAAATCTATATGTGATACTAATTAATACGAGTTTAAACAAGCAACTACGACAAGGTATAGAACTAAATAAAGGCAAGGAAAGGGGCAAATTAATTGTTAACAACTACAAAATATATATACAAGGCGATACGCCAAACAATATATATTTAATGAAGATAAAACATATTGTTTGCAGTCGAAGCAGATTCAGCAATGGAGGACACAAGGCAAAGAAACCAAAGATTGCAGTTACTTAATAATTATCAAATTACATGTGATATATAAATATATTTCTTTTATATAATATTCATTTTCTTACACATAAGTGTTGTGAGAAGACTTTGCACGAGCGATGTGCTCCCGCCCTTCCAGAGGACAGCTGCCGGTTGGCGGCGCGGCTCGAAGTGCCTCGCGTGCGTGCGGGTTTCATGGATGCTCATAAGAGCCACGATCACTGTCGTGTTCAGACGTCGATTACGGTTTACGATACAAAGTGTGATATACATTACATGTAGAATAAATAGAGTACTTAGAGTGTTTAAAGAAGTAAAGAGATCATTTTCTGCCTATCTCGCCACATCCCGAAGCGTTCTGAGCGATAGTTACAACAGGTTACGGGCCCAGGGCACGATTCCCCTGCGCGAAAAATGCGACACGTGCGTGCGTGCAAAGTGTGTGAGACGCCGGCGAAGGACATAAGAAGAGAGATAGAAGATTAGAGGGCAAGTAAATAATACTTCTCGTTGCTGACGAGCAAAACGAGAGAATTCTCAGCTAATAAGAACATTCGATAAATGCTGTTAGAAGGAGATAGTTAGAAGGAGATAGATTTTGTGCCTTTTGAGAGATAGAGATAAAGTGTAATAGAGAAGTAGAGAATGATGAAGTTAAAAGAGGATATGTACAATAGAAAGAGATAGAAAAATGCCGCTTGGTAACAAACCGGCAATGTGCGCGTGCAAGTCCGATCGCGAACGGCGAGAGTCATTTGTTTTTCGACGCGCGGAACTTGTTGCTGGGCGCGCACTAACACATAATCGATTTCGACTGACAATATGGATGCTATATTACGATACATGTGTATATGTATGTTGCGACCCGTTTTCCTTCGGTCTCGCTAGCCGAAGGGGCGCTGCCGCAAATTACCTGCCAGAAGACGGTAGCTCCATGGTATCCGCGATATTATTTTCTCGACGAAACACTCTAAATGGGCGCCAGGTGCGATTGCATGTACATTTCACGCGAACGCTAACTCAGGGTGTCGGTTACGTCCTTTGTCGAGGAAGGTGGGGATCCCTGCGCGATGCAAGTGCCATTTTCCGGCGAGCAATTTCTCGGATAACGCCACTGGCCACCGCAGGTACCATCTTGCGACGCCACCCCGCCGGCGAATTCTGGCTTTTTAGCCTCATCGAAGAAATTCATGGTGACCGCGCCTCTCTGCATTCCGTGGCCGTGATATTTGAGCTCGTCGACCTTGTAGAAGTCTTTGACGCTGACCTTGGCCTTTTCGATCCCGCTAGCCGGCTGGTGTACGTACCTGCCCGGCTCTTGACCTTTCGCCCACCTGCATATTGCCGTCGCGAATCTCGTGATCGGTCGGCTCGCTCGCGGCCAATTTCCTGCGGAAGAGTATCGTCGTGACGCCGTCGCGTTCGTAGCCGAACAGGCTGTCCCTGCCGTCCCAGTACGCGTCCTTGCGCGGCGTCGACCTGTCCCTCGTGTAATAATCGCCGATCCTGTAACTCGTCCCTCGCGCCGTGCCGATTATAATGTCCGTGCAGTCCATGGGGTTGAAGTCGTGCTTGGGCGTGTACTTGTGCCCCGGCGCCGGCAACGATGCTTTTGTCGCCCCCGACTTCGGACCCACACTTGGCTCCGGTTCAGAGCTGGATTCAGGCTCGGATTTTGGTTCCGGTTCAGTACTAGGTTCAGGCTCAGAGCTAGGTTCAGGCTCGGATTTTGGCTCCGGTTCAGTGCTAGGTTCAGGCTCAGAGCTAGGTTCAGGCTCGGATTTTGGTTCCGGTTCGGTGCTAGGTTCAGGCTCGGATTTTGGTTCCGGTTCAGTGCCAGACTAGAGTCAAGCTCAACAGGGTCTTCTTTCCCCGCTAATTTTTCCAAGCCCGTTCCCTTGGCAGTGGTTTCGCTAGATAGTAGATAGGGACAGTGGGAATCTCGTTAATCCATTCATGCGCGTCACTAATTAGATGACGAGGCATTTGGCTATTTGTATCGCGCCATTCATTGGCGCGTCTTACCGCTTAGAGTCAGTACGGTTCCTGCTAACAACGGGACCTGGCCGAGCGATCCTGCAGGAGCTACTGGATCATCTGCGCAACAGGTTACCCCAACAATAAGGATTCGAGATCCAGCATAGCTTTCGTTCCATTGGCCACCCTCCTATCCGTCCAGCTAACCACGGCCCCTGAGAGTCCAACTCCAATTCGGCGGGGCACCGGTACCAGATGGACGGTTCCGGTGGGGCGGTCCCCGCCGCCCTCAGTACTCGTGTCGAGCATAGCTCACGTTTGACGAGTCGCCGCCGTGAGTGTCTCCACTCACTACCATGTGTCGCATCAGCTAATCGTTTGATAGGTATAAGGTACATGGTGGCTCTAAATACCTATTGTGCCCTGACGGGAATTTATGCCCGATAGCACTGGCCATAGCCAGCCGAGAGCCCAGGGTGTGCACTCGTATCGCCTGAACCCCGTCCGCTACCCGGCAAGCCGGGTACCCGGCGAGCACCAACTTAGAGGTGGGGCAGACTTGAGGCTGTAAGATCTTACGCCTCCTTGCGAACGAGCAACCATGACCCCCCAAGGCCGGCGGCCACAGTCAATCGTTAAAAGGGCTCCCCGCGGAAACGGCATACTCCCCGTCCCTTAAAAGAGTCATAGTTACTCCCGCCGTTTACCCGCGCTTGCTTGAATTTCTTCACGTTGACATTCAGAGCACTGGGCAGAAATCACATTGCGTCAACACCCGCGAGGGCCATCGCGCAGCGCAATCAACACACAGCAAATAATAAAAAATAATAAGAATATATTTCAGTGATGTAACAAGGATCTCGTCTCCGCGTCTTCCAACGCAACGCCTTCTCACCGCAAATCTCAAGACGAATACAACGCGATATTCCGATAAGGATATAATACACAACGAATGCGTCTCAAATGATTCCTACGCATCTAACGCAATATCTCGATTAATGTCTTCCGCGAGACTTCTTGTCGAGTGAGCGCGACGATACTTGCCCGCATGGGCGACACAAAATATCCACGATAACGACTCGAACGTCCGCGAGATTTTCAATATTCGAAATCACGGCTCGAACGTCCGCGAGACTCTCAAGACGACGAGTGTAACACAATATCTCAACCGTACGTCCGCGAAACTCCCCGCCGAGCGAGCGCGACGATACTTGCCCGCACGAATAACGACGCAAAATATCCGCAAGGCTCTCCACGAGTACAACGCAACATTTCCCGAAACGTAATATCTCCCAAAACGTACGGTCCGCTACACGCTTCCACTCGCGACACGCATTAACACTTTTCCCGACACATTCGCAACAACGTACACGATATTCCACGATACGCACCGTTCGCGGCACGCCTCTGTTCACGAACACGCAATACTATACAACAAACGCGAATTGACTGTCGGCCGCATCAGAGCTTCCGAGGAGGGCTTTCTAATAATTTCTGGGCTCTATCTCGGCCGCCCCACGACCACACGTTCTACCGAACTGCCAAGGTAATCTAACTGGCACTCGCAATGACGGGAGCCGGTAGCCACATGCAGAAGATAATCTAATCGATATAAGCGGTAATCTAATCGATACGTCCAATTATCAAAGTCGGGTCTTGGCCAAGATCGAGCCCTAATTACCGTGGTAGTACCGGAGTGGAGATCTTACAATTGCTGCTCGCTGCTGCTCGGCTGCGTCGGGACACTTTTCCGGGGGTGGCTCCTCGGCTGCGGCTGATTCGACAGTGACGAGTGGCCGGCCCGGCGGGACCACGCTGGGCCCCCGCGCATGCGCCTCAAGCTCGCAGTTTTCCGCCCTGCCGATTTGTCGCGCGTGCCGCTCTGCTCGCGGCACCGCTCAGTCCGCTGCCTGCCCGCGGCATTTTCAATCCGCTGTCAATGTGCGGGCCCATCTCAGTATTAGCTCGGCTGGCCAGGCCGCGGCTACGCTGCTCGGTGCCCTTGGTACTGTCGGGGGAGGCATCTTGGTCGTACACCCGCTCTGCAGTAGCGGTGTCGCACCCCTCGTTCTGCTGCGGCGGGCCCAGGGATGTGCTGTGCGAGACATTCCACGCGCTTCCGCAGCGGTGGGCCCCAGTGGCCCGTCCGTCGGCCAACCACTCCGCCTAGCGTCCCCGGGAGCTTCTGTCCTTCCCTCGTTGCGACATATGTCGTTACATCTCCGTCACCAATCACACGCTCCGGCACCACCTGTCGTACCTACGAAATCTAACTTACAATAAATTAGCGCAAATAGCCCTCCCCTACTCATGTCGAGGCGCCATCCTCGACCTTCTCCTCAGCCGAGCTACCGTCTGGGCGGTGGACGCGACATTGTCACGTCACAACTCCCTCATCCCAGACGAGTGCCGAGGGGATTTCGGCCCCGACAACAGCGACCACCACTCCGGCACCGGCTAACGCCGCCATGCCATCACTACCGAAAATTCGAGTCTTGCCCTTAATTAGCTCGGAAAGCTCTCACAACCCGTCCTTCTCCGTAATCACCCCGGATCCCCGATACCGATCTCCAACCGTATGCTCTCGAGCGCCACCCGAAAGATCCCAACCGGACGACGTCTCCGCTCGCGAAACGAACATTTCCTCGTAAGTGGGTAGGAGAACAAAGACAGTACAGCAGACGTTCTTCAAATCACCCTTTATCGGTTAGGGGGGGGGGGGGTTACATGGGGTACCGGTAGCTTGTCGGTGACTGGGAGGAACATACAAAAAAAAGGAAACAAGAAAAAAAATCGAGAAGGAGATGCGGCTATTTCCTCGTGGGTCGGTCGCGGCTGCGGCTTCTCTGGCGGTCCCTGGGTCCCCGCGGGGCGGTGTAGGGCTGCGCCCGGATGTACGCGGGTGCACAGCGCCGACATCCCCGGAGGGTAACCCCCTGCTCCCCGCAGCCGTAGCAAAACTCGTGCTGACGGGGCAGGGGGCAGTTCGCGTAGGAGTGTCCCCCGGAGGCGCAGTTCCAGCAGCCCCCTCGGCGGCCGCGCAGGGCCATCGCCTCTTCCACATGGCCGCCCGCCTGGACAGCGACCTCCCGCCGCTCCAGGGCCTTGGTCCGCGACGCCAGCTCTCTTCTCGCCTCTTCCAGGAGGCGGTGGGCCTCGTTTACTTGGCCCCACGCTCTGCGCTCGCTTTCGCGTGTGACGTCGACTTCCGTCCTTGCGATCCGGAGGCTGCCATCTAGTCGCACCCGGTTCGTCATCGCTCTCTCGAGCAGCTCGCGCTTCCGCGTGCTCCCCTCCGTCTGCGTCTCGGCATTTTTGAGGTCGGTTCCCCAGGCCTGGGTCCCTATGTCCCGCTGCCTGATCTCTAGCACCTTGGCGCCTCGGTCGGTATACCTGGCTTCGTAGGCCTGTAGGGCGGCACCCGCTAAGTCAGGCCAAAAGTCCCTTTCATTTTGGTGGACGTATTGCCACACCCGGCGGTAGCGGTCGTAAAACTCCCGCCAAATCCCATAGACCTCATTAAACGCCATATCGGCCCTCGGTATCCTCGGTATCTCAAACCCTGTTTGCCGGGGCAGGAAGGTGATAGGGTTTCAGGTCCTGAACATGTACCTTCCCGACGAGCGATCTGTCCGGCCGCACTAATTCGTAGACGACCGGAGAGATCACCCGTTTGATCCGAAACGGCCCCTGGAACTTCGGCGCCAACTTGCCCGCAATGTTCTGCGCGGCAGACGACAGGATATGCTGTCGCCTCAATACAAGCTCGCCGACACGAAATCTGCGTGGCCGCCTACGTAAATTATATCTCGCAGCCTGCTGTTGATTTGCCTGCTCCAGGTTTTCCGCCACCCACTCCCTAATCGCCCACTCATTTCCGCCATTCGCCGCGACCATTCCGCCGGGTCCCTCGCTTCCGTCTCGGTAACGTTTTCGCGACGGTCGCGCAGCGTATCGGGCGGTATCAATTCGCGTCCAAAATTTAAAAATGCTGGGGAGGTACATAACGAAGAGTGGCTCGCCGTGTTATACGCCAAACGCAGCCGCAACAAATGCCTCTCCCATTCCCGATGATCCTTCTCAATGAAGGCGACAATCATTGTCTTCAGAACTCGATTCACCCTTTCCACGGGGTTCGCTTGAGGGTGGTAGGGGGTACCGTTACATGCATTCCGTTCTCCTCCGCGAAGCCTTTCATCACTTTATTTATAAATTCGGTCCCGTTATCCGTCAAGAGGGTTTTCGGTGTGCCCCACCGTGACACGATCAAATCTTCGAGGGCCTCTTTTATCTTCGGCCTCGTGGCCGCTTGCAACGCCCGGATTTCCACCCATTTGGTGAAAAGATCTTGTATGACCAGAATGTATTGGTACCCTGCCTTGCTACGGGGCAGCGGCCCTACGATATCCGCGGCGACTGCGGTCCACGGTCCCTCTACCATACGACGTCCCATCCATCCCGCCGGACTCGATTGTTCGACTTTCGTTCGTTGGCATATGTCACACGTTCTAACGTATTTCGCTACGTCCAGAAACAGGTTTGGCCAATAATATACAATAAAACGGCGACACGCTGGTAAGTTTTCTCGATGCCCAGGTGACCGGCGTGAGGTGCGTCGTGTGACTCGTGAAGGGCTTCCGCACGAAGTTCCCGCGGCAAAACTAACTTCCACCGATCGAGGTCCTCCACGATATCCGAGGTCACCGGTTTCGGCTGCAAAAAGTATAATTGCCCCTCTACTATCCTCTAATGCGCAAATCTTTTGGGATCGGTAGCTACCTCGTTAAATCGCTTACGGTACCAAGTATCGGATATGTCCTCACACTCCGCGATCTCTACTACGACATTCACGTTTACGGCCTCTTCCCCCTCCCCTTCATACATCCGCGACAGTGCGTCCGGCACGTGGTACAGGGCTCCCTTCCGGTATTCCACCGTATAGTCATATTCTAGCAATTCGAGGGCCCAGCGGGCCAATCGACCAGTAGGGTTTTTCAGGTAACCATCGCAAACTGCTGTAATCGGTAACAACTGTAAATTTATATCCCTCTAAGTAGGGCCGGAATTTTTGGATAGCCCACACCCTCTAGTTTCTGCGTTAACACGGCTCCCAGACCTACCGAACTCGCGTCGGTCTGCAGCACGAAGGGCTCTTCAAAATTTGGACACGCGAGGATTGGTGTGGACGTAAGATGCTCCCGAATGCGATCGAAGACGCGAGACTGTTCAACTCCCCACTCCCAGCGCCTGTTTTTCTTTAAAAGGCGGGTCAATGGTTCACTAAGTGTGGCAAATTTCGGTATGAATCGGCGATACCACGAGGACATACCCAAGAACCTGCGCAACTGTCTAAGGTTTCGCGGAGCCTGATATTTCAGGATCGGTTGTATTTTCTCAGGATCGGTCGCGAGGCCCCCCTGTCCGACGATAAATCCCACGTACCGTACAGAATTCGCATTTTTCGAGGTTTGTTGTTAAGCCCGCTGCCGATATTTTGTCTAATACGCGTTTTAGCCTTTTCATGTGTTCCTCGAACGTTTCGGTCGCGATGATTATGTCATCCAGGTAATTGAACGCAAACGGTTCCATTTCCGGGCCTATCAGCGTATCGAGCAATCTTTGAAACGTAACCGGTGCGTTATGCAATCCGTATGACATTATACGAAAATGGAATAGTCCCATCCCGGGGACACTAAAAGCGGTGATTTCGCGACTCTCCTTGGCTAACGGTATCTGAAAATAGGCTTAAGTCGATGGTAGATATGTATTTCGCCTTACGTAATTTATTCGTGATCCCTTCCATGTTCGGTATCGGATACGCGTCTTTCTTTGAAATCTCGTTAACACCGCGAAAATCTGTGCAAAATCGGTATTTGCCGTTCGGTTTCTTTACCATGACTATCGGATTCGACCACTGGATCGAAGAAGGTTCGATAATTCCGGCTTTCAACATTTTATTTACCTCCGCGCGGATGGCTTCCTGGACTTTTGGCGACACTAACAAGGGAACGGTCAAAAGTGTCCCTACCCGATTTGGATGCGCTTTGGATATGTTGTTGAGCATCAAAAAATATTAGACTCGTATTTTTTTTTCTGCGTATCTCGACGTTTATTGGTTGAAAAAATCCCTAAAAAATAACGACCGATTTGGATGCGCTTTGGATATGTTGTTGAGCACCAAAAAACATTAGACACGTGTTTTTTTTTAGCTGCGTATCTCGACGTTTAGGGGTTGAAGCAACCCCTTGAAAATAACGGATTTTATAGTTTTTAGCGAATATCTTCGAAAATATAAGGCGTAACGACAAAACATTTGTACGAAATGTTTATGGCTTTTTGTGCTCTTTACAATGGCGTAATCAGATTTTTAAAATTTGTCACATTTTTTAATTTAACCCCACCCCCACCTATTATTTTTGCCAAATATAACAATTTTTCCAACGCAAATTTAAGAGCGTCAAATGCCAAATACATCCATGTGTATTTTTATTATACCATTATTAGATTTTTGGCAAGACGAGATGATATGTGGTATAGGCGTCGCGCTGTAGGTAGGTGTTGCGTTATTTCTGTTCAGTTGCGCCGTACGCTTAAAAATTTCCATTTCAACTCCGGGATGACCGAAAGCGCTGATGCAAAGGCTAGCGCAAGGCACTGACAGCGCTATTTCAAGAAAGATAAGATAATGAAACGGTCGGTCCCAAAAGATCAGCGCCGCGTGTTGCTTTGGGTGGTATTCAGCAATTAAGGTTTTCCGCGGCGTGTTGCTTCGGATGGTGGTCAGCAACTAGGTTTTCCGCGGTGTGTTGCTTTGGATGGTAATAAAGCGAACGCGCACGCGGAGTGCTGTTTTCGCCGACAGCAACAACAAGTACACTCGCGGCGTGTTGCTTTGAGCGGCGTGTTGCTTTACGCGGCGTGTTGCTTTAGATGGTGGTCAGCAACTAAGGTTTTCCGCGGCGTGTTGCCTTGGATGGTAAATCGAGCACGTGCGCGGCGTGTTGCCTTCGCCGACAGCATCTACCAGCACACTGGCGGCGTTTTGCCTTAAGCGAAGAGCATCTACCAGCACACTGGCGGCGTGTTGCCTTAAGCGAATTGTTGCTTTGGATGGTGGTCAGCAGCTAAGGTTTTCCGCGGCGTGTTGCTTTAGATGGTGGTAAAGCAAAGTACGCACGCGGCGTGTTGCTTTCGCCAACGGCAACAGCCACAAGAATCCAAGTCCGCTCGCGGCGCGTCACCTCGAGACCGACGACCCGTGATGCCAAAGTTATTATTCGCGGCATGTTGCTTTGATAACTGTGATGCCAAAGTTATTCGCGGCGTGTTGCTTTCGAGAACGGTGTCAGGGTGTTAAAATGATAGCGCCCCACTCTCCCGCCGTGCGTGACGCTACACAGCAGAAGAGCAAGATGCTCTTGGACCGCCTCTCACTCGCAACATCTGTCGGGGCGGGCCAGCTAGCTCAACCGGGTGCGTCATGTCTCAAAAAGAGACACCCAGAGGCTCCGCTGAGCCCAGATTACCCAATACCCGGCCACTTGAGTCCGACGGTCTTATACAGCAACACTCCGCTACTCGGAGACTCTTTCTCCTTCATCTACGAGCGCTGACTTAGGCGCTTTCAAATATCTCGTCAAATATCTACTATATAACATGTGGGCGCCGACCCGCAAGCGCTTTACCACGTGAGCACTGGTCCGTGAGTGCTTTCAAAAGTCATGGTCCACTCCCGCCAAAAGAGAGGGGGGCAGGGGGGGCGCGAAAAGAGAAGAGCTTTGGGGGACCCCGCCGCAGGCCGAAGAAAACCCTAGAGAGACGACCAACCGCACCCCGCAGCCATAGCGAGGCTACCGGCGCCCATTGCATAGCAACCAGGCTTCGAAGTTGGGGATGATCGCTTCCCTCGTTCTTCTTCCAGCGAGATGCGGTTGTCTAATGTGGTCACCCCACTGCTGTCTCAACACCTGCCATTCATCCAGGCGTACCGCGGCAGATGAAACGGAGTTATAAGTACCCTCTTCCTTCATGTCCCTCAGACGAAGGCGTCTCAAATATTCCGCATAGAGGTGTAGGGGCGGAATACGTGCTAACAGTGTGGCAGCCTCGTACGAAACCGTGCATAGTTGTACGAGTCGCCGTCATTCGAACCACGCGGCGCAAGATTCTCTGTTTATTTTCCGAGCCGAGAAACTCCCCGCTCCATATGGGAGCCGCATATAACGCTCTAGAGGTGATAACGGTGCAGTACAACCTACGTTTGCTCTCAACAGGACCTCTAAGGTTTGGGAGTATCCCACACAGCGCACGGTTAACCTTCGCAATCTTAGAAGCTACATATCGTACATGGGTGTTGAAAGCTCATTTCTTATCAATGTAAACTCCTAGGTATTTCATACTATATGATATCTTGATCTTGATTCCCTCATATTCAAAATAGGAGTCGCGAGGGCAATACCCAAAGAAAACGGCCTCAGACTTCGTCCAGGAGACTTTTAAACCCAGGTCGTGAATGTTAATTAACATTCTCTCCAAGCATTCGTTCGCGAGAGCACACGCAGCGTCAAAGTCATCTTCCACAACCACTAAAAGAGTATCGTCCGCGTAACAAATTATATGGCAATCTTTAAAGAGCATTGTTCTAAGTACTCGGTCAAACCCCAGGTTCCATAATGGGGGGCCCAGCACCGAGCCCTACGGGAGCCCTCTGTTCACACGTCTCGTACGGCGGGTACCGTCCGGCGTAACGTACCTGATTTTCCTGTTCCTCAGGTAGTCTTCAATTATGCGACGCAAATAAGGAGGGAGACGTTTTGTTCGAAGAGCCCTTCTGATGCCGGAATGTTTAATCGAATTAAACGCGTTCTCAATGTCAATGGACAGAGCCAACGCCACCTTGGAACCGTTGCCTAATTTGACATCGGCTCCATCGACCGATTTATTGCCAACAGACACCACGGCGGTAAAGTCGGCGAAAGAACAGGCAGCAGTGACGTCATCGACGCCGGCGGCACTGGCCCCTGCAGCGGTGGCAGCCCGACAGACGGATGTGCGACGGGTGGCCGATGTGCAGGCGCAACAGGAGCCGACGGAGACGGCTGAACAAGAGATGGTGGCGACGAATGTGACAGGAACAGCTGATCACGACTATGACGCATTAACAGCGTCTCAGCTGAAATCAACGGATGAGGCATCGTTGCAGCTGGAGATCGATGCGGAGCTACAGGATCGACCAGAGGACGCCGAAACGGCGGAATTCCAAGAAGACGTACCTTTGGTGAGACTAATAGAAGAGAGCAGTTCGTTGGAGATCCCGCCTGTGGGGGAGACGACGGAGATCAATTAAATTGATCGTTTTCATTATATTCATTCATTTTGATTAATATTACACGCGAGATTAATTTATTTCAGTTATAATAACAGATGCGCGTGTTAAGAGATTTTATTTTGTTTTATTTTATTTTATAGTCGTAGAAGTATCTTACATTAAAAACGTAGAATGAGTGATTGCGTTAATAATGTGAAGATGCGGATTTTATAACTGTTTTGTGCGCAGCGAGATTTATCTACATATAAAGGCGAATATTTTGATTGTTTGCTGTAAAATAAAGTATTTTTGATTATTGCCAAGGTAATGATATTATGGTATGGCGATCTACGTATATTAGCATGATGAAATGTAACTTAGCGAAAGATCGACGCATATTGTGTCATTACGTAATTATAGGGCGCAGGTTATTAATAAATGCGAATAATATTGATAGATATATAATAAATACAGTTTTGCGTACTTACCTACATCCCACGACGATCCAGACGATTCCTGAAAAAGAGAAGTAAAGATAAATAATAAAGTAAAATTGAATCTAAAAGTTCGATTAAAATGACGTTATAAAAAGTTATAAAAAGAAAGAGATTTATACTTACCTGTCTGAAATCAAAAGATTTTGCGATTAATTGCGCGCTAAGGACGTCTTGAGATGTTTAAACGACGAACGATCTATATGCGACACGGGGAACGGAATATAGATCATTCGACGATCGAGGATCTATAGATCCAGATTCATTATACTTAGAGATAAGAATATCGTATGTGGATTTTTGACGCAGGATTTCATGTTAGAATAATAATTTGATTAATAATATTAAAGAAAATCAATATAAAACGTAAATATTCAACAATCAGTAATTTTATAGATCTTTGATAGATCATGCGAAGAAACCTGCTTCAAGGATCTACGGAGCGTGGCGTGACCATCGCGGTCAGCGCGTGAGAGCGAGAGAAAAAACGGATCGCGCATGGCGCTATGTCCAGCGATGGGTGGCGCAGGCGCGAAGCGGAAGTGGGAGGTCGAGAAACGAAAGACAAGGTCTTTCGTCCATGAACCCTCGTCGGGAGAACATCGTTCGTACCGTCGTGCGCGAATCGAAAAGCATCCATCGAGTGGGCGAAAGTATCCGGGCGCGTACGTTATCCACGGGCTTCCTTGTAAGCTAGTAAACGTTCGGGAAGTAATATTTTTCCGAATTACACATAATTTATGTGAAATAACGATCTTTCGTCTACGAACTCTCGTCGCGATAACAATCCGTCGAGTGGCGAAAGTATCCGGGCGCGTACGTTATCCGCGAGCTTCCTTGTAAGCTAGTAAACATCCGATGATAATTATTAATCCGGATTACACAGTAATTGTGAAAGAAAACGTGCGTAAATCGTATCTCACGGAAAGTGATGCAATCGGGCGTAGCATCCGATCATCCATTGTAATCCATTGCAATCCGTGAATAATAAATATTTATTTCTTGTTATTTGTTAAAATTAAAGCAATAGCAAGTTATTTTTCCTCGAAAATCCATATCCCAGCGAGTGCTATCCGGTTCCGTCAGATCTGTGCGCGATCGCGTAAATCTCGTGATCGATTAAAACGTACGATAGCAGCGGAAGTACATCGAGCTGAGGAACGAGAGGAAGTCAATCACAGCTACCGGAAGTAAGCCGAGCTGATAAGCGTTCTTCGTTATCGCACATATAAAACGAAGTGGCGACCGTAACTACGTACCAGTGAGTACATTTCATGAATTATTTACACTGTACACCACATGTCCGGTCACAACCTTACCATCGTCGCAAGTTGTAGTCACTATATCCTTTACTAGAAAGAGAGCATCGGTTGTCGAGCGCATTCTTCTAAAACCGAATTGATTGTCTGATAGGTTATAAGAAGGATTTTCATTCAAGTGGGCATCGACGCGATTCGCGATCACGCGCTCGAATATCTTCCCCACTTCATTCAGCCAACAAATTGGCCGAGCCTTAGGAATTTCGCCTGGTAGTGGGGCTTCCCCTTTCGGGACCAACACCAAGTCGGCCATTTTCCAACTCGGTGGGAAAACTCCGGCCTGCATGTATATGTTGAAACTCTGCACTAAACGGTGAATCATGTTGGGCGGAAGCTTCTTCAGTGCAGTCGCCTTCAATCCGTCCGGCCCGGGCGCCGTACTGCAGTTCTTCTTTGCAGTGATGGCTTCGCAGACTTCATCGGCAGTGATAAGGGTTCTTCCCTCCTCACAATCACCCAGATCCTGGGGCCAACTCCTTTCCAGGTACATCTCCACGTCCATCTTCTTAAAGTTCCAGCGAGTTACGGATGGTCGTGTAGGGCGCCGCGCAGATGAATCCGAGATTCGGAAAGATATATATAAATGGTCCGACATGGACTCCATGTCTTCACGTACGGACCAATCCAGGGTCCTGCCAGACAAGCCCGGAGAGGCCCAGGTCAGGTCTATAATCGAGCTCCCTTGATGGCTCACAAAAGTGAGACGATTACCTGAGTATATTAGGCGTAGGTCCAGTTGCGCAGCAAGTTCCTCCAGTGATTCACCCCTAGCGTCGAGAAAATTTGAGCCCCAAAGATCCCCGCATACAAGAATGTTGTTGTTGTGTGCAACACTTGAACATATGTTAGAGAGTTCCTCAAGAAAGTCCGAGTAATCACGGAGGTTAATGTTCGGCGAAATGTAACAGGACGCGATAAAAATGTCTCCAAACCTTACGAGAACAGAGTTACAACCCTGGGCCATGAGTACCACAGGGTGGACCGCAATTTTCGTGTTAATGTATATAGCCGCCAGGTTATTATGGCTATAATACCATTGCTGATAGGGACTGGACGCATGAGCTGGCTCAGAGACTATGCAAATAGCAGCCCCCATCTCCTCAGAATAGTGTACAAGAAGGTCCTGAGCCTCCTTATTCCTATTTAAATTAATTTGGAGGCAGAGTGTCATTTCTGCGGTCTGTATCCTCTTGCTGTTTCGTCCTTCCGTTGTCTCGTAGACAGATCCCTGCTGAAGCATCCTTCAAATGAACCAAATCGGTGGTTGCTTGGTTTCCCGGCTCCCTTGCAAATAACGCAACAAGGGTCAGTTTTGCAACTGCCTATCTGGTGTCCTTAGTCTCCACACCGGAAACACGCGCCAGTTCTGTCCTCAGGATAATTACAGGTGGTACGGACGTGGCCATAACGCCAGTATTTGTAGCATTGAACGGGTCTAATAGCTGGACCCGTGCTACTGTCCATCCAATTTTTAGTTTATTTGTATCGATAATTTTAGTCGCCGCAGCTAAAGGACATTTGACCCACACAGAGTGTAAACCATTACTCATTTTTCGTATACTACCCAGTTTAATGCGCGTCGCAGTCTCCTACAATTGAGATCTCATTTATTATATCCACCGGGGAGATGGAATCGTCAAGGTTCCAGACGCGTAACTCTCCCATGGTAGTGGGTCGAGTTATACGCGCTGTATCGTACCCAATACCTCCCTGAGTTTACCAACTAGGGTGTCGGCTTTAGAAGTCCCGTTGGCTCCAGGGATCTCGATAATTACTCCGCCGTTTACACCCCTTCTAATTTTGGAGCCTTCAATGCCAAGGGAGGGGAAATTGATTTTCTCCCTCGCCTTCCTAAGTATGTCAGCATAACTGACGTCAGAACTTAAACTAGTTATAGCCACCGCGGCCGTTTTGAGGGGTCTACGAGGGCGAGGTGCCCCGCGAGAGCTACCCCTCGCAGCGTCAACTCTAGTATTCGGATTAGTTGGAAGAATTCGTCCTCTCGGTCTATCGTCTGCGAACGGAAGTGCAGGTGTAGATGGGACCGCAGCATCCCCATCTGAGGTTCCCGAAATTTCAGAGACTTCGCTTTTGAGAGAAGTCTTTCTACTTTCCTGGTTTTCTTAAGTATCACATTGTCCGGTGGTTCGTCAGAGTGAGCTGCCAACATAATACGTAATTCTTCTGCACGAGTGGACAGCAGTGCTATCTGCTCGCTCATCCTAGCTATCTCGGGCAGGACCCGCGTCGTTATCTAGGTCCTCCACACGGGTCGAGGCAAAGTTGAAGCGAGTTCTTGGATCCGTCCTCCCACTCCTGCGAGGAGAGCTCCTTTCACGAAGGGTTTTGGAAGCAGAAGTAGCCTCCTCGACGCTGTCTATCTCTGATCTAGAGTCATTCCCAGATTCACCCTGAATTTTAGTGATTCTTCCAATCAATCGTTGATGAGAGACCATCTTGGGTCTTAATTCCCTTTGAGGGAGAGGAGGATAGTCCTCTGGTCGCTTGGCTCGAGTGCCCACGCTGGATTCGCGTTTTTCGTCGGGTTTAGAGAAAATCCGTTGCTCAACTTCTACGGTGAGAGTGCGCAGTTCTTTCTTCTTCAATTCTCCACGAAGAGCTTCCAATTCCTGTTTTAGCTTTTTATTCTCGTCTTTTTTATAATTACGAACCTGTGCAGCTAGGTTTATGTTCTGCACCTTAAATGAAGAAATATCACCAGTATCCTCAAGGCGTTCGAAAAGAACCTTAACGATCCTTGAAGCATTGGTCACACCGGTCTCGATGTGATTTTTCAACATGCCTTGAATATTGGAGCATTTATCAAGTGCTAATTCCATCCCAAGGAGAACAGAAAGTCAAGAAAAAGTCAAAATGACGTCAAAATGACGAAAAAATGATTGCAAACAGTCATTTTTTGATCATGACGAAAAATTGATTAAATTATGATTTTGAAATTTAATATGTTATTTTAAATGTTTTGCAATAATTTACACTTAGATTGTTTCCGATATTCATAATTACACATTAGTACTTAATCTTTATAGTATACGCACATAAAATCTTTTTTTTAATAAAAATGACACCATCATGATGAGAATATGACTTTTCGTGATGCCGAACATTTTGCAGCGTGTGCACTATTTTTGCGCAGCTCTTGGGGTGCGTTCTTGTATCTCTCTCACTCCAGCACAGCGGCGCAGCGGATCCACGTGGGTCATTATAACGCAGTTCTGCGCGCTACATCAGTTCACGTTGTGTCTTATACAGTGTATCGAAGTTACAGTTTCGTGCTGGGTAAAATTAAAATATTGTTTCAAGGACAAAGCTTTTGTTTGCTATTCATAGTAAGTAGATATTTATTCCGAAAAGTTATGACTGTTCTATAGGTTATGTATTATGATTTTCCTTAGATCCATTTAGGTTGCGTTCCGATATACACTGCCAGTACTGAAAATCTACAGTTCACGTTACGTATACCATGGATTTTCAGTACTAGCAGTGAATTTCGGAATGCAGCCTTACATGAAAATATTTGTCACGAGGTTATGTTATAGACGTTGGGCATTGCAATTTAAAATATTTTGAGGACAGTCGAAGTGAAGAAAAGAACTGCATCATCGTGATTGCAGTAGATTCGAGTGGATATTATCATGAAACCGGTGAGTTTATTTCTTGAAAGTAGTATTAAATCACTTATGATAAATGTTGATAGCGGTACTTCTGATAAAACATGTCCAACAATTGATTGTAAGTCATTTATGTTTTGTTTATGTGTATATATATTTAAAACGTAATTCTTTTAATACCATAATTATTTCAAAAATTATTTTGAATACCTGATAGGTAACAAGTGTGAAATATTACTCAAAACTGTAATAGAGCAGATTGAGAAAATAAATGGAAAATTTGATTATGTATGCATGTCCCTTGCAAGAGTGCATAGAAAATTAACACCTGAAGATCCAGTGTCTATTAAGCCAAAAGATTTGCCTATATTGCCTCTTAAGGATGAAGAGGCCTTTTATGCTTTTCAACTTCCTTAAAAATGACGACAATTTTTTTTCAACGGTATGTTCTGTTATTTATTTTATTACTGTATTTATTGCTGCATATTAGTCTTACATATTCCGTTATAATTAAGCAATTAACTAAAAAAATAGATACAAGATAAAAATAAAACCCAACAGTTGTTTACTTGTTTCTTTCTCTTCACTTAAAACAGATTGTAAATCACGTAATACATAAATAACAAGTACGTGAGTAACATATCTATGTTTCAGGTTGATTATTTTGTTATCTTGATGCCAACGGGAAAAAATGAGGAGGTACCTATAGGAAAGTTACTATCAAAAATATTCTCCAATTCATTGGCTAGAATCATTAATTATTCAGGTTCAGGATCAGTGAAAATAAAACTACAAGGCACAAACATTCTTACAGTAATTGAATGTAAATTTTGAATTACTTCTATCGAACTTTTGGTAAAGTATACTCATACGAAAACTAATTCGCTATTTTTTTAATTAGGTGCTGTTGTAAAAAAATTTCCAGCATATAATGTAACAGAGTTACATTCCAAAATTTTACGTTGGTTTTCTACAAGCAACCAGAGAAAAATTAACACTTAGATATATTCTACTAACTATATGAATATTTAGTTCCTTTCTCAACTACTTACAGAGCAGTAGTTGAGGTTTGTTTTTTTAATCAGAAATGTTTACGTTAAAGTGGATATTATATGAAATATTCTTATGAAATATGTTTATTTTTTGCTATTGTAGTAACTTCTTTGATACGTTCTAAATTTAAGAAATAGGTAAAATGTTATTTAATGTTTTATTGTGTTTAAAAGCTAAGAAAATATAATAAATCTATATATTATATAAAAATATATTATTAATCTCACACATTTCTAAATTATATAAAAAACTGCATTTTTGAAATAATAATTTACTAATTAATTTATTAAATCCTTATAGAAAAGTATTAAGGCCATTGCACATGAAATTGCATAGGCTGCATATGCATAGCATGAGACCGCTGGACCAATAAGCATCTTATGTAAATCAATATGGCGTCTTTATGTTGGTTACTCTTTGGTTTAGCGGTATTATGCTATGCATATGCAGCCTATGCAATTTCATGTGCGATGGGCTTGACGGCCTGTGATATAAAGGTGCATATTCTGAACTCACTTTTATCGATAAAAGTGCCTCTACAAGTGACTTGGAGATTACCTGAGAAACCATATTTAAGGCACTTTTGTCGATAAAAGAGGGTTCAAAATGGACCAAAGCCTTCTGCACTTTATTGATAAAAGTCACTGAAAGGTCACGACGCCGTCACGAAAAAGTCACATTATTATCCTTTTGGATATATGAAATGATGTCACCTTGACTTTCCTAAAATGACTATATTTTGACGTCATTTTGACGTCATTGTGATTATTTCTTGACTTTCTGTTCTCCGTTCTTCTTAAAGCACTCATAGGCAAACCCGGTCAATCTCTCTGTGTCATAATCCCGCAGTGCATCGACAGCCGTTAATATAATCCTTGTGTCTCTGCCTCTCGGAGAATCTACCACTAGTGCAGCTTTCTTACGTGAGCGACCTTTGCTAACTAATTTGCTCTCAGATGTGAATTTAAAAATATCCTTCGGGGAAGGGGATTGCTCCTCCGCCTTCCTCTTAGACGCACCTCTTGTTTCCGGCGGTGTGGTTGGAGAAGAATTCTCCGAGTCTTCTTCCGAGATCTCAATTACCGCATTCGGCTCCTCCTCTTCATCCATGGCATCATCGTCGTCGTTATCCCTCGAAGAAGACGGATTTGTGGATATTAATATTAATATTAACAGCACCATCATCATCTATAACTGGAGTTAGTTGTGATTCTCGTTCCGGGGTGGTAGATGTTGACCGAACCGTACGGTCAATAACATCTTTAGCTATTACTACACCACGATCGAAGACTGCACCGGGTTCAATCGGTTGGTGCGTGTCCATGTCAGTGTTGTCATCCGTTATTAAAACAGGCACCTCTACGGTAGCTCGTTCCCCACCGGCGCCCGTAGGCAGCGCCGGTGGCAGCCCCTCGCTGTATGACGAAGTGCCACCCTCGGGGACGAGAGAGGCAGCACGCCGGCCACTGGGGTTCCGATGCCCCTGTGACGGTACGGTTAAATCATTTCCATTGTCCATAGTCCATATTTCGTATAGTGGTTTTTTATTCGGGGTGTCCTTCATCTAGGACAACCCACACAAGGATACACACTGCCCAGATGTGCATCCTACAATCCGGTAGACAATTGTAGTTAATAGCTCTTAATCCTACGCAATTGTGAGCAGATACGTAGGTATGGCCAGATGTTTGCTCAAGATTGAGCCCGTATATACAAGTTTAATGGTATTATTACATCAGCCTATCGAATTTCCGCAGGTTTACGACTATACTTGGAAATTACCACAGATAAGATATAACATATTGTAAATATTATCACAAAAACTGGAGAAAGCATGCTTGAATAAAATTATTGTCCAAGAGAAATAAACATAATTTCCAGGTAAAGTGTGTCGAATTATAAACATATATTAATCGTATTACACGAATTCATACCAACTTATATTTGGACAGAAATTAGCTTTAGTTGTTTTAAGCACAAACGTACAGTTATATTAACCTAATACAAGGTAACATTCCAATATAGATTTTTAAGTTACCAAATTAAATTAAATTAAATTATATGTATGTTCACGGATAAATAACAATGCGCATATTAACAAAGATGTTTCATGTATATGTGCGGTATGATAGCATTAAGTCAAATAGTCAATAAAAAATTATATAATAATTATGCAATAAATAGTGGACATATTTATAAATTACAAATTACAAATTAAATCATCAAAGATAATCAAAGTCCACTAAATGTTGAGCAAAAGAGTCCATACATAAGAATCGACCATAAGGATGAAAAATCCCTAGACTCAAACAGGTTGCCCATCTTACTGTTTCGTGATCACGGCTTGTAAGATCGCACGCGCGCATCGAAAAATATAACCTGACGTGATCAATAATAATCAACAAGTGATAGATAATAATCAATTACAGTGTAACAATGTAAGGATGTGTAAATAAGGAACATAGGTGCATATGTATGCATTGTGTATGCATATTTATAAGTGAAAGATATTAAAACATACAACATATAACGGAAAGATCCGAGTATAGATAAGTGTAATGCATGTGTATTGTTTAATCAATATTCAATAAATCAAGGTATTATTGTTCATATTTCATTTATTTCTTCATTCCTGTTTCCTGAAACGAATGAATACAATTTAAACCGCAACTTCAACACACCCGCACGTGATTCCTCCATAAGTGACATGACATATAATAAATAATAATTAACAAAGCCTGCCCACGTGCTAAGTGATATTAAAGTACGTTTCGGACCTCACCGTATGTAAAAACGGAGCACATAACAGATAAACATTAACAATAGAATATTCACTGCAAAGCAGAGTTCTCATAACCTATAAGGTTAGAATGAGCCTATGTATACATGATTAAGTAAGTATAAAGTTGATAAATATATAAATACAAATAATGGATGTGAGCCTAAAATTAATAATACTCATCCAGGCATTATAAATTCCAATCCAAATCCCAATCCTCACACTATAGCGATTTCTCCCCTGTCCGGGAGTAGAGGGGGACTGCGCACGATTTTCGCTATGATATAGCTTTCTTATTTATGTTTATTTGACTAGTGCGCTCATTTGCTAAGGTTATGTTTATTCCCGCACTGATAAAACCTTTATTTTCGTTTACGCCTCGTTACATTAAGAATAATAAAGAATTTTGCGTTTGCGTTTCATTATATATTTTGCGTTGCATATGTTACATTCACCAGCAGTCCGATTGGCGGGGCATCGACGTGAACACTTTGTAGGCGTCACGATTAATGTAGAATGGTCAACGAGCATTGGTCAACGAGCCGAACGCGTGAGTTGCGAGATTGCGATCCACGGTCGATACGCGAAATGTGGTCACGGCGTATGTTGCGGCGAGCATGTACCGGGTGAGTTCATCACACGAGAGAGCATGGGCAGCGAAACGGGTGAACCGCGAAATGTAATGCGATAAACGCGATGCGATAACGATTAGGAACGTCCAACAAGACCACCCGGGGCAATCCCGTCACCACCGATAACACGGTCGAGGAAAACGCGAACCACGTAACGACTGAATGGTCAATGTATCGGCGCAGTCCGATCACCTGGTACATTATTTGAGACTGTACAATTGCTAAAGGCAGTCGATAAGTCGAGCCAAGGCGGATTGAAAGATATAGAGTTACCATAAGCGGTACTTCGGGGTACCATAAGGAGGGACGATAGCGCGAACCGGAAGTCGTAGGTGACCCAGGTGAGCGGAACGCGTCACGTAAAAATGCCTCAAGCGTTGATTGTGAAATTGAGCAGTGTACACGCAGAGTTCCATTTCCAACAATAACAAAACGAGATGAGGTAAATATTAAGTATAAATTAATCCAAGAGTACGGGAAACGGAACGCTGTGTAGAACAATAAAGAATATTCGGGAAGGTATGCGCTATTAGAAAGCTGTTTATTTGCACAAGTATGTGAATGGCAAGACGAGCGAGACAATGAGCCTTTTGTTCGCGGCAACATCTGGCACGGCAAACAATAGCTGAGGAACGCGGAAGCGACGAACACCACTCGCGAGCGAGTGACTGGCACGCGTCGGGTGCATGCGAAGGGGCGTATCCACGCGAGAGTGGGGTACCAGCTCCGAAGCCGGGAGCCGGAGCAGAGTCCACCGTTCGAGGATTCTTCGTCCGGGCTTCGAACAGTACAGTCGATTAGTCTTTGGTCTCGAATAGTACCACGCGATAGATACTTATACTCGGCGTAGAACATCCCGCGGTAGACGCGTTAAATCTTAAGACCCGCGAATACGAATCTTGTATTGTCTGGAAATAGAGTAAAATAAATGATATTTTACCATTTAAAAAGGAAATACAATCATTTAAATTCATTCGTGTGCGGTCAACTCACCTAAACGACATACTTACCTGATCCTGATACTTACCTGTTGGCGATCCTACGTCCGTGCGGGGAGATCCTAAGGCGGTCCAGCGAAGGTCCAGAGACACAGTCAGCGGTGCACAGCTGCAATCCAGTAGAGGTCCGAGGCGCTTGGTCCAGCGGCGATCCTAGATCCAGCGGCAACGGGGCGACCTGAAACAGAAAGAGGAAAGAGGAATCAGCGGGGCGTCGAAAGGTTGGGAAAATTTGCATATATTTCATAATCCTTTCTCGGTTTCTCGGGATAAAATCGAGTGGCGACCGTGTCGGTGACACTTATATCAATAGTGCGCGGGGCATCACACCTCCGTACGGTTACAATGGCATCTGGAGCTTTGGCGAGCACTTCGCTCGCCTCACTCCTAAAGCTCAGGGAGTGGCTAACGGTTTGGCAAGGTTAATGCCGAACTTGGGAGGGGCGAGCGATCGTGCTCGCCGGCTCTACGCCGCGACCGTGCACGCCGTGACACTCTACGGCGCCCCGATATGGGTGTCCGCGGTGGAGGGCTCGCGCCGTTTGCAGGCGAAACTACGCCAGATCCAGCGGCCGATAGCCCAGAGGGTGTCACGTGCGTACTGCACGGTCTCCCATGCGGCAGCGACGACCCTGGCAGGACTTCCCCCGCTAGAGCTTGCAGCTCGCCAATACGCCGAAGTGTATCGGCGTACGAAAGAGCTGCAAGCTGGGGGAGGACCCATCCTGCCGAGGGCGCGCAGGGTTATAAAGCTCCAGGAGAGGGCGGTCCTCGTTAGACGATGGCAGGATTATCATCTTGCCAACTGCAAGTTTGGCAAGAGGACCGTCGATGCCATCCGACCCTGCTTGGCAGACTGGTTAAGCAGTCGGAGACACGGGACGTCGTATCACATGGTGCAGGTGCTGACCGGGCATGGATGCTTCGGGAAGTACCTGCACGAAATTGGTAAAGAGGCCACAGCCAAATGCCACCACTGCGACGAGGAGGAGGACACGGCGCAGCACACGCTGGAGGATTGTCCAGCGTGGGCAGCACAGCGCCGTGTCCTAAAGGGAGAGGTCGGGAACGACCTCTCCCTCCCGGCTATAGTGGCGGCTATAGTCGGGAACAAAGAGAAATGGCAGGCATTGCTTGGCTATTGTGGCCAAGTAATGTCCCGCAAGGAGGAGGCGGAGAGGATCCGCCGTGGGGAGATTGATCCTCCTCCGGCGGACCTCTCCCAATAGATAGACCAACACGGGGCGCGCGGATCTTCCGCAGGTCCGTTTGTTCCCCCGTAATCGCTGGCATATGCCAGCGTATGAAATGCCGTGGCTTAACACGGCATGAGTAGGTGCTGCACCTCCGGGCTCTTCCCTCCGACGAGGGAATCCCGGAGGATAGGAGATTCGGCGTCCCGGCGGGGGATAACGGGACGTCGAACAGACCTCCCAAAACAACGGGAGGAGCGGCGGGGTGGGTGGTGTCCGCACCCCGCCGCATATAGATATATAGATACATACAAGGCTCTACAAGTGCCACTGGGCAACTGCCCACAGAGACAGGAAGCCTAATGGGCTTGGCGCTGAGGGTGCCCTGGAAGTATTGATAACCAGTTCCCGGGGCACCCTCATTGGCGCAGTGAAGGACACCCGCTGGGTTTTAGTCGGTAAAAATCCGACACTCCCTTCGTTCCTCCCCCCGGAGGGCGAGGGGGTCTTCCCCCTCCCATAAAGAGGGGGCTACCGGGCCATATACCGGGCCTTAGGGCCCGGGAACCCGGTAGTGGAAGATTTCCCAGCGTTAAAAAAAAAAGTGACTCGAGACAGTGACAAGGGATGCGGTAATGTCACGCGGAGGCGCACTGCGGCGCCCGTAGAACGTTGCGTAGTGCATATAGTGTGTCGTCGTGACACGCGAGTGCGAGCGGAGGCGCGCGGCGAACTTGCGAGAAACATCTTTGAATCGAACACTCGAGAAGCCCGGCACGCGAGACGCGCGTGATAGCGAGCGCACAAACACAGAAAAAACGCCGAAAGAAAAGAGAAAGCTGGTACGGCCCGGCACGGAAAAGTACTGCGACGCAGTAAGAGCCGATGGTGGGAGCGAAAGTTCCGAAGTGGGGACGCCGAGAGAGCACGGTAACTCGAGGCAGTCTCTCGGATACCGTGGTAGCGAACACTCGTTTCGGAAATAGCGTATAATACAAGCGCGGTCATTGCGTCTCGCGAATACGAATTCGTTACGGGTTAATAGTATCAACGGTATAATACAACCGGGAACTCCCGCGTACTATCGAGTAAAATTTACTCGCTGTACGAACACGAGTGGTAATAACTACCTGGCGTAACTGCGCATTAAGCACGAGGGTGCGAAGATTGTGAAACGTAATTGCGTAATAATGCACGAGGGTGCGGAGTGTTAATAATTGTGACGAAGTACGACGATCTGCAATAAAGTATCGTTTGTTATAATATACGCAGTGTCAAGTTAATACGAAACATTTACCTGCTACGTACCTTGTCCTTCGGCGTTGGTCCATCGTATGTCCCACGTACTTCCGGGATGCGGTAAAGCGAAGATCCGGAATAGTCGGCAGCGGTGAAGGTCCATCCGAGACGAGAAGCTGAAAACAAATTTCGATTAATTACGCGTACTTATACCATACTTACCTGTTACGGCGGCGAAGTCCATCGTTGTCCATCGGTGTTCCGGTATGCGGTGAAGCGAGGATCCGGGGCAGGCAGCACCGGCGATGAGGCATCCTAGGCGGCGACCTGAAACAGAAAGGGGATTAATAAAGTACAAATTAAATATCGAAATAGATAATCAGAATACCTTCTCGGTAAATATAAGTAAAACCGAGTGGCGACCGAGTGATAGGCAGACATTTCGTGTGTCCCACCGTCCCAGATAGTGGCGTCCGGTCACAACATAACACAAAATCAATATTCACTTATCAGAACAATTATGCACTACGCATATTCCACGAGCCTATTTGTGTTAAACATAGTTATCAGAATATAAAAAATATAGTCGCAACGCAGATAACTAAGCTGTGTTGAACATTCTGCACTTTTTAAGCGCATGACTAGTGAATTAAAACTTAAGTTTTATCATTAATTTATTAAATCCTATAATAATTCACGCACGTTTTGTAATAAATATAAACGAATATAAACTCGAACGCATATGACAAGATAAAATCCATTCTATCACCAGCAGGGTGGAAACGGTAATATGCTCCAACGGAGAGCATTCACACAAATAGTATGTTATGCCCAGGGGACGACAGTCCCCGGGGAAGAGCCGATGGCTCGTCCTTCGTCAAATATCCCGACAGGACAACGGCTCGACGGTGCCGATGTTCATGCACACGCGAGGCCATTATACGATAAAGACCATTATCACACAAAACACGTAACGTTCTCCATGATTATAACGACACTAATAACGTAAAGTCGGCCATATGATAGAATAGGCGTGAAAATCGAGCGTTCGTATTAATAATCGTAGAAATCACTTCCACGCAGAGGTGGAAATTTGCCACGTAAGTCACATCAAAATGGCCGTCATGACACGTATAAGACGGAAAATTCACATGAAAGTCACTCATTAACAAATAGACTCACCGCCAAAGTTATTAATATTAATATAATACATCCTTCCGTAATATTAATGTCAAGTATGCCCCAAAAAGTCTCAACAGACATTATAGATAGTGTTCGGGAAAGCTGAACCTACACCGAGCGCCCCTGACAAATGCGCGCCCGGCCACCACGCGCTTATCAGGCGCCGCGGTCCGCCACTGAGCGTCGCCGGCGTATTTACATTTACTCGCACTCAAAATACGACCAGGAAGCAATATAAGGCGGGCCGTGCAACGATCCATCATCGAATCCTTTCGCTGCACTCCACGATGTTGAGGATAGCGTCGAGTGGATCAAGTATAACTAGCGTCGAGTGAGTTGTCCTCCGCCTTTATCTACGCGTCGAGCGACTTCTCCGCCTTTACCTACGCGTCGAGCGACTTCTCCTCCGCCTTTATCTAAGCGTCGAGCGACTTCTCTTCCGCCTTTATCTACGCGTCGAGCGACTTCTCCGCCCTTTTTGTTAAGCGTCGAGCGACCTTTCCTCCGCTGATTTGCAGCACCACTGGCCACAGTGGAGACCGCGGCTCCCTCAAAACCGGAGGCCCAATCTGGCCCCGGTTCTATGGAGGCGCCAGGCGACTCCACTCCGACCAACCAAAGGAGACGACGGTGCAGGACGAGGACACGGGATCAGAGGCGGAGAAAGTCCGTGCCCCTTCCATGCCAGCCAGTGCCACGAGGGTGGCACGTGAAGAGGCCAGGGCCTACTAAGGTGCCCCCGTTACCCCGCCCGATGCCGCAGGAACGGCACAAGGATCAACCGGGGCCCTCCGAGACGCCCGCTCTAGTCACATTAATTCCGTTAGAGCTCCCGGAAATACGCCTTACCAGGCCCGCGGGAGTGCCACTCCCCAAGCGAGATTGCCGACTATCTCGGCCTCCAGCGCTTCATCTCGTGACGCTACGGAGAACAAAGGCTACAGGCACTCAAACTGTGGCCCCATGGTCGTCAGTGGACCCACCTGATCAGCCCACCGACAGGCCTCCGCTCACACCGGGCTCGAAGTTGGACAGGAACAACAACGAAGAGCCCTTTAAGCCCCTTGTACATAAAGCCGTCCGAAAACTGAAATTCTAAGTACGCATACATTTGAATAGGCGCCCTCCGCGCCACCCAAGAGAATACGAACACAATGTACACATGAAAGTTACAGAATATATTGTTGAATTTTGACCTAAATCTGTCTCGATGACTTACCGCCCCTCCTGATCCTATTGCGACTCCACTACATCGAACAAATAGATAAATCTCCTCTTAGGCATATCGGTAAAGACAGTCATCGTCTATCATATGGGCGTGGCACAAAGATTTAATTTGATAATTTTACCCAAAGTACTTGTAATTTTAAATAAATATACGTCTGGCATGACACGCGTATATATTCAGAAACACATATTTATATGATTTACTGAGATACCGCTCGGATTAGCGATATTTTTACGAATTTCGAGTGCCACGAGGCACATGTATAAGCACGCACGTATTCATGTGAAGTGTAAAGTTATTAATATTTCCATAATCCTTAAAGTATCCACAATAAATTATATGTCAATCAGGACAGAAAAACAGCACGAATCACGTCGTAATAGTACTTTTGTAAAAATTCAGATTTAAAAGACACTTATAATAAACTTGTACGGAGCGACCGAGGGACACGTCCGTCTCGCTCGAGGCCCCAGCCAGATCCCGTGCGGCTTGACCCTGAGTCCACGAGTGCCAATATCGAATGTCCGCCTATACGAATCCTAAAGTATCGGAGGGGCGGTAACTCGTCAGGCTCGAAGGTAACAAACGAGTGCGGGAGTCCCCGCCTCGGTATCCACAGGTCGGGTCTCGGTTTCAGAACTCGGGGCCGTAAGGACCCGTCCTACGAACTCCCTTCCGCGTTTCCCAAACATGTCGGGCAAGTCCTCGTGGTAAATCCGCGCTTGCCGCACCGATAGCAATGGGTTTGCTGCGGCCCCTTACAATTGCGCGCGCGATGGCCCATCTTTTCGCAGTTCCAACACTGCATATTCGCGTCTCCTACCCCGATTCCCATTGCGGTATCCGTAACTGCCGGGTTCGCAGGGACGGTAGCGGTGGCCGTGCTCGCGGTAGCTTTCGCGGTTTTCTTTCTATTTCCGCCTCCCCGGTGGCGACCGTGACCGGGTTTTTTGGCTTCCCCTTCGGCGAATGGTATGCCAAATCGGGGGAGATAGATTGTTCCGGCGGTAACGGGAGTCGATAGTATTTGTCCGCGAGTAAGCTGCGCTCCACCCGCGTAGCCAGATCCTCTAACGCGTGGAAATCATGGAATTCCTGCCGACGTATCGCGATTTGTAGGCGCGGTAACAAATTCCGGTGAGCAAACGTTAACTGCTCCGACAAACTCCAGGGAGGGCTCATCCGGCCGAACAAAGCGCGTAGACAGGTCAAATAGTCCGCACTGTAAGGAGACATGAGAGGTGTAGCATAAGTGGGAGATGGCAACATCGCCGGTGAATACCACTACTTTCATCGTTTCCTTACTTACTCGGTTAGGCGGAGCGCGTGCCCCGAGGGCTTCGTGCCCCGGCGGTCACGGTGTTCTAGAGCCAAGCGTGTCAGAGTGGCGTGAGGCCTCGCGGCCGATCGCCGTTAATACTCCCGCGTGATCCGATTCGAGGACACTGCCAGGCGGGGAGTTTGACTGGGGCGGTACATCTGTCAAAGAATAACGGCGGCCTCGTGCTCCCCCTGAGTCCTCCGTAGGACCTCCTCTCGGAGCACATATTGGTAGTCGGGGTCGCCGAACCGGCCTTCCACGCTCTCTCGAAATCGTCCCAATTACGCCACCCTCAAGCCGCACCCAATATAACGCCACGTCCGACAAAAAAGGGGTAAGCATTTAAACAAGTCCGCGTCGTCGATCGGAATGATAGCGCGAGCTTCCTTTATCCGTAGGAGGAAAGCTTCCGCGTTGCTGCCTCGTTTCCCCGAGAAGTGGAGGTTCCACTTCCGCATTAAATTGTACGCCTCGGAAGCGGATCCCCGCGCGGACCGCCTTTCCGTCGCGAATGGTCCCGACTCGGCACGCGGGGGTAGCGACGGGATGCAGAGGGAAAGAGAGAAGAAAGAGAGGCAGGAGGCGCACGCACGCACGCATACGAAGGGGAGAGCAGCGGAGAAGGAGGATAGAAGCAGGGGGCTACACACATACACGCACTCGCACGGAGGGTGGAGGAGAAGTAGAGAGGAGCAGGGAAGGGAGGCTAAGTAATGAGAGACATGAGCTTTGGCGGGAAGAGTGACGGAGGACCGAGACGGCGCCGGATGTCAGGTGCCAAGCGGGGTGGCATCTCGGCGGGACGTCGAGGCGGTGGTTTACAGTAAAGGGTTGTAATTAGAGGGAGAAAGGGAAGCGGGTAAAAGAGGGGAGTAGGGAGGGAGTTAGGATAGTGGGTTGTAAGGAGAGAATGGATAAATATTTTGTGTGCAGATTTGGAGGAGGGTAAGGAGTTGGCAGGAGGTGGAGTGGAGCTGGACAGGAAGCGGAGGAGGAGGTGTGAGAGGCGGCTGAGCAGGAAGAAGTCCAGCTAGGATACAGAGAGCCGGATGCGTGAGGAAGAGCGAATATCGTTGCGGAGCGCTTCCGGCCCCATGTTACGTTATCGTCACGTTCAGCTTCTTTTCCATCCTCAGCAACTGCTTATATAATATGGCCTTTCTTACTGGGCCTTTGGATTCGAAGATTCCTTTGAGACAATCCCAGGCTCCTTTTGCGGTCTCAGCCTTCTTTACGTAATTCAGCTGACTGTGTGAAATGCTCAGATTAATTAGCGCTAGAGCCTTCGAGTCCTTCCTTATCCAGTCGTGTCCAGTCCAGTTCTTGCGGCTTAATCTCTGTGCCGTCAACGTACTGCCACAAATCGTTACGAGTACACTTTTCATTTGTACTTCCTGTTAGAGCTAGTGCTAGAGCATAATGTAGCGATTCGAATATCACGCGGTGATATACCGATCGCTGGCTACGCCACCAGCGACCCTAGGCGAGCGCGTACCAGGGAGAGAATCCGAGATTTCGGACCGGCGACACACGCCCCGAGAGCGGGAGAGAACGGTTAAGAACAGCGAGCGTAACGGTCACGAATCGACAAGCGCGGACAGATTTGTACAGATTACATATTTCAGTAAAGGCGAAGATCAAGCTAGTGACGAGTTTTCTTTGCCCCTACGTAACTCCTCCATTCGAAACGTGTCGGGTGGAACATTATGGTCCTTCGAGCCGGATAGCGATCCGAATACTGCAGTACGAGCATACGAACGAGAGTTGGTCGAAATCGATCCCAGCTAGCACACGCACGCGGAAAGCGTGCATCCATTGCGGAAGGAAGGGAGAGTCGAAGCAGAGGCTTCCCTGTATAGCACAAACGACGGAATATACTCGCGCTCTTGCGACGGAGAGCTGAGGTGGTATAGTTTTAGTTTACGCATTTTGTATAAAAGTAGGGTTATCTCGCTTTTGTCTGCTTAGAGTCCGAGAGCCACGCGCGACGAGAGCAGAGAAAGCAGCGTAGCCATTTTGTTCATCGTTGCCGAGTTGCGACGAGAGCAGAGAAAGCAGCGTAGCCATTTTGTTCATCGTTGCCGAGTTTCTACGTTGAACTTCTAGATCTTCGAGGCCCGTGCAAATCGAGATGCCTGAAGGTTTGGAGACGTTAAGGCGTCAGCGCGGAACGTGCAAGTCGCGTCTCACACATTTTGAAACGTTCATAACCGGGTTTAGCGAAAGTGGTGAGCCGATAGAGGCTTTAAAAGCGAAAATCGAATTCGTTCAAAATTCATGGGCTCAGTTTGATAGAGTACAGTCGCAAATCGAAGCATTAGACGAGGATGATGCGGAGCGTCCGGTCATCGAGGATCGATACTGTCTCCTTCTTGGTCGTGCTCGCGCCCTCGTAAATACATTGACACGCCCTGCAGCCCCTGCAGGGGCAAATCGCGAACATGCAGTTGTTGGTAATGCAAATCACGGTATCAAGGTCAAGCTGCCAACTATGAACCTTCCGGTGTTCGACGGAAATCCGGAAAAATGGTTAGAGTTTCGAGACAGCTTCCACGGGCTCATAGATGTTATTCGCGATTTAACAAATATTCAACGCATGTATTACCTTAAATCATCTCTGAAAGGCCGAGCCGCAGAAGTTATTCAGTCTTTAGAGTCCTCCGCGGAAAATTACCCCATCGCTTGGAATCTCTTAACGAAAAGATTCGAGGATAAACGCGCTATCGCCAACAGGCATTTGCAATTATTGCTGGATGTTCCGGTCATGCAAAAGGAATTGGGAATCCAATTGAGACAAACTCTTGACGGTATTCTTCGTCATATTCGCGCATTAGAGTCGCTCCGGGCAAATACCTGGGATACAGTTACTAATCACTTAATGATCGCGAAGTTTGATTCCGCCACTCGCCGTGAGTGGAGATCCCACATAAAGGATAAGGAAGATATCACGGTTGCCAGCTTGACTGAGTTTCTCGAGGAGAGATGCTCCATAATCGAGCCTGAAACAAGCAAGTTAGTTTCGGGAAAACCACAAGGAAACAAATCGATATCGCAGCAAAGGAAAGTCGACGGTTCAACCGCCTTCGCGAGCATGAGCAAGGAAAATCGATCAATGCGGAAATGTACATTTTGCGACGAGGAATCACACTCGATGTACGCGTGCAATAAGTTCAAGGACTTAAGCGTTCCTCAGAGAATAACCGCAGTAAACGAGAGAAAGCTCTGCCGCAATTGTTTGCGTCCGAATCACTTCGCGCAAGATTGTCAATCGTCTGCATGTAAGATTTGCAATGTCAAGCATAACACGTTGTTACATCCGAGCGGCCATGCCGACAAAGTGGCAAGTTCAGAAATCGCGAACACTAGTAGCGTTAGCGCTGGGAACGCAAAGCAGCAAGATTCGAGCGTTAATTGTAATAGCGTCAATTTCCCGGTGCAATCTAGAGTGCTGTTGTCTACGGCCCGTGTATGGATTCACGATGCTTCCGGTAACGCGCATGAATGTCGGGTATTGCTTGACTCGGCATCGCAATCCAACTTTTTGACAAAGGAATGTTGTGATCTATTGCAACTTCCGACGCACCAGTATAATTGTTCAGTAGGAGGTCTGGCCTCATCGATTAATCTCACGGAATGTGCGTCTACGGTGATTAGGTCTCGACACACCGCGTATCGAGCCAAAGTTCAATTCCTAATAGTAAAGCAAATAATCAAACAATTACCTCTCTCAAAGATTGCTGTGGATCAGTTGCGAATTCCCCCGAATATCAAGCTCGCCGACGAGAAATTCTACATTCCCGAAAGAGTCGATGCTATATTAGGCGCGAGCGTGTTTTGGGAGCTGTTATGCATCAGGCAAATCAAGCTTGGCAAATCCCTACCGATCTTACAGAAAACGCATCTGGGATGGATCGTGTTGGGTGACGTTGCGCTAGGCGATCCACCAAGGTCGTCTATTTGTTGCTTCTCATCGGAAACTGAGCTTTGTAATCAAATCGAGAAATTTTAGAAGATCGAGGAAGTCGATCATAAAATCGCTATGTCGAGCAATGACGAGGCTTGCGAGCCATTTCATGGAGACTCATTGGCAGGACGATACTGGACGTTTCACCGTGAGCCTTCCTTTCCAAGGCGATCCCAGCGAATTGGAAGAATCACGCAAGTTATGCTTTGAAGTTATTTCACAAGCTAGAACGAAGGTTAGAGAAGAACGCGAAACTTAGAGAGGACTACGTGAACTTTATGAATGAATGCGCCGAGCTCAATCACATGTCTGTACTTGAGTCTGAGCAAGAGGAGCCTGTTGCGGTGTATTACATACCGCATCATCCGGTCGTTACCCACGAAGGGGGTAAGCTACGCGTGGTGTTCAATGCTTCGGCGAAGACTTCCTCCGAAAATCGTTGAACGACATACTTCGAGTGGGTCCTACCATTCAGCAAACTTTATTCGCAATCGTATTGCGTTTTCGACAGCATCTGTACGTCATAACGGCTGATATTATAAAGATGTATCGACAGGTGAACCTCCAGGAGGACCAAAGGCATCTACAACGCATCCTATGGAGACCTAGCATCGACGGGCCCATTCTGGATCATCTACTTCTCACGATAATTTATGGCAACGCAGCATCGGCGTTTCTGGCCATACGGTCGCTGCATCAAGCTGCACGCAACGCCTGTAAATCTTACCCGGTTGCGAGTCAAATCATCATTCGAGACTTCTACGTTGACGATCTGCTGACCGGTCGCGATGATCTCGATGAGCTGAGAGCGCTCAAGGAAAAGCTCATATTGGTATTGAGATCCGCATGTTTCGAGCTATCCAAATGGAAGTCCAACGAGCCAACTTTAGTTGAAGAAGGCGCCGAAGATTTTACGATGATTGCCGAAGAAGGCCAGGAGGCAAAAACCCTCGGTCTTTGATTGGACGCCAAGCAAAGACACGTTCCAATATCGTGTTACCGCGCACAACACGAATTCCCGCGTGACGAAACGCATAGTGCTGTCGACCGTATCCCTAATATTCGATCCCCTTGGACTCGACGGTCCAGCTATCATCAAGGCTAAGATTCTACTGCAGAAATTGTGGCAACTCAATCTGGAGTGGGATGAATCGTTGCCAAACGACCTGCACACGGAATGGACCACGTACGTCCAGGAATTAAGCGCCATCAACGACATCTTCGTACTTCGAGTGATCGTCTGCAAGGATCCAGTTCGCATAGAGCTCCACGGTTTCTCAGATGCTTCGGAGAACGCGTATGGAGCGTGTATATACCTACGTTCAGTTGATGCTACAGGAAAGGTTACTATTCGATTGCTGTGTGCGAAGTCCAGAGGCTAAAAACGCTATGTATTGCGCGTCTCGAGTTATTAGCAGCACTCTTACTCACGAAATTAGCGGATTCATCGACTCAAGCACTTACGATACCGCTTCCTGATCGATATTATTGGTGTGATTCGACCATAGTTTTAGCATGGATTCATGGCGAGCCTCACATCAGGAAGGCCTTTGTGGCGAATCGTCTAACCGAGATTCAGTTAACTTCACAGGAGCAACGGAGACACGTCAGATCTGAAGACAACCCCGCAGATGTGATCTCGCGCGGAATCAGACCTAGTCAGTTGAAGGACTTGCGCCTTTGGTGGCACGGACCCCAATGGCTGCAGCATCCCGAGGAGCACATTAACATGCCTACTCCGAAGCCAAGCGGAGAGGTTCCCGAAACCAAGAAATCTATCGTATTAGCCGCTCAAGTCATCGAAGCAAACAGCATCCTCGAGAAGTTTTCATCATTGTCAAAGCTTAAACGAGTCGTCGCTTATTGTTTGCGATGGAAGGAGCATCCAGAACCTTGTGAACAGGTCGCGCATTCTCGTGTCCAAGTAAACAGGCCGCGAATTCTCGTGTCCAAGTGAACAGATCGCGCATTTTCGTGTCCAAGTGAACAGGCCGCGCATTTTCGTGTCCAAGTGAACAGGTCGCGTATTCTCGTGTCCAAATGAGCCGTGTCCAAATGAACCGTGTCCAAGTGAACCGTGTCCAAGTGAACCGTGTCCAAATAAACGGTGTCCAAATGAACCGTGTCCATATAAACGGTGTCCATTTGATCGTGCCCAAATGACCGTGTCCAAATGAACGGTGTCCAAATGTACCGTGTCCAAGTGCAGGCCACTCGATATTTTAAGGCTCTTTAACCTTTGGAGCAGAGATGTCATCCAAACGCGAGTCACGGCGTTTTTCTTCTTCCACCTATGTAACAAATGAAAAACGCCTATTCGGGTAATGACAGCTGACAAGCTGATACGAATAAACCCACGCGTTTTTGTGTGCATAAGTGGAGGAAGAAAAACGCTGTGACATCTCGAATCTGAGCATTTTTCGTGTTCTTATAAAAGTTCGCGAATTGAGCTTTTATAAAAGCTTGATGAAAATTATTCTTCAATAAAGATTGTGTGGTAATTGGTGTGGTGACTTTATAACTTGTGTGGTGGCTCGTGTGGTGACTCAAGTGTGGCGATTCATGTGACAACTCGACGTGTGGTGAGTCGTATAAAAAATTGCGTGTTAAAAATTTTAAAAATTTCAAATTTTCGTTAATTTTATTATTATTATTTAATTATTTAATTATTTAATTATTAACATAGATACGTGTGATCAATTGAAAAAAAAAATGTAAACGAATTTTTTCTGAAAATTGGCTAATTGATGATCGCTTTAAATCTTGGATACGCAAAGTATCATTTGATGATAGTCTTTTTCATTGCACTGTATGCAATAATAATTTCTCGTGCAGTTCATCACATGTTTTAAGACATGCGGAATCTGCATGTCATAAAAATAATATCATAAAAAGTACATCATTATTCAATAATAATGATGTAAACTCGAGTACTTCAAATAAAGCAGCAGGTAAACGACGATTTAAACAAGAATGGTTACAGATTGAACAATTTAAGCTGTGGTTACTTGAAGTGCCACATAAAGAAAATTTATTTGCTTGTTCTATTTGTGATAAATCTATTGTTGGTGGTTTATCTCAAATCTATCGTCATGCAGATTCTAAAATGCATTTAAAATTTTTAGAAAAATGTAATACAGAAAGTAGTTCGTCGAATAAAAATTTAAATGAGCAAAACGAAACATTTTTGCCGTTTAAAAATAAATAAATGTCATTTGAAATTCGATATGCCACCGTAATGGTTGAAAGAAATATTTCGTTTGCATCTGCAGAAATAATTCTCAATTTATTTAAAGACTTAGCGAAAGATGAGGATTGTAGAGAAATTTTAGAAAGTATGAGTATGGGTCGAACAAAATGTACAAATATAATTTCGAACGTTTTGTGCCCAGTTAAGACTAATCGTGTAGTAAAAAATATTCAAAATACTAAATTTTCAATTTTTATTGATGAAACATCAGACATTACAAATGAAAAATGGATGACGTTTCATGTACGATATGTTAATCCTCAAACATTAGATATTCACTCGCAATTAGTAAAGTTGATTGATATCGATGCGAGAGATTGCAGTGCGGGAAAATTATTTAATGCCTTTAAACAAGAAATGTTGAAACTACAAATACTATTTCAAAATATTGTTGCCCTGTCATGGATTCGCAAACGGTGAATCGCTCTCCTCGATGATTTCCGCTTCCCTCAAGTCGTCGATCATACGCTGAACTTGTGCCCGCTCCGCTTGAGACATTCGGTACGGCCTATAATGTACAGGCGTCGTATTGTGCAATTTAATCTTCATCTTGTTTGTGCACCCAATCTGCCGCATATTTCGAGCAATCAAATCTTTATACTGGTTAAGTACTTCGAGAAGTTTAGGAATCTCTTCCTTCGACGCGTCGGTGTCTATCTCTTCCAGCTTTATTTCTTCTTCGTTGACCTCTTGTCGCCTTAGTGTTTCATCGTAGAGGAAAGGGTTGGGATATCGCCCGATATCTGGAGTTGAGATATCGCCCCTCGTGATCGTTGCGCCCTCTTTAATCTTGAGCTCCTTACCCGTCATATTTAATACAGGCAATATTGATCTTCCCTCGTCATCGGCACTTATCAAACATCTTGGAATTAACTGTCCATCTTCTTGGATTCTTCCTTCGACACTGACGTCGCATCCTTGCAAGTCTCCCCGAATCATGACATGTCCTAAGAAATTGTTCGGTATCACTGTTGTTCTGTCGCGCACAAAACGGTCTTCCTTGTCGATTCTGGCTCAATCCGCAAAAGATCGGACTCGTCGGTGCCAATCCTCAATTCGCCAGGCTTGCTTATCATCACCACGTTACTCGCCTCCGTATACGGGTGACCGACAATCAGAGGAATAGTTTGACATTCCTTTGGCACAACATGGATTTTAACCTTCGCCGTAACACCGTCAACCGTTAGGTTTGCTGTAAATAAACTCTTCGGTTTCACCTCTCCGTTTCCATAACCTATCAGTGGCTCGAAATCTCCTTCCAGATATGTGAATCCTTCCTTCTCAGCAATATCGTCTCGTAGCGCCACGCAACTGCTTCCCAAATCGACGTAGCTCTTCACGTATTTGTCGTTGATGTACGCATCCTTGAAATATTTTATATGCGTCTGCGTTCCTGTGATCTGCATCACTGTCTTGCTTGTATTCGTCTTCGAAGTCGTTGCAGTATTGCTCGCTCCTGTTTTGTTCTTATGCTCCTCACCTTTGCAGTCTTTTGCGTAATGTCCCTTACCACTACACTTAAAGCAAACAATCACTTTCGCTTGTGGACACTTATTAGCATGATGTCCGTCTTCTTTGCACTTGAAACATCGAATCGACTGAGACGATCCCTTTTTATCCGAACTTCCTCGTTTCTCTGGTTCTTGAATGAATCGTTCGGCGCTCTTCAAGTCAGATAATAATTTACTAGGTCTATCGTATCTGCTCAACGGACCAATGTATTCACGAATCTTCATATTTTCAATACCAAACACTAACCACTCGATGGTCTCCGCATCGGACATTTGAGCTTTGTTACAGCGAGATAACTTTTCGTAAAAGTATTCCACCATGTGTTGTCCAGATTTCCGTTTGTAATTTTGCACCTCCAAACGCTTCTTAGTGACACTATCGTCCAACGGAAAAGCTTCTATTAACAGTTCCTTCCATTCCCGCCAAGTAAGATTTTGCGCGGGAAGGCTATCCCGCCATTTCTTCGCAACACCGGATAGCTTCACTAGCCTGTAATGACGAATGGCTACATCATCCCAATTGTACAATTCCCCGAACTCTTCGATCTTGTTTATCCAATCTTCTATGGAAATATCCCCTATAACAGGATCAAATTTCGGAAGTGTCTCGTGCACATCTCGGAAATAACGCGGGCCACTGCCGTTGGTCGTTCCGTCGCCTGTATGCTCGTCCCGGTTATCTCGTCCTTCGTGTGTATTCGCCATATCTGCCAGAGTTCCTCTTCCACGAACGTTTTCAGCACTCGTGCCCGCTCGCCCTTCACAAGGTTTCAACACTCGGCCAGATCGTAACGTCGCCACGCTGCGTAAAATTCTCGGTCACGAATTTGTCCAAAATATCGCGTTATCGCCACTCTCGGCCACAATATTCGAACGATCGCGACGTTTATCCCACTTCTGAACTGTGGCGAGAGAATTATAGACGGAATACGGTTTAATCCAAATCTTTATTGCACGCCGTACAAATTGCGATCTTCTTCTTCCGCTATCTTCTCTACTACTACTTTTCGCTCGTCGCTCGCTGCGACTTTCGCGATACTCAATACTTCGATATATCGATACGCTCGCTTGACTCTCTTCGACTTACAACACTTTGATGACGAAGATGAAGATCTTGTGATAGAAAATCCTACAAAAAGTGAAAATCGAAAAGTAAAAGGTTATGTCGAGCACATAATACCATCGTTTAGCAGTGAACATTTTAAATCGCATTTTCGATATTAATATTATTATTATTATTATATCTAATTTGTTTTATGTATATATACTATCTAATGAAATACTTAAATTCTAAAATGTTTACATATAATGATACTTTAAATTGAATGTTATTAGTATTCGACCTTCAACATTTGAGTATATTTTAAATGAAATTGGAGAAAGACTTCATGGCCCAGGTAATGGAAAAATTGAAATAGTATCACCAGAAAAGCAGCTTTTAGTAGCTCTATGGCGTTTTGCGACACCAGATTCATATAAGTGAGTAAATATTTATTTTTATAGTTATTGCCATTGAATGTTAATATTATAGATACATAACAATATTCTTTCCTTTTTCAGATCAATAATTCAAAGGTTTAATGTTAGTAAAGGTACAGCAATAACAGCTGTACGCCGTGTTGCTAAGGCACTATGTGAACTCTCACAAAGATACATATTGTGGCCCAATGAAGATGACATTGAGGATATTGTTTATGGCTTCTCTCGTGCACGTGGTTTTTCTGGTACTATAGGGGCCATAGATGGTACGCATATAAATATTCCTGCACCAAAAGAAAGTCCAGAAACATATATAAATCGAAAGGGTCGTCATTCGATGCACCTCCAGGTAATGTTCTAATAATTTTATTTATACTAATTATTTATGGGTGCTTTCTATGTACTGACACAAGTCTACACAAGTGTCGTTCTGCCTTTGTTACTCATGATAGGAGCTTTCCATCTAGCGACACAATTCGACACAAGTATCATTCTGTCTTTATTACTCATTGAATATCGAAGAAAGAATGATATTTGGGTCGACTTGTGTCGCTAGTTAAAAAACTCCCTACGTGTAAAGACAGAATGACGTTTGTGTCAACTTGTGTCACTAAATGAAAGCACTCTATCTTGTGCTTGCTTCTACATTAGAACTACGTTTGTCTTATTTTCAATATCGCCATTCCGTTAAACATTAAATTTTACTTCATCAAGGTTAAGAGCAGTTTGTTACTATCAGGCACAGTATCAGATTTCTCTTAACCGTAATGAAATTAACTAAAACGTTAGTATCACAAAACATTGGTATGAAAGTGACACACATGCAATTCCAACTTAGAAATCATGCACAAGAATTTGTACAAACAATCGAATTACGAATGTATTAATAAGTATCATATATGTATTATTTGTTCAGAAATTATCATGTCATATTTGTTGAAGGATATTATTTGTAGGATTATCGATATTCTTCTAGTTCAATAATAAGACCAGTAATACTCTGAATATCTTTTATTTAACAAAACGCTTTCTTCACTCGCACGAACGCGTAAATCCGGCCGCGCAGCACAGGCAGCTTACAAAGAGTACGAGGTTCGCTATGAGAGAGGAGACTACCACTCGTAGCGCCACCCGGTCGCCGCGGACAACTGGCAAACCTTCGACAAAGCTATTTCTTACACTCCCTCCCTTTGTCGATTGTGCCTTACATCAAATGAATATCATATGCATATAGACTAATATTGAAACTGAATAAAATAAAATTAGCAGAGAGAAGCATTTAACTACTATGTACAAAACTCAATCTAAAACTTAGTTAAATGAAAAATCAGTTTCAATTCTTCTTGGCTTGATCAGTTCGATTTTCTTCTCCTTGCATAGAGTCCGTTCATCACTATTCTGTGAACATAAAATTATAAAAATATTAGTTGCCTATATCGATTTACGTTAACCTCTGAACAACTTTAACACATGATTTTCAATCTCGTGTTCGTGATTAGATCTCGTAGATAAGTAAACTCTCTCTCAGCTAAGGGTTTTGTCATCATGTCCGCTAGATTCTCCTTAGTAGGTATCCACAGGACTTTGACCTTTTTCTCATCAACGCATTGTTTTATGAAGGTGTAACGATGCGCCCTGTCAAGGCATCGTTCCTGATCATCACCCGCCAGATGCCGCATAACCGATTCGTTGCAAACGGAAAACGCGGCACCGGTGCCTTCCTCCGCGCGGCGCCGAGAAACGCCGAAGAAAGCCGAGCCGCGCCGAGGACGAGAGCGCGTCAGCGTACCCCCACGCGGCCCGCCTGACGAACGGCCTCCCTCCCATCGGGCCCGCCGAACCGGGGTATATAAGCCGACGCTCCGGCGAGAAAAGACGACTTCGTCTCCGCTCCAGCTTTCCGCTGCTCCTGACGAAGCCGACCGATTCCTAGGGCGACACACAAGAACGAGGTTCGGAGCTCCGAGTCTCGACCGAGTGCTCTCGGGTGTCCCCGACCTCCTGCATACGAGCTCCTGACGGCACGGCTACGCGGGGTCGAGCACGCTCGGCCTCGCAACGAGGGCTCTCGTTGCCACCAGCCACAGGGCTCCACATCCCTAGACCGCGAAATCCTGATAGGCCGCGTTCTAGAACCGCATGTAAGTTCCGTTTGTAATATACCGCGTTCCGTTTGATACCGCATCCGTTCCGTAAAATACCGCGCCGAGTGCATAAGCACTGCCGTCCGATTGTACATACCGCGTCCTGTTTGTAATACCGCGTCCGTCCCGTACTTCTTGTACACATATATTAAAGTGAATAAATCTTGTCGTGTGCTCGTATCCTGGTTATTGTCTCTGGGCCTTCTTCGAACTCCTGATCCGGCGAGCTAGTCCGCGTTCGAACCAAAGATAGGCCGTTACAAAGTCACCATGAGATGCTGCCATGGGTTTCCTAGTTCCCGTTTCTTCTCTGAATATTAGATCCTTCTGTATGTTTTCCAAACTCTGGTCAAATGTTTTGAGTTTATGACTCCCGTCCATTTCAGTGCAGTCTCTTGCAGACCTGTTATCACACCATATGGTTGCAGGAAACAGAGTTCGCCCCAATATATACCTGATTGATTTGTCCAGTGATATCAATTCCTGACACGCGTCGCTCATGGCCAGATATTCTGCCTGGCAAGTAGAAAGTGTTGGACAAGACTGTTTATGGCTTCTCCAAGCGATGGTGTCCCCAAACAATTTTATAATGTATCCACCCGTGGATGTTGAGTTCTCACAATCTCTAAAACTCGAGTCAGTTAATGCTTCTAGAAACTCAGAGTTAGATGTGAATTTTATACCCACATTAGTTGATCCTCTTAAGTATCTGAATACTCTTTTCACATCATTCCAGTCATCCTCAGTGGGTTCCAATTGTCTTCTTGCTAGATAATTAACCGCATAAGCTATATCTGGGCGTGTAGCGTTTGCTAGATATATCAAGCTCCCGATGGCTTCTCTATAAGGCACCCTTTTGATTTCATTATTTGTCTGTATGTTTTCTGTGTTGTGTTTAACCTTTTTATTTCTATTTTTAACTTGTCGAGTTACCATAGGGGTGTTCTGAGGTTTGCACTCTTTTATGTTAAATTTTTCTAAAATTTTCTCGGTATAAGGAGCTTGGTGTATTACAATGTTTCTTTCTTTTCTGTTTCTCTGAATTGTCATTCCAAGGAAGTTTCTTGGATCTCCGAGATCTTTTATGTGAAACACGCTACTCAACTGAGTTTTGATTTGCTTGAGCTTTTCTGTATCATTGCTAGCAATTAACATGTCATCTACGGGAGGGTCCCGTTAGCGCACGGTGCGATAGCGCACAGCCCGATAGCACACGTCCCTTTAGCACACGTCCCGATAGCACACGTCCCGATAGCACACCAAATAAATGGCGCATTATCCCGATAGCGCACCAACTAATATGCACATTTGCCCGATAGCGCACAGCCCGATAGCGCACGGTGCGATAGCGCACAGCCCGATAGCACACGTCCCGATAGCACACGTCCCGATAGCACACCAAATAAATGGCGCATTATCCCGATAGCGCACCAATTAATATGCACATTTGCCCGATAGCGCACAGCCCGATAGCGCACGGTGCGATAGCGCACAGCCCGATAGCACACGTCCCGATAGCACACGTCCCGATAGCACACGTCCCGATAGCACACGTCCCGATAGCACACGTCCCGATAGCACACCAAATAAATGGCGCATTATCCCGATAGCGCACCAACTAATATGCACATTTGCCCGATAGCGCACAGCCCGATAGCGCACGCACGTTTCTTTCCCGATAGCGCACGAGGTGCGCTAAAGGGACGTGTGCTAAAGAGAAATGACACGTTTATTTCCCGATAGCGCACGCACGTTTCTTTCCCGATAGCGCACAAGGTGCGAGCCCCCCCGCCCACACCCCTAGGTTTACTCACACAATGGGGGGGGGGGCGAAGCCCCCCCCCGGGCACGCCGAAGGCGCGTCCATGGGGGGGGGGGGTGCGGGGGGAGGCGAAGCCCCCCCCCCCTGCCCACCCATCAACCCAACCCACACCGCCCAGTGCACGGGGGGGGGGCGGGGGGGCGGGAGCCCCCCCACCCACACTCCCTAGGTTCACTCACACAATGGGGGGGTGCAGGGGGGGGGCGAAGCCCCCCCCGCCCACGCATGTACTAAGAAAAATATGTGACATAATGCAGTATCGACTACATCAATTTATTGCTCGGGATAAAATAACAAGTACTATTAAATGCAGCGATAACAAGATCGCATTTAATTTGTCAATTTCAATGTAGTTAATCGAGACCGTGGTCAATCGGGACCGTGGTCAATCGGGACCGTGGTCAATCGGGACGGTGGTCAATCGGGACCGTGGTCAATCGGGAAAGAAACGCATTTTTTCTCTTTAGCACACGTCCCTTTAGCGCACCTCGTGCGCTATCGGGAAAGAAACGTGCGTGCGCTATCGGGCTGTGCGCTATCGGGCAAATGTGCATATTAGTTGGTGCGCTATTGGGATAATGCGCCATTTATTTGGTGTGCTATCGGGACGTATGCTATCGGGACATGTGCTATCGGGACGTGTGCTATCGGAACGTGTGCTATCGGGACGTGTGCTATCGGGACGTGTGCTATCGGGACGTGTGCTATCGGGACGTGTGCTATCGGGACGTGTGCTATCGGGACGTGTGCTAAAGGGACGTGTGCTATCGGGCTGTGCGCTATCGCACCGTGCGCTATCGGGCTGTGCGCTATCGGGCAAATGTGCATATTAGTTGGTGCGCTATCGGGATAATGCGCCATTTATTTGGTGTGCTATCGGGACGTGTGCTATCGGGACGTGTGCTATCGGGACGTGTGCTATCGGGACGTGTGCTATCGGGACGTGTGCTAAAGGGACGTGTGCTATCGGGCTGTGCGCTATCGCACCGTGCGCTAACGGATCCCGCTCGTTATCTACATATAGTATAACCATTGCCAGTTTGCCTTTTTGTCTCCAAGTGAATAAGCACGGATCGTGTAGATCATTCTCAAGCCCTAGCTTACGTGCTTCCTCTGAAAATTTTTTATTCCATTTCTTAGGACTTACTTTTAACCCATATAAAGATTTCTGTAATTTACAGACTTTGGTTAATCTCATATGCTCTGAGTTGCTTACTCCTTCTGGTATTTCCATAAATACCTCCTCTTCAAGGTCTCCGTTCAAGAACGCGGTCTTTACATCCATTTGACACACTTCCAGGTCCTCTTTATTAATTACAGAAATGACAGCTCTTATAAGTGACAGTCTTGAAACTGGAGCATATGTTTCTTTCAGGTCATATATATTTTTGTCTTTGAAACCTCTCGTTACTAGACGGGACTTTATATTTAATCGTGCCATCTCTATCAATTTTCCTTTTAAATACCCACTTTGAATCAACTATATTGGGTCTTCCACCATTTGGTTTTTCTTTGGGTCTATTAACTATTTCCCATACTTTATTTTCTTTTATAGAGTCTAACTCTTTTTTTATAGTTTTAATCCACAAACTTTTATCTTTCGAGTTCACTGCCTCTTCATATGAAAGGGGATCTTTTTGAATTAATGCTAAGAGAATATGTCCCAGCTCGTCTTCATTTGTCTGTTCGTCCTCTGAGATTTTTATGTAGCGTGCGAAACTAATGTCGTTAATTTTCTTAGATTTGCTCCTTGTTACAGGACCAATATTTTGGTCAACTTCAACAACCGACTTTCTTTTATTTAACTCGGAATTTTGTTTATCCTCATTCACTTTTGTTTTCTTCGGTCTTCCTCTTTTTTGCTTAGTTTTGTGCACCTCTAGACTCTCTGGAGCAGGTTTTTGATTTGTTTGGGCCGTATTGCGCAGATCTTCTATTAACCCATTTTCTGAAAATTCAATCATCATATCGGACGCATGTTCATTTTCTTGTCTCACTACCTCTTTACTTTCAGTTTGACAGTTTTTATACGCGTCTTTATACACCAGTTTCTCAAGGAATCTCACATGTCTTGATTCTAAGAGCTTTCTTGAGCTGGGATGCCATAGAATATATCCGGTATCCGTATGTCCTACTAAGACTGCTTTTATCGATACATTACTGAATTTAGTTTTAGTTTTGGGTAGCTTGACATAGGCGATGCACCCAAATCTTCTAATCTCTTCGAGATAACATCGGGCTTTTGGTGAGAATTTCAATATTGGAATCTCGTAATCAATTGATTTGTGAGGCGTGACATTGTATGAATGAACAGCTGTTTCTGCTGCTAGTTCCCACATGCTTGTTGGTAAACCAGAATCACACATAAATGCTCTGATTGTTCTCTGAATCGTTTTATTGAACCTCTCGGCTACTCCGTTGAGTTCTGGAGTATACGGTGGACCACAGTCAGGTTCAATATGTTCCTTCTTCATAATCTCGGCAAATCTACCGCCGGTGTACTCAGTACCTCTATCTGACCTTACGTAGCATACTTTTGCGTTTGTTCCCAAGAGATTACGAGCAGATATCAGGTTATTTTCAAACGCTTGACCTGCTTCATCTTTTGATTTTAGGCAATATATTCTGGCATACCGAGAATAATCATCTATCAACGTCATAATGTATCTCTTTCCCCCTGGCCATGAAGTGGGTTTGATTGGGCCCATTAAATCTGAATGTATAATCTGTAATGGCCTTTCTGCTCTGCTTCTATTTTGTTTGAATGGGAGTTTTTCTATTTTTGATAGTATACATACTTCGCAATCTCTTATTGACTCTTCGAATTTTACATGCTGCAACCTCTTATCTTTCTTTTGTAGCATTTTCAAATAATTCAAAGATGCATGATCTAGTCTGACATGCCACAACATTCCTTCATTTGGTTTTTTATCTGAATTTGATGTATCAGAAAAATGTTCCATGAACATTCCCTCCAAATTCTCGATAGTATTTAAGTCATCCACTTTGATTGTTCTATGGGATGTCAGGCCAGCGTCATACTCTGCAGTTATTTCCTCTGAATTTACATTTTGAGCATTCGATTCGATGAGTTCTTCAGAATTCTCCCTCCCAATCACAGACTCTGTTTCTTTTGATACTTCTTCATCGTGCTCTGAATTGTCTCCCTCCGAAACTGACGATCGTTCGACCGTATTATTTGTCTGTGATTGCTTTGAAGACTCATTGTCTATTGCTAGACACGCTGTGCAAGTATAATTATCACACGTGTTTACTACAGCGTCATCCTTGTTTATAGATTTTAGGACTTCAAACCTGACAACCCAAATCGATTTTTCATAGACACCTTCGAATATAGTTTTATCATTTTCTTTGTTGTATACTCGGAATATTTTATTGTCGAGATATATACCAAAACCTGCATCTACGAGTCTTCGCAATGATAATAGATTTTCCGAGATATCTTTTGCTGCAATTACGTTTGTTAATTTGATGGGATTTTCGTTAGAAATGTTATTCAAAAGCAGTAGATTGCCTCTACCATCAATTACAATATCAGCAAAGACATTTTTATTGGCGCTCTTGATAACTCCTTTTTCAGAGATTTTAAAGTCACTCAGAATAAAGCTTTTGTTGACGATATGGTCGGTTGCTCCCGAATCTGCTATAAACTCTATGTACCTTTCATTGTTGGAATTGTTATTACCATATTCTGTCTTACCTTGATTTTCCTTGTACTCATCATCATCATATTCATCAGTGGCTGAGTGTCCATCCTCGTTGTCGTATTCAGCCCGTTTGGCCGATGGGCAGCCTCTGGAACCACGATGATTTCCTCGCATTCTAGGACGTCCTCTGCTTTGACCACGGTTGCCTCTGAAGTTGGTCTTGCCTCTGCTATTAGTCTGTTGACTATTAGATTTGTTCTTTTTGGCTGGAGGTCCGTACGCATCACCGTCTTTGTTGCCATGCCTTTTATATTGTCCTTGAAATGGTCGATTGAATTTGCTCGGGCAATCATCTCCTTTGTGGTCGGTTTCACAATTGCATATGTAACAAAACCACCGATTTGAATTTATTAATGGACACTCTCGTTGCCAATGTCCATCTCTGTTACATCTGAAACATTTATTTTTCTCTCCTTTGAATTTTTGCGAGCTTGCTCTGGATGCCATTGGTTCTCTCGGCTTCGGCTTCTTTGAGTCAGCATCGTTGTCTTCTTGGATGCGAGTCATGACTTTCCTCAGTGCTTCCATACTCATTTCTTTACCCGTAGTTGTAATAACCGCAGAATCTGTACGACGTATTTCGGGCATGACTCCAATGATTGCTTGGTAAAAAGTAGATCGCTTCTCTTGCTCTGTTAGCTTCTGAGGATCGTCGCTTAGCTCGTGTTCTCTTATTATTTGATCAAATCTTTCACAAAAATTGTGGACTCTTTCTCCTTTATTCATCCTGAGATTATACAGTTTTGTTCGTATTGAAGTTGGCGTGGAGCTAACTTCACCTTTTCGACTTTCACGTAACTTCTGAAGGATTTCCATGGGCTCAGTCAAACTCAAGATCTTCTTGTGATATTCCTCATCAATATGACTTATGATTATGTCTTTGACTGAATTCTTTCTCAAAGTAGTCTCGATTTCTGAAACTCCAGTCGGTTGCGGCGCTTTAGGATCAATCAGATAGAGTAACATCCAGCTTGTTAATTCTGTTTTGAGACAGTCCAACCAAACTTCAAAACTCGCTTTTGAGGTTAATTTATAGTTCCTCTGAATTTTCGGTCTGACATTCATCATGCTACCTGTGCTGCTACAGTTTCCGTGTACATTCTGGATAGACTTCAGCTTAGACTTCTCGGATTCAAGGATTTTGTTGTGTGCTAGTGCTAGTTTGTCCACTGCATCTTTCACCAAGAATCGAGTAGGCTGATCGATAGACACATTCGATGACAGACTTTTAGCCAACTCTTGAGCTTGTGAAATGACCCTCTGTAACTCTTCAGTATTCTTTTCCGACCCAGATTCATTGTCGTTATCCATCTCTGAATGTGTTGATGTTGTCCCGGTAGTATTCTCAGAACTTCTTTGTTTTGTGGTTGTCGCTATGATATAAAACACTCTATCATTATTATTATTACCCGGATTTTGTTTCCAATATTGTCAGATCTGACTACTACCTCTTAAGTATAAAAAGTTTCAAATTTTACATAATTCAAACTTTTTAACGCTTCAATCAATCATAGCACTCTGAATTTTCGGTCAAGCATAGATGACTAACATGTTTTGAAGATGTTATACTTACATTTGTTGATATGATCAGGATTCGACTCGTCTGATCCGATCCTTAATCTCATGTACTCTGCAAATTCTTGATTTGGATCCTCAGTTATGTCAGTCATCTGTTCCAGGATTGTGAAACATCATCCATTAGAATTTACTAATTAATACCATACATTATATACCAGTATTAGTATAATACTATATATCTGTACTAGGACAGGCATCCGTATATAGTTCAACTCAATTGTTATTTGATTGTACTCTGACTTTTCTCTCTCTTTTATTAACTCCTCCTCTTAAGTTAGAACCGGGTACTTCTGAATTTTTTTAAGAATGATGTTTCGTGCTTCTGAACCAACACAATCGCATTGCAACCGTATTAATCCGAAGCGAGTAATCAGGTTCTCTAATCGTATACACCACACATGCACACCACTTAGCGAAGTTTGACCCCGGGTGTTACCCCGAAAGCCAGTCGGTTTTGGGTTGCGCAAGCACACGTATGGGTCACGACTTCGATACTACCAATCCCCCTAGTCAATGAACAAATTACTTACCGAACACAAGTGTTCATCTGCACATTGACCCCAGAACTTTATGAATTTGCTCGAAAGAAAAAAAATTTCCAATCAATTCAAGTCTTTGTAGTGAACAAGAAAGACAAAAGAGAGCAACTCCCAAAGAAGGTCAGTAGTCAAGTCTAACCGCAAGGCAAGTCAGTAATTGACACCAAACCATAAGAAAAATTCTCATTTCACTTTTAACAGCAGACTTAGAAATCAGTTTATTCAGAGCATTTTTCATATTAATTTTTGACCGAGTACTTCCCTCATTTCACCATCTCTTAATTTAAACCCACTCTCTATTTTCCAATACCTTACATCTCACTTAAAATTTTCCAGCTTACTCGAAATTCCCAATGAGAAAAAATATTGAAAATTTTTATTCATTTATTATTTGTATATACTCTAGCACTTATCTTCACAAATTCAATCTTCACGAAATGAGAGAATTTTGTCAACCACAACTCGACTCTTAGCACTTTTCAATCTCTCGCCATGTCAATCTGAACTTCAATTATACTTGCAAGCACGGTATTGAATGTGAATCTCTTTTTACATCTATACGAGAGAAAGCATAGCATGCAAGGGACCAAGAGCATTCCACAAGATATATATATATATATATATATACCGGCCTGGGAAATGAGCAGAAAAGTCGTCAACAACTCCCTCCGTTCTGTGCGAACGCAAGCCATCCGCCAGCACGAAGAACAACAAACGCTGACCGAAGCGCTACGCATCAGTTCAAGGAGTTGCTACGAGCGCGAGAGAGAGAGAGACCGCGATGCCCAAACGCACGGCGCACACATATAAACACGCGAGAAAGAGACAGAACTAAAGAGTGTTGTACATGTTAATATTTTATTTCTCAATCTTACACCCCTAAATTCGCCCCATTCCTTGTCACTATAAAAAATATTTACTCGCGAACAGGTACCGAGCCTGTCGTATCTACAAAAGCACTCGAGTGTCGGTTTTAACATCAAGACCGCGCCATGCGCATGCACACACACGTCTCCCCCGGTCGTTCTCTGAGAAAATAACCTCCGCACGATTCTGGAAACCCCCGGTTTGCCTGGCTCACAACCATAACATATGCGTCTTTCCTCTATTCGATCTTGCATTATCGTTAATGCGCATTTTTATAATTCTATTAATACACTTTTTCATGCAGTTTTTTTTTTTTTTTTTTTTTTTTTATTAAATTGTATCGAAATTACGTTTTGGCTGTAATTTAACGTTGAACGAATTTTTGCACGTCTTAGTTCCCACACTTATTCACTTTTTGATTTTTTACCCTCTGTATTTTATTCATCTGAATGGAAAAAACTTTTTCACATAAAAATTCGTTAACTTACCTCTGAATAATACTCATTCACCGGGCGTTACAAGAAAAGAAGAAAGGCACGTCCTGAGACGCCGCTCGACCGGCTTCAACTCGTTACTTGTCGGCAGGTTTTTCTTTTTCGTAGACGAAACCACGGGTACTGCTACCATGTAAGATTATCGATATTCTTCTAGTTCAATAATAAGACCAGTAATACTCTGAATATCTTTTATCTAACAAAACGCTTTCTTCACTCGCACGAACGCGTAAATCCGGCCGCGCAGCACAGGCAGCTTACAAAGAGTACGAGGCTCGCTATGAGAGAGGAGACTACCACTCGTAGCGCCACCCGGTCGCCGCGGACAACTGGCAAACCTTCGACAAAGCTATTTCTTACATTATTAAATTTAAAATGAAAATTAACAATACGTATATGAAGATTTATATATTCTGTTTAGGCCGTTTGTGATCATCGAATGCGATTTACACATATCTATGTTGGCAATGTGGGTTCAGTTCATGACTCCAGGGTTTTTCGGTTATCAGCTTTACAGCAATATATCAACAATCCAACTAAATTTCCAAATGATACACATTTAATTGGAGATGCTGCTTATGCTTTACATCAACATCTCTTAGTTCCTTATCCCAATAATGGCCATCTTACACAGCAACAAAAAAATTATAATTTTTGCCATTCTTCTACTAGAATGGTAATAGACAGAGCATTTGGTTATTTAAAAGGACGCTGGAGTCTACTACATGTCTTGGTAGTCAATGACATAAAGTTTACTCCTTACCATATTTGCATGCTGTGTGCTGCACAATATTTGTTTACTTCAGAACGATGAATTGGAGTTGGAAGATCAACTTATCCTAGCCAGAGAACAAGCACAAGTACAAGAAGAAGTTATTGAATGTAATAACAGAGATGCTGCAATATTAAAAAGAAATAACATATGTGCAAATTTAAATATGAGATACATATAAACAAAACATATAACAAAAGTAAGTTCATATAGTATATTATTTTTATATATATATATATCTATATATAAATGAGAGAGAGAGAGAGAGAGAGAATATATTCATATTTGTAACTATAATAATAAATATGCATGTGTACATATATTTTCATATATTGTTTCTTTTTAGATGATACAGTATTATGTATGAAGTAAATTGTAAAAGCAAGAGTAACAGATTCTTTTAAACTATCACAAGAAGAAATATATTATATGAAGTCTTATCCTTAAAGACTGCATTTATACACTATAAATACCGATCTGAAAATAAATGGTTTAGACTATCAAAATAATTATGTAAGACATTCAAACTTGCTAGAATGTTAAAACTTTTTCCAGTATTGTCATCAATAATCAAGCATTGGACACAATTGTTAATCCAACCAAAATATATTCAGATCTGTATCTATAGCTAAATTTTTAGACTTCAGAAAAATCGTTTTTTTTTTTAATGTAAATTTTTAATTTTTTATTATTCTTATCTATAAATTTATATTTAGTTAAAAATAAATGTATGGAAGATTAAGACCCTTAAGTAGGAATTGTGGAATTTATTTTTAGTGTAAGACTAATATTAATACAGGAATTTAAAAAAATTAATTATATTTGTCCATAACTTATTGATATAAAACTTTTTATTGCGAAGATTACAATTAAACAACAAGTTATAATATGTACTATTATGTATCTAATATCACATTAATTTCTTTGATTAAATTATAATAAACTTTAAGAACACAAATTGTGATATTATATATTATACCTATAATGAGTGATATTAGTATCTTAATATTTTAAAAATAAAAACTTTAAGTAGACGGATTGCACTTTTTCAGCCTTTTTGAAAAATAGGAACTTTAAGACATTTGACATTATACAGTAAAAAAAATTATCTTATTGTACCAGTGCAACTTAAAATAAATGAGTATAATAATAAAAGTAATAAAGTAATCATTGATATCGTTACTGCTGAAGAAATTTTTGTAAAATATCCAGTAGTTTATCTTGTCGTGACATTGCTTCTTCATGCATTCTTTGCCGTGTAGCAGCATTATGTTCAATCATTTTCTCCAACGTGTTATATCTCTTGCCTATAAATATAATAAACATTGATCTTAATAATACATTATTATACAATATAAATAAACATTACACTTCTAATACTTACGTTTAGGAGGTTTGTTTTCAGCTGGAAGTGAACTGGATTTTCGAGTTCCACACGCAATATCTTTTATTTCCTCATCAGAAGATGCTGTAACGAACAGCGAGGATTAATATGCCGCGTGTTCGTGTCGCAACGCGCATAACGTTGATAATGTCGATACTATTATAAAATCATAGAACGTCTGTTAATAGTGGTGTAAATTCGTATAAGTATTGTATTATAGTTAAGGTATAATATAAGTATAGGAACGTGGAAATAACATAATGTAGCGTATAAATTGATAAGTTCCTTTATTAAGCGTGTAATATTAATTGTCTGTACCGGCACACGTCGCTCTCGGAAAATCACGCGATTTTCGGACAGTCTCACGTGACGGTCTCGCGTACACGCGTGAACCCTAGTCCCTTACCCCGGGACACCACCGAACTAGGGGTATATATACAGGCCCTGCGGAGCGGGCATTCAATTCATTCGGTACTCTGTATTCGGTTTAAGCAATCGGTTTCCGCATTATTATCCGAGAGCATCGTGAGTCGAAGGAACTTAGCCGCGGGCGCGTTATTGTCGTGCGAACATAACCGTGAGCGCGTACTCGCGTACGAACATAGCCGTGAGCGCGAATTCGTCATTCGAACTTAGCCGCGGGCGCGTTATTCCTCGCAGGAACTTAGCCGCGGGCGCGTTCATCGACCCGTGCCTTTTACCCGCGGGCACCGATATTGAATCAGCCGAGATTCCGCCTGTAAAAGGAAACAAGAGTGTGGTCAACAACAAAATAGTTGCAGTACATCACAAAACAATTTCGTTACTTACATCTCGACGATCCTTAAACCGATACCCACCAGACGAAGCGCGCCTCTCTCAGGGCGTTCTCGACCGATCCTCACGCCGATGCGCGCCTCTCTCAGGGCGTTCTCGACCGCTCCTTAACCAGATGCGCGCCTCCCGCAGGGCGTTCTCTGATCTCAGCTTCCCTCTGTTCCTAAAATATGTAAAATAAAATTAGATTAAGAATTACGCATTATCGAATCATTAATTACCCGTTACCGCTCAAGGCTACACAACTACATCCACTGCCACGAGAATATATACACACAAGACTAGGACACAAATACGGAGGAAGGCGACATATACACATTAAATAGGAATCTGAACTATAATTTACTTATCGTAAGGTAAGTCTGTCGTAACCAATGGTACGTTCGAGGCGGTCCGGACAAGCCCACCAGTTAAAAAGGCTCCGACGCGCATATCATACGGCCGGTGAATTCGACCCGAGTATTTTCGATGTTCCGTCTCGTTCCGTAACAGTCGAGCCTCCCCCAGACGTTCATGACGCCCCCGATTCGCGACAGCCGTCTCCGCCCGTCAAAGACAGCACGAAACCGAGAATCGTGCAGACGGAAATCTTAACCCAGAAAATTCGTGTCCTCCTTCGCGAGTGTAGCGCGGCCCAAGCCGCGAAAGAAAAAATAGCTGAATCTCACTTACCTTCGACTTCTTCTTAACGTAGTGAAACAGATTGAATACTTCGGTTAGCGTAAACCCACTCCGACGTTCCGAAATCACCCCGGACGTAACAATGCTATAGTTGAACTTCCACTGTCTAATGTAAGAAGTGGTTCCGCCCATGGTTTTTTAGTAAATATTTCATCCATAATCTGGAATTACAAAAATGTTGATTAATTACATAATAAAAAGCAATTATGATAAATACAAAAAATATTCTTAATAAAAAAACAAAAAGACATTTCTCACAAAATAGAATTATTAATATTCTACTTACATCAAAATATCGCCATGTTCGCCTACTACTAGCGTTGTGGTCTTTGATATTTTTATATGTATTTTTTAATCCAGCCATTTTACTTTTACACTTTATGCCAGTTACATTATAGCCACTCGCAATTAGTTCGGAAGAAACCAGTTCCCAAAATTTTTTGTGTGTTGTTTTACCACTTTTAAGATGATGTTCGTTATCTGTGTAACTTGTAAATAGTAAAAGTATTGCTTCGTGTGGCCAACGAAACTGTCGAAACGTGTGGAAACTGTCTGTAAATAAAAATACATTTTGTATTTACTTTTAAACTCATTATTTTTTATATGTTTTCATAAATATATTTCCAAAATATACATAGCAAAAACTTGTCATACCTTTCTCTTGAGAATCATCTTGTACAGATGCTTGTGTTGTATTTGTGACGTTGTCTACATCACAAACTGCAGAAGCTGTAACATAAAATTTATGCACGTAAATCTTATAATAACTAAATTTCTATATCAGTTTATAATAATTTAATGTTAACTTAATATTAATTGATATCTATTAATACTCACCAGCATTTGCACTAATTATATTTTTAGCAACAGGATTTGAGAGAGATTCAGGAATCTGATTTGGATTCTTAAAAACCTCAGGATCAGAAGTTTGAGAATCTAGATATTTTTCTAAAAGATAAGTTGCAAACAGCAAATCTGAAAAAAAAAACAAATTATATATATATATATATATATATAATATCTATTAATTCTCAACTACGCCTACCAAACAGTCGCGGTGTAAACTAGACCTTTGACTGTATAAGCATGTACATCAGTTTTATATACAATTAATTTATAATTTCCTTTCTTTAAACTTAAGTGGGAATTTTGGCCTTTTTATTTGCATAAAATTAAACATGGGTTAAATAAATAACAGGTTTATAGGTTAGAAAGTTCTCTCTCTACACATCTACCTTTTTATATCAAATATTTTTCTTACCGTTACCAGCTCTTTCAGCATCCGCTTCAGTAGTGTACACACAAAATCGATCAAAAGTGTACACACTTTGGCTTTGAGAATCATATAACGTAATTTGTGGCATGTTGTTCTTCAGTACAAACTTACACACGTTGCATAATTTTCCCGCGCTTGTAAATTCGAACAGAAACGCTTCAGCTACACTACCTCTTCGGCAGCAGCAATGGAAGCGAGCTGGAAACGAAATGTATGACGTATGTATGACGTCATACCTCTTGCTAGAATGCTTTGAAGTGCTCGATTGACCGCACTCGAAACACTTCAAAGCATTTGCAGCAAGATTTTGACCGCACCCAAAATGGGATGTTTTGATTGGTTAACTCGTGATGATACGACGCGTGACGCGCTCAGTTTCCACTTTCCAGTCAGCCTTAGGCCCGTATTCATAGTCGGATCTTATTTCAAGACTGTCTTAAGTAATGTCTTGAGATGCTAATACGGCTCTGTGATTGGTTCATAACACTTTAAGATCGTACTTAAGACGGTCTTAAATATAAGATCCGACTATGAATACCGGCCTTAGAGACTGGCTATAAGACAGCCAGTTTTGATTGGTCCGCCAGCTTTGTCAAAAGCAAGAGAACAGAAAGAGAGATATAAGAGAGAAAGAGAAAGCGATATGATATATGATGAATATATATCTTTTTCTCTCGCAAGATTTTGACTAAATTAGCCTTATGGCCAGTCTCTTATTGAATGCTTTCCAGTTAACGACACAAGTCGACACAAGTGTCACTCTATCTTTGTTGTTCACTAATTGAAAAAGGTCAGAATGACGCTTGTGTCGACTTGAGTCGCTAAATGAAAAGCATCCATTATAGGAGGCCTGTTCTTTTCAGCTGAACTTCTTGCACGGTTCATCTTTTATCTTTTTCTCTCCAACATGAAAAGAAAAAGAGGAAAGATGAACCGTGCAGAAGTTCAGCTGAAAAGAACAGGCCTAGGGTTTCTAATATGCGTATGGTAGCTAAGACGTTTTTATTGGCTGACTCAAGTTATGCCCGTATCACACTAGCGATTGGCGATTGCGTCTACGTTTGCGTTTATGTCTCTTGGGGTGCGGTCCGGTCAGCGCTACAAATGCTTCCAATGTTTTCGCTTCCAACGCTACCATAGAATGCTCCACTAGCGCTACCAACGCACCCAATGCTACGCAAGTGGACCGCCGCCTAATGCTTCGAAGCATTTGTAGTGTTAAGTGGACCGCAGCCCGGGTATTCACTTTTCTTAACCTACCCTAAGAGCACAGTTGACGGAAAATCGACGGCAAGTCGACGTTTATAAGTCGACTTCTAGTCGACTTCTAAAAATGACGGAAAGTCGACTAGAAGTCGACTTCTAAATAGTCGACTTATAAAAAGTCGGAAAACAGTCATTTTTATTTTATAGCGGCGCGCGTCATGCATCATCAATATGGCGGCGAATCTCGAGGAGGAGCAGAGCTTACGCGAGTGCGAGGAATACGTGCCGCGAGGCAGGACACGATAAGACGTCGTAAAGCGCCGCGCTATCGACCACCGCCACGAAACATCATCGTCGTCGTCATTGTCTTCCCGTTGACTTCCTCGATTAGATCAGAATACTGGAATTTGACTGTATGCACATTGCAATATGTTTAAGACGGCTATCTACAACAAGAGTTGTTACAGAATGCCGTTATCAACCGACATGGAAGCGAAATTGCTGCGCCAGATAGTCCTTGCAGGTATGGCAGATCAAGTCGCGAGAAAGGTTTCGCCCGACGAAGTAAAAGAGAATCAGGCTAAGACCAAGTGGAAACATGCTTACAGGTTAGATATGATGTGTTATTAATTATCATCGATAATTAAGACTTATTGAATGTGACCTCTCCATTCTGAACCATCTTCCAGAATACCAGAAATGGAGGAACCTGTACTCATGCATTCTTCGTGCGTTCTACAGAATATCAGTCCGGAATAGGTCGTTTGTCAAGAGGTGTACGAAACGAATAAGATGTACATGCGAGGTGTCACGACGATAGAACCCGAATGATTGCCGAAATTCGCTCCCATGCTATGCCATCTTAGTGAACCATTGGTTGATCCACCGCCAAGGTATTTTTATCACAAATCTCGCTTTATAATGTTTTTCCTACTTATTTAAAAAGATATTAATCTTCATTATGATCGAATATTATTCTCATTTATAGATATAATCAAGGAACCGGGAAGATCATTTGCCATGTGTCTGGTACATTTGGAAAGGCCGGATGGGCACTACCATCGATGGTTATAGAACATCCGTTGACGGTGGACGGTGTGGTTTGCGTATTTCTTCTTGGAGGGTCAAGTGTGCCCTAAACTGAAACTATTTGTTCCGTCGCTGCTGACGACACCTGAGAGCATCACCAAGTCATGGGCCAGGTAAATCGTTATTCTATCTCCTTTCGATTTCACATTGATTCATCGAATAGATTACATCAATTGAATACGATTTTTTCAGTCTATACATATATATATATATATATATATATATATATATATATATATATAAACAATAATATTATTATATATTTACAACTTTATGATAATAATATATATATTATATATATTTATATAGCTAATTTTGCATATTGTTTCGCGATTAACGTTGGAATGTTTTAATTTTAGTTCTGTTGTCAGCTTATCAGAAGTGGCTGCCGGAATCCGCCCACGCAAAAATGGCACAGATATGGCCGCCTTTGTAATTAAGAATAAGACATTAGGATTGTAATTATACAGTTTTTTAGATAATTAAATTATTTTATATAATATGAAAAAAATCGAAATGCATCAGTTTTAGCCCCCCAGGTGCGTGGGTATACGGCGGTACGGCATCTGAGCCAAAATATCTGCTCGTAACTGTAAAACAGGGAAGCCTGCCTGGCTTCCCTCTAAAAAAAAAAGTAGGTGGGAGAAGCAGAAAAGAGACTCAGGGCCAGTGGTGCGATTCTGTAACTCGGTATGCGCTCCTGCAGTTGTGCAGGTATACTATATGATAAAAAAGCTACGCAATAATAATATAACGATAATACTGCATAACGAGTTACAGAATCGCGACTCAGAGCCGTTACGAAAGATCAATATGATGTATAGGTCAATATGACGTTAAAATGATGTCATTTTGATAAGACGTCGTAAAGCGCCGCGCTATCGACCGCCGCCACGAAACGTCGTCATCATCGTCGTCGTCATTCACAGTCCTCGTCATCATTGTCTTCCCGTTGACTTCTTCCGATACTTCCGATAGTTTCTCCAGCAAGGGGTCGATTGTGTATCTTGAAATAATGAGGTAAAAATTACAAAAGTGAGAAAATTTTCATTAGCGTATCTACGATTTTATTTATCAAAATCTAGTAAAATCTGTTCACTTTTGTAATTTTTACCTCGTTTCAAGATACACAACCGACCTCCAGACGTACGCAGCGGTTTATTTTATCGACGTTAAAGTTGACGGGAAGTCGACTTCTCGTCATGTCGGGAAGTCGACTTTTCGTCATGACGGAAAGTCGACTTTAAGACGTTAGTATTTTAAGACATTAGCCGACTTCAAGTCGACTTGAAGTCGACTTTCTGCCTTAAAAAAGTCGATTTTTCTGCCAAGTCAGTTTCGGTAGAAGTCGACTTCAAGTCAACTTAAAGTCGACTTTTTGCTGTTAGGGTATCTTATTGAAATCCCACAGTTGGAGATACCGTAACACGGCGATAAGAACACCTATCCTATAATCATATAAAGAATATTTTTAAAAAATCTTGTGTGTTAACTGGGACTTTATTCTCGAAATCTAAAATATTTGGATAAGTATCTGAAGGAATATCGTATAATAAATAGATTAAGGACATCGAGTAGCGAAGAAAATATATTGTCAACGGTGAGTTTCCTTATATTTATATACAATTTTTTTGTTTATTATTTTTGCCTGTGTAACAATAACACGTTTACCACTTTTATCTATTGAAGAAGTGTTCAAAAAAATTCCGATCAATTTCATAATTGACAACGAGGGACGTTACATTTGTATAAACATGGAAGTTGACATTGCGTTAACGTGTATCGTAAAGATTTTCCTGGAACCATCTGCTTACATTTATGAAGATGACGATACAGACATATTAAAATTAATTATACACCAGATGGATGCTATAGAAAATCGCCGACAAATTCCTAAAATAGAAGGATATGTCGAACACATAATTCCATCGCTTACCGGTATGGAATTTAAATCTCACTTTCGGTATGTATTATGCGACACATTTGCATTAAATGCTTACCTATGTATAAACTTAAATTTCAAATGTCCAATTATTTATATTATGTAATACTTAATATGATTAATGATCAGGATGCTGCCTTCTACATTTGAGTTTATTTTGGGCGAAATTGGGCATAAATTTCTTCGCACTACAGATGGAAATCAAATGATATCTCCTGATAAACAACTTTTATTAAGTCTTTGGCGTTTTACAACTCCAGATTCATATAGGCAAGTATTGTAAATTATAAAGGCCACGATTGATATAAATATTGAACATACTTTAACTGTCAGCTATGAATTATATGCTAAATTTTGATATAAACAATATTTGTTTTTCAGATCGATAATTCAACGATTCAATGTTGGTAAAGCCACTGCCGTACGAACAGTGCGCCGAGTTGCCAAGGCATTGTCTGAGGTTTCGCCAAATTATATAAAATGACCTGCAGGAGATAAAATACAAGCTATTGTAGATGGCTTCTCTTCTGTAAATGATTTTCCTGACACCATCGGCGCTATAGATGGTACTCACATTAATATTCCTGCACCAAATAAAAATGCAGAAGCTTACGTAAATCGGAAGGGTCATCATTCAATTCATGTACAAGATTTCAATAATTAATTATACATATATATAAGATCTTATACATAATTATAGTTCGTTCTGATAAACAACTTTTATTGCCAGTACTAAAAATCTATAGTTTACGTTACGTACATTATAGATTTTAAATATTGGCAGTGAATATTGGAACGCAGTCTATATAGTGATAATAGTTTTATTATTATAATTACATATATATTGTTACACGCCGACGAGCGTTCGCCACACAATCACTCACTTTCACACTCGCGGCGCGAGTCACGGCTCTCTCGCACAAATAAGATGACTCGTTTAGAAAATCAGTAGCTCTTTATTACGACTCTCGGTATAATAGAGGAGCTCGGGACGACACGTCCGAACGAGACGCGTCCCAGAGTAAATCTGAACATCAGGTATAACAGGAAAATCAATAGTTAATTGAGCATCACGCAATCAATATTAGTAAACAAGCATCCGTCGCTAAGGACGGTTCGCGACGCGACATTAAATAACGGGCGACTCGCATATACGCGCGACACGAGGACAGCACGGGCGCAACAATATAATAATAAAACTACGTGTGTGTGTTTGTGTGCGTGTGTAAATAATTAATATAAATATAATTTTTGTTTTTTTGCAGGCTGTTTGTGATCACACGAGACAATTTACGCATATTTATGTTGAAAACGTGGGTTCCGTTCATGACGCACGTGTTTTTCGTCTATCAGCTCTTGAGGAATATATTCATGATCCGTCTAAATTTCCGAATAACACGCATTTAATTGGAGACGCTGCTTATAAATTGCATCAGCATCTGTTGGTCCCATATTCGGATAAAGGACACTGTTGTGCCGTGCCTTGGGAATCAGGGTCGGCACTGAGTTCTTCTGGATCCGCCGGGAGGTTGAGAGAATCAATTGACAGAGTCTTGTTGTAACAACGTTTAATAAAGTATAACTTGACAGAATACAGACGTCTTCTTAACTACACTGCCCTGACTTGCGGGCGCTCAGTATTTTAGTTACGTCGGTCGTGCGCGATTAGTCTTATGTTCCAGACTGCCCGCCGCTTCTCGGAAGGGCGGGCTTTTATCACTCGCGTATTTGCTTCCGCGCTGCTGACTTAGCTGTCAGCGCTTTTGCTTCCGGGTGAGTGACCGGGGTGCCACTTGCAACACCCGGGATGCCAGCTCGGGTGGGTTTGGCAATATTCGGAAGAAGCGCTGACAGCTAGATGTCGAAATAATGACACGGCGACTTCCGCCTCACAACATCCCTCCCCCCTGGGGGAAAGAAAAACTGAGATTTCAAATTGAAGTTTTTCGTATTTATTCATCTTATGATATATTGTCATTTTCTAAAAATTTGTGTTTCTATTGTTATTATCATTATTTTATGCTCTTCGTTGTGTGGGGAAGTCGCGTTGCTTGTTCTTGCTTGTTTTTCTTTTTGCTATCCAGATTATTGCGATCATGATCCCTGTTATAATTACTATTAGGGACAGAGATCTTACGGGGTACATTATGTATTTATTTGAAAAGAAGCTGGCCTGGTTGTCTTCCAATTCTTGACTTATCTCGTTTAGATTTAAGCTTAATTTTGTCAGTTCCCCGGGGTTTTTTATTACCGGTTCTAATTTTAATTCTGTTGCGAATTCGTTATTAATTTTGAAATCCTTCGTTATTTGTTTGTATGTTAAATTGAGTTGTGGTAAGTGCATTTGCACGTACTTCGTGTGTTCTCGTTTTTTCGTTCGTAGAGTCAGGTCTGTCGTGGTTACTTTGCAGTTATCAGTTAATTTAATCTTTCCCGTTCTGTTAATGTCGATTTTATGTTCTCCTAGATTGTTGCATTGGATGGTTATACTTTGTTTGTACGGTGTGGAAAACAACCATGCCTGTGGCTCCGCTAGGGTTATCCAGAGGGTTACGTTTGAGAGAACGTGACGACGCTCGCAATTGTCTTCTTGCGCTCTTATATACATCTGCACCTCGCAGGGCGCGTGCGGCGTTATGAAATATACCGGGTGGTTCGTGTTGCATACGAACGTTGTGTCGACATGTTTACATTTATTCAGGTCATTTTCTTTCAACGTTACATAATTTCTGTTTTCCTTATCAATAGCTAGTAGGTCGTGCATAGTTTTCGGTATCACAAATATATTTTTACGGTCATGAACCGGCAGGGGGTTTATTCTTATAATTTCGTATTTTGGGTACGTGACAATGGGGAAGGTCAGGATTGTGTATACGTTGGGGTTGTCATAATAAGCATTTATTTCTATGAATTCCTGAATTCTGTTCCAATTTTCGATTTGTATTTTAAAAGGAAAATGGGCTCCTTGGGATAGGTGAGTCGTCGCTTCTCTCAATTCGGTTATAATGTTTTCGAGGGGTAGTAGTCGCACGAGCACTATTCCGCTCTTAGAGTACGTGAGATACGCTAAAACGTCTTCTACATCATTTGTTAATTTGTTGATTATCGCAGTTATCGCTAACAGGTGTTCGTCTATTTCCTCGCGATGCGCTAACTTCGCCACTCGTTCCTGTACTCGTTTTGTTACATTCGCTAGCAGATTTTCGTTTTTGTCGATAGCGTGTTCTAACGCTTCCATGTGTCCTAACGTTGCGTTTATAATTTTGATCTGACTTTTCGCAACGTGTCGCATGACCTTTTGTTGGTTTCGCATTAACTCTATCTGTTCCTGTATGTGCTTCGCGTCGTCGGCGTCCATCGTTCCAAATAACGTTTTACTTATTGTTCCTACTGCGTCTATTAGTCCGCGTCGGTTTCGTCGGTACTCTGTAGATAGTTTGCAGTCGTATTATCAGTTGTGTCAGTTTCGTGTTGTCATCCTCGGTTATGCGGAGCATGTTATTACATATGTCTCGGTCGTTGTCCTTTACGTTATCGCATAAATTTTTAATCTGTCCGAGGTAATTTTGGAGCTGGCGGTGCCTTATTCCAAACGCCGCTACATCGATTCTGATGGCTAGTTTCCATGCATTTTCCTGTAGTTGCATAGTCCCGATTTTTTCGAAATAAATTCCTGGCTCGTCGCTGAATGATGTCACCTCGTACGGCGGCACCGGTTCGGGTGACATTTCTCTTGCCAGGTGTAACATGATGATTGGTATCCTGTAATAGGAATGCTGTCTTTGACCTTGTTTTATTTTTATTACATTTTTCGCTGATTACGGCTGTTGGTTTTCTATATAATTTAGCGCGTTGCTTTAGTCTGAGACTGTCTCTTTGTCGTGTCTCGTCTTGTGATTTTTTGTTTTAATTATGACTCCTCTCGAACGATTTGTACCCGTTAGGGGTGTCGTGACTCCAGAGGAACTCCGGGCTGTTGATGAGGGGGAGGGGACCACCCCTCCTGTGCTTGTAGTGCCTGACTTGTCTGAGGCTTGGAGCCTTGTTCACAATCCCTTCCTTCATCGTGTTGGTTTTCGGGAGTTTTTGTCGTATGAACCCGATCGAGTACCCGATCAAATGACGTTGTTCTTGCTGCTCGTCGAGTTGCGCATGTATTTTTTGACCGGTCAGATGCGTGGTGCTCCCCGGCGGAATTAAGGTAAGTTTTCTTATCATATTATTTTCGTATGAAATGTGTGTTTTGCTGACTATGTTCGTTAGTCTCGGGTTACTCTTTCTTCTTCTCTCTTTTTTTTTTTTTTTTTTTTTTCTTTTGCGCGATCTCGCGTCAGTTGCTTGCTAGCTTTGGCCAAGTGATTTTGTTTTTCTTCGTGGCTTATTTCTTATTTTAATTGATTATGCGGTGCTTCCGTTGTGCTCAACATTTCGCGCCGTCGATGTGCGACGCTTGTCACCGTGTGTATTGGGTGGATCTTGCGCCGGCTGCTGTAATAGCGGAACGCGAGTCGACCCAATCTCCTCCCCCCCCCCCGTACGCGGAGGTGGCCCGTCCTGACCCCATGGTGCCTATCTTTCCGTTGCGAGTGACGTTGCACACCGCAACAGGGCGAAGGGACGTGGTCCTGATTCGTCCTCGTCGGGAGTAGTCTTCCAGTAAGTCGTCATTATGTTTGTTATCTCTTGCTTATTTCTACTACTTATTTTTAATGTTCTGTATCGCGTGGGCTTTACTCCTCGATAAATGCTTTTAACCTGTTTGCATGCACGCGTATCGTCTTGCGCTTTATTTTGATTGTAAAATTCACCTCGCTGTGCTTTTCTATGATCACATATGGCCCTATCCATTGTGATTCTAGCTTTTTCGATCTTCCGCGTCGTACAGTTTCGTCGTATAGCAATACCTTGTCTCCTACCTTAAATGTTTCTTCATTGCATTTTTTATCAAATTGTTGTTTTGCTTTTTCTTTTTTTTCTCTGGTATGCTCTCTCGCGACTTGATTCGTGGCGCGGATTCGCTCTCGTAGTTCTTTCGCGTAGTCTTCGTACGCATACGTTAATTTCGGGGGCCTCGTTAGGGCTGTCGGTAGGTTCGCTCGGTGCCCGTAGACGAGTTCGAACGGTGTCAGTCCTGTCGTCGTATGAGGCGTCGTATTGTAAGTAAACATTGCGTAAGGGATCCACTCATCCCAGTCGGTCTGGTCCTCATTTATGTAATGCCTCAAATATTCGGCTAGAGTGCGATGCGATCTTTCCAGCGCTCCATTACTCTCTGGATGGTATGCTGTTGTCTGTATTTTTTCGATTTTCAGTAACTTGCACATGTTCTTGAATATCTCACTCGTAAAGTTTGTACCTTGGTCCGTGAGAATTTTCTCCGGAATTCCGTGTTCTAATACTATTTTCGTTACGAAAGCTTTTGCCACTGTATTCGCCTCCTGATTTTCTACCGGTACTGCCTTGCTAAATTTCGTAAGATCATCTTGAAACGTGAGGAGATATTTATTTCCATTATTCGTAACCGTTAACGGGCCTACTATATCGAGCGCGCATTTCTCGAATGGTCGCTCGGACGTGTCTGTAATGATCAATGGCATTCTCGTTTTTCTGCTTAATTTATTTCTTTGGCAATATTCGCATTTGCTTATATAGTCTTCTACATCCGCCGTAATTCCGCGCCAGTCGTGCTGTAATCGGATACGGTTTAATGTTCGCGTGACTCCCTGGTGCCCCCCCGTAGGTGAGTCATGATACTCGTACAGCAGTTGCCGTTTTTCTTCCTCCGAGTATTTTCTCGGGGTTTCGTCGTCCTGTTGCGTTACATTTACCGCTGATGCCTCTGCTATCGGATTTCGGCTTAGTGCATCGGCATTTACGTTGTTTTTTCCCGCTTTATGCACAATCTCATAATCGTATTCCTCCAGTTTAAGTCTCCATCTTATTAGTCTGGAGCCGGGGTCGTTTACGTTGAATAACCAGATCAATGGCTTGTGATCGGTTATGATTTTGAATCTAACGCCATATAAATAGGGACGGAAATGCTTCACCGCCCACACGATGGCTAATAACTCCTTTTCTGTGGTGTTATAATTTTGCTCAGCCTTGCATAATACTCGGCTGGCGTATGCGATCGGTCGGTCTTGGCCTACTGTCCCTTGTGAGAGCACGGCTCCGATGGCGTAATCTGACGCGTCGGTAGTCACTAAGAACTCTTTACTGAAGTCCGGGTAATTCAACACCGGTGCTGTCGTTAATTTCTCTTTCAATATATCGAACGCGTTCTGCTGTTCGATCGTCCAGTTAAACTTTTCTCCTTTCTTCGTGAGCTTTGTTAATGGCTTGGCTATTTTTGAAAAGTTTTCAATAAATTTCCTGTAGTATCCGGCTAGCCCGATGAAAGATTGTATATCTTTCACTTTTCTTGGCGTTGGAAATTCTTTTACCGCCTGTAGTTTGGACGGGTCAGGTGATATTCCCCCTTCGGAAATCACGTGGCCCAAATAGACGACTTCTTTTCGTAGAAATGCGCATTTGTTTGGCTGTAGCTTTAGGTTAAATTTTCGCAGTCTTTCTAATACCGCGATTAATCGGTTAAGATGCTCTCTTAGCGATGCTCCGTAGATCACGATGTCGTCGATATATGCGAAACATTTCAAACCTAACAGGCCGGCTAGTACTGCGTACATCAGCCGTTGAAATGCTGCTGGCGCGTTTTTCAGTCCGAACGGCATTCGAAATGTCCGTCCGGAGTGGAGAATGCCGTTTTGCATTTATGGCCCTCTTGCATCGGGATTTGATGGTATCCCGATGCTAGATCTAACACCGTGAAATATTTCGCGTTTCCTAGTTGGTCGAGTATGTCGGTAATCTGCGGCATGGGGAAAGACTCTCCCATGGTTAGGTCGTTCATTTTCCGGAAGTCAATCACGACTCGGAATCTTATTATGCCAGACGCGTCCGGTTTCTTGGCGACAACTATTATCGGCGCGTTCCACTGGCTTGTGCTAGGGCGGATTATTCCGTCGTCTAGCATTTTTCGTATCTGCTTTCTCACTTCGGCTTTATGTTTCTCTGGTAGCCGATATGGTTTCACATTTACCGGCGCGCTATCGGGTCGCGTATTTACCTTATGTTCAATGGCTGTGGTTGTGCTCAGTTTATCTCCATCTAGATAAAATACATCGCAGTATTCATCGCAGATTTTCTCTACTTCTTTTCGCTCTTCGGCGTTTAGATGCTCGGTTTGTATTTGCTCGCGCAGTTTCTTTTGTCGCTCTGTGACAGTCTGTTCTTCATTCGCTTGTAACGTGAGTATGCTTGCGGTGTCGTCCGCCGGCAGGTCTTCTAACGTTACGTGTGGAGTGAGGATCTCCACTGGTTTGTCCGTCACGTTCAGTATGCTGACCGGACAAGTAAATTCGATTGGCTTTACAAGGCAATGCCCGATAAAGATTCCCGGGGCAGGTTCGCCGCTTTTCACTATGCCTACTCGGTTATGATTTGTCACGGCTTCTACAATGGTCTCACTGCGGGGAGGTAGTGTTACCTTTCGGTACGGCCGAAGTTTGAAGATGGCTTTTCCTATTCTCAGTTGCTTTGATGTATTAGAAATATCAGCTCTATGTTTCGTTAGGAAATCGTTTCCCAATATTCCTTCGTATTCGATGGGAAACTCGTCCTTTACTACGTACATTGTGTGGCGTATTTTCCTTTTCCCGAGATCTATTGTCGCTTTTATTTTTCCTAGCGTGTGTATCTGGTGTCCCGTTACGCCGATTAGTGCTAGTTTTTCCTCTCGCACCATTGTTTCCCCTTTTAGGTTGCCGACCTTGATTAAGGTTAGGGTTGCTCCGGAATCTAATAAGAGATTCAGTTCTCCTCTTTCCGCCTCCTGTACAGGCAGTGTTATAATGTCCAGCGGGCCCGGCTTGTGCTTCTCCGTTATCTGAGACACCCGATATGTCTCAGCGGCGCGTGCCTTATTTTTTCTCGGCTTCTCCTCCTCTTCGCTACTACTGCTGGAGGATGCGTCCTCGCTAGATGTGTTCGATTTGGTCCTTCTTACTGTGCTTACGGGTGCTTTCTTAGCAAGTTCCGGCCTTGATCGGCGCGGTCGCTCAGGCTTTGGTCGCCCGTTTAACGACCAGCACTCGTCTCTCTGGTGCCCTGCTTTCTTACAATAGGTGCACTCGATTGTGTTTATGCCACCGGGCTTGTCCGCTCTCGGCAGCGCGAATTTACTTGCCTGCCGGCTTGTACGGCATTCTCGCCCGTAATGGCCGGTCTTGCCACATTTGTGGCATTGCACGGTCGCGTTTTCCGCATTTCGCGCGTTTCCCCCGTTAAATTTATTCCTGTTTGCCGCTTGCCCGTTCCGCGGGGAGGGGCCTCTAACTTTTTCTTCGGCGCTGGCACCGGTTATTGCCTCTTGTAGGCTTTGATATCGTTGTGCTCGGACCAGCATCTTAATATCATCATGCAGCCCGATCTGGAAGTTATGCAACGCTTGCATTTTTATACTTTCCAGTATCGCCTTTTGCTGCTCTTGCGAGTGTCCTTGGCCTTCTTCCATGGCCTCGTACAGTTCTCTCGCGAGTTTCTCGACTCGACGCCCGAATTCCTGCGCTTGCTCTCCCGGTTCCTGTTTCAGGGAGTTGAATTCCAGCTGCAGGTGGGTCATACCGCGCTTTCCTAGATATTCTGTTTCGAGCTCTCGTTTCAGTTGTTCGAAATCGCGAATATCGCGCGTGTCGAAGTCGGTCATGGCCTTGCCTTTAAATTTCGTGCAGAGTATTGCCTCTAGGAGCATGGTTTCGTCCGCGGGCTGTATGTTTTTCATTGCGTAATTACTCGCGCTGATGAATTCGCGGACGCGCTCTCTCGATTCTCCGTTTAGCTCGGGAATCATGTTTCGGGCCTCTTTCAGGCTGAGGAACCCGATGTTGTGCCCTGGCTGGTTACGGACGTCGCTATTCGTCCGCCCATACGTCACGTCTAGTGGCCCCTGGCTGCGTACGCGGCGCCCTACTTCGGCGGGGCGATCATAAGTACCGGATTCTATCCGACTCATTCGGCCCTGTAATTCGCGGATCGCGCGGAGCATCTCGACGGAGCGGTCGAATTCTGCAGTCTCCGCGCGGTCCATGCGCGCCTGCATGTCGCGCATTAGGTTTATGACATCGTTGAGCACGGCGTCTCGAGCGTCTGAGCCCGCTTGTGCCGGCTCGGGGTTTCGGCGTTGGCCCGTTTCGTGCGGGTGCTGGGCTTCCTGTTCCAGCCGATTTATCTCCTCGCTTATCTGAGCGGGCGTTATATCCACGCGCGGGGAAATGCCCGTTGCAGCTCGTTGCTGGCTCATTTTATTTGCTCGCGGTGTATGGTCTTCTTCCGCGGGGTCGAATATGTCGCTATCGTACGACGTTAGGGAGAAATCTCCTCTCCCTTCGTTCTCGCCTTGAGAATCGGCCGAGGTGTCTGATCGTGCGTCGCCGTCGGTCGGGGGCAGTTGGCGTGCGTCACGGTCGTGGTTTTCGCGTGTATTCTCGTCGCCGCTGTCGTTATCTAGGCTAGTTCGCGGGGTGCAAAGACTCGCGTCCAAAAATGCGAATTCGCGCTCTAACACGACGTTCGGATGTAGGTCGAGCACTGGCGTATTGTCGTCAGCTGATTGCGCGTCTAAGTTCCTGCGTACGCTATTTAACGCGTTGCGGTTCGTGTGTCGTGTGGCCCGGCGGGGGCTCTGACGGCTGTGTTCAATTGCTTGCTGCGCGCGCTCGCTAAGCACGAATGACGCGTTGCTGACCGGGGTTTGTCGGGACTGGTCGTCCGACATTTATGGTTCTAACACAGGTGACTCCTGAAATCGCGAAGGCTTTTTCGGCGCTTCCGTCCGGGACTCGCGTTCGCGATTGAGACGCTCGTAATTTACAATTTGGTTCGCGGCGCGTGCCGTAATCGGCTTACAAAGAGAGTCGGACTTACTGTGCCGTCGCGTAGCGCATGGTGTCTGCTTTCTGCAACGTCGATGTCCGGCAGGGCCGCCTCGCTGCTTCGGCTCGCCTCTGCTTTGCTGCGTCTCTGCTGCGCTGTTTCGCTGGCTTGGTGCGTCCCTGAGTCGCTGCTTCGCTGCCTCGGCTGGCGAATCGGTGCGGTAGGTCGGGGCCTCTCCGGTGTCGTTGATAACACGCGGGGCTGCTACCGTTGTTTCACTCACTCGGGATCTGGCTGGCTTTTCCTCTCCGGGATATTTACCGCCGTCTAATGATCCGTTCCCGTATTGCAGGCGTGATCTGACAGGATGTCCTCTCTTCCGGTTGGCAGATCCCACCGCTGCCACCAATTGTTGTGCCGTGCCTTGGGAATCAGGGTCGGCACTGAGTTCTTCTGGATCCGCCGGGAGGTTGAGAGAATCAATTGACAGAGTCTTGTTGTAACAACGTTTAATAAAGTATAACTTGACAGAATACAGACGTCTTCTTAACTACACTGCCCTGACTTGCGGGCGCTCAGTATTTTAGTTACGTCGGTCGTGCGCGATTAGTCTTATGTTCCAGACTGCCCGCCGCTTCTCGGAAGGGCGGGCTTTTATCACTCGCGTATTTGCTTCCGCGCTGCTGACTTAGCTGTCAGCGCTTTTGCTTCCGGGTGAGTGACCGGGGTGCCACTTGCAACACCCGGGATGCCAGCTCGGGTGGGTTTGGCAATATTCGGAAGAAGCGCTGACAGCTAGATGTCGAAATAATGACACGGCGACTTCCGCCTCACAACAACACCTTACAAGACATCAGAAGAATTATAATTATTGTCATTCTTCTACTCGAATGGTTATTGAAAGAGCATTCGGTCTTCTGAAAGGACGGTGGAGAAGTCTATTAAATAATTTGGCAATTAATCACATGGATTTCACACCCTATCACATATTAGCATGTTGTGTGTTGCACAATATTTGCTTATTAAAAAAAGATGAATTGCAATTGCAAGATGAAGCCATTGTTGTAGATGTGGAGGAAATAGAAATGCGCGAAAGAAGAGTTGAACAGAATTATGATAGAGCTGTTGCGGAAGCAAAGAGAAATAACATATGTGCTAATTTATGTGTAAGAAATATATAACAGATATATTGCATAGGTATTTATTTGTAAGATATGGTATGTAGTAGTTTTTGTAACATTTTCTTGTAAATGTAAGCTTACTTTTGTAATACATTATTAAAATAAAACGTACTTATAAAGTACTTTAAAGTATATCAAGTAAATAAATTTGTCTCCCCTATCCTACTTAGAAAAAAAAAAAACGTTTCCACATTAAAGTAAAAAAAATCTATTTCAACATTTTGCTTAAGGAACAATATTACTTGAAGAAAACTAAAAACATTTTGCCAATTATTCAATATATAATCTTACTGTTTACCCTAATGTCATCATTTGTATTCTTTGTACTCGACAATATCACAAAGCTCTTTGGGTATGCTTACATACTATGTCTACAACTATTTTTTAATGTTTGGAAACAGTTAAAACAAAATTAAACTTGAAATAAAAAGAAAAAAAATATCCTCTTTGTACTCTTTGTACTCTAAAATATCATAGAGCTCTTTGGATATGCTTATATGCTAGGTATGCAACTATTTTTTAATGTTTGGCAGCAGTTAAAACAAAATTAAACTTGAAATAAAAAGAAAAAGAAAAAAATATCCTCTTTGTACTCTTTGTACTCTGAAATATCACAGAGCTCTTTGGATATGCTTATATGCTAGGTATGCAACTATTTTTTAATTATCTTCGCTAAAATACCAAGTAATTGGTCTTGGAGACATCGCTTCGTCATGCATCCTCTTTCGTTCATTGGCATTCTCTTCTGCATTAGTAAGTATTTTTTGTAACAAGACACCCTGTTTGAAGCCTGTAATTTTAATATTGCAATACAAAATGTTAATCTATGAAATCTATCAATATTACTTATTTGTATTGTTTAATATTTTGTAAAAATTATAATAAAATAATCAATAAGTATGTATTAATTGTAATATGACATGCTGTTAAAGGGATATGTATTGAACTGTACGAGAAAAGGAGAGAGCAATACCATTTGAGATCAATAATTCATGTATAATTGTTCGAACACTCTTTTTTTATAAATGAGTAAGAAAAATGCAGCATGAATTAAAACTATTACACAATTAAATAGACATATATCACAAATAGATTCAAACAGATATATTCTGATAAGGAGAAGATGAAGAATGTTATTGTTGAATAATGTAAGCTATTAGATTATAAATAACTTGAGTTTAAAGAAAATGGTAAACTTAAATTAATCATGAATTCGAAGGACCATGTGAACTAGAATTAATTGTATTTATAAGAGATTAACTATTATCTTCATGTTCTGTTTGAAGAAGCATGTACAAAATATTAATTAGTTTATCAGAATATATCTAAACATATGTAAACATATTAAGTCATGAAAATTATGCAATAATCATTACAATTGAACATGCACAATATATCAAATATTACGTAAGAACATGCACCTTATGTTAAATATCACGTCAGAGCATACAACATGTCAAATATAACATAAGAATATGCACAATATGTTAAATATCACGTCAGAGCATAAACAATGCTTTAGCTAGATGCGTTAAACAGATGTTAACTGAGATTCTGATGGAATGAATTACAGTGAGGATTCTCTTAAATTAAACAATGACAAGCGATTGGCAAGATATCGCAAATATCGTAAATTATAATGGAAGTAACCGAATGATTTTACTAATCATAAATTATAATGACAAGAACGTCTTGCATTTAATTGTAGTCATTGTAATTGTCTCGAATCTGGATAGAGTAAGCAATGTGTCTGTGATCAGGATAGACGGTTCGTCGAACCGAACAGAGAGAAGATCTCTCGTGGATCTTAGTGTCGTGTCGGCACTAGGAGCGGGCTAAATAATGTCATGTCGGCATTATTCCTGTTGGAACTAGAAGCTGGCTGAATGATGTCATGTCGGCATTATTCCTGTTGGAACTAGAAGCTGGCTGAATGATGTCATGTCGGCATCATTCCTTTATCTCAATTACTCCCATGGATGGCTGGCGAGGGTGCTCTTTCGTTGTATGGAGGAGCTCACAAAATGGCCGGAACGATCCGTTGTCGTTATGCGGTGGAAATCTCTTTCCTTGGCCTCTTAGTTGAATTCGCCGTTCACATTGACGATTAGATGATTTGAGAACGCACGCAAAGAAGTTAACACGAATCTTTACAACGAAATCACTCAATCTTGACACAATGTTACAAACGTAAAAGCGTATTGCTCGCTCGAACTGTACGGACTGAATGAAGGAAAACGACGACCAGAAAGATGATCGTCGCTTCGTCTTCTTCGTTGAGAAAATCGGAGGTCGGAAGTGCGCCCTTGACAACGACAAGCGGCACTTGTTTTTCACTGCTCTCTGCCTTTCCTCGCGAACGTAATTACGCGGTTATTTTTTAAACACATGCATACACACAAAATTGTAATACATTACATTTATAATAAAACAAGAATATAATTACAGTTTTGTGCAAATTAATGTAAACAAGAGGTAATTTTTAGATTTATTACATACAAAGGATTTACACACAATGTTTCTTTTATTATTTATAAATACTAGACAAATATTGTAGTAAACACTGTAAATCCTTTTTATGCAATAAATGTATATAAATTTAAAAATTACCTCTTGTTCACATTATTTTACACAAAATATTATAAAGTATTGATACAAATACTTACGTGTAGAACGCACTGTAGTTTTAGATGAAAGTGGATCTTTTTGATTGCTAATGTCGCTGTTATTCTCAATATCGCATTCAGGAGATGGTACAGTAGTAGGATTGCTACTGTCCAATGTAAGGATTGGATTCATCCACGGCTTTTTATTGAACATTTCATCCATTATCTGTAACACAAAGAAAATTGGTATTAACATCTCTTTTCCGGTGGCCGAAAAACATCGGGGAAATAGGATGGGAAGGAGCGGGGAAGGGGACAGCTAGGAAGGAAAGGGAAAAGGATGGAGGGCGAGGAGGGGAGGGAGGAAAAAGAGTGTAAAGGGCCGCAATGGTCAGGTCGGGACAAGAAGGAGCCATTGTAAAGGGTTGGGTACGTCCCTGAAAAACGCCACGGGTTTATGTGTACGGATAAGCGAGGAGTTGGTTGTAAAGGTTTGGGACCGTTCCTTACGCCTTTCAAACCCTGCGGGGAAAAGAAATAAACGAATACATACTAGAGTCGAAAGCAATAACATCCCGATCGCGGTAAATACACAGGAATTCGGCAAGAGAAGCGAAAGGAATACGCACGGCCTCCGAATAATAACAGCAGGCAAGCCAAACAGAGCGAACTCAATAACCAAGGTCGCGCAATTCTCATGGCACCGACATTCCAGAGCCGAACTTACATATAACGTACAGATGATATGCGGTAGACAAAACAATATGAGGGGTTTAATTTAACACAATGTGCACAGAAAATAATTCAAACGCCTTCAATTATTGCGCACGCACGCTCCCCTGATTAATTTTTCCGTTTTCTTAAGCGAGATCGCCCCACGTTGGGCGCCAAAATTTTGCGACCCGTTTTCCTTCGGTCTCGCTAGCCGAAGGGGCGCTGCCGCAAATTACCTGCCAGAAGACGGTAGCTCCACGGTATCCGCGATATTATTTTCTCGACAAAACACTCTAAATGGGCGCCAGGTGCGATTACGCGCACCACGTTTCAATAACCCAATTCCACACGCATGTACATCTCACACGAACGCTAACTCAGGTTGTCGGTTACGTCCTTTGTCGAGGAAGGTGGGGAGTGTTCGAGAGCGCGCGGTAGCGCGAGAAAGCGCGAGGTAGAGGACGACCACAAAAAAACAGGACACGCAAGCTCACAATTTCCAATAAAATCAAAGTATATTGAAAAATGTCTATGTACAGTATTTACAAAATTGTCTTTGCAGGCGGAGTGCCGTGAACGCGCACAGAGTTTAGCGGCAAGCAGGTTCGCGGCGCGAAGTAGCGAAAAGCTGAAGGACGCGGTGTACAAAGCGGTGTGCAAAGCGGTGTGCAAGGATAAGCGGTGTGCGAAAGCGGTTGTCACTGTGTGATCTGCGAGCGAAATCCTTCCCGCGGCGTAGCGGCGGTCCTTTTATCATTTTCGAGGCGAACCTCCCTCCCGGCTCGTTGCCACTAATTTCGAGAGGGCGATTGGCCATCGGAGCTCTACGTCATTGCGCGGACGTCACCGTTTCCCTTGTCGATTCGAAGGGAACGTTGCGTGTTTTCGTTTGCTTTGTTTATGGCATGGATCTTTCTTTTGTGAGCTGCTTGACTTTATTATTATCCGAAAGTCAGCGTACGTTCCGGAATAATATGCTCGAACGATCCATGCCATAACTTGAAAGCGATAATTAATTTAACGCGAAACTCTCCTCGAACCCCCTCTCATCCCGATTCGCACGATCTTAAACAGGGAGGGAGCGCAGCGCAATCAACACACAGCAAATAATAAAAAATAATAAGAATATATTTCAGTGATGTAACAAGGATCTCGTCTCCGCGTCTTCCAACGCAACGCCTTCTCACCGCGAATCTCAAGACGAATACAACGCGATATTCCGATAAGGATATAATACACAACGAATGCGTCTCAAATGATTCCTATCGCATCTAATGCAATATCTCGATTAATGTCTTCCGCGAGACTTCTTGTCGAGTGAGCGCGACGATACTTGCCCGCATGGGCGACACAAAATATCCGCGATAACGACTCGAACGTCCGCGAGATTCTCAATATTCGCAATCACGGCTCGAACGTCCGCGAGACTTTCAAGACGACGAGTGTAACACAATATCTCAACCGTACGTCCTCGAAACTCCCCGCCGAGCGAGCGCGACGATACTTGCCCGCACGAATAACGACGCAAAATATCCGCGAGGCTCTCCACAAGTACAACGCAACATTTCCCGAAACGTAATATCTCCCGAAACGTACGGTCCGCTACACGCTTCCACTCGCGACACGCATTAACACTTTTCCCGACACATTCGCAACAACGTACACGATATTCCACGATACGCACCGTTCGTGGCACGCCTCTATTCACGAACACGCAATACTATACAACAAACGCGAAAGACGGGAGCCGGTAGCTACATGTAGAAGATAATCTAATCGATATAAGCAGTAATCTAATCGATACGTGCAATTATCAAGGTCGGGTCTTGGCCGAGATCGAGCCCTAATTACCGTGGTAGTACCGGAGTGGAGATCTTACAATTGCTGCTCGCTGCTGCTCGGCTTCGTCGGGACACTTTTCCGGGGGTGGCTCCTCGGCTGCGGCTGATTCGACAGTGACGAATGGCCGGCCCGGCGGGACCACGCTGGGCCCCCGCGCATGCGCCTCAAGCTCGCAGTTTTCCGCCCTGCCGATTTGTCGCGCGTGCCGCCTTGCTCGCGGCACCGCTCAGTCCGCTGCCTGCCCGCGGCATTTTCAATCCGCTGTCAATGTGCGGGCCCATCTCAGTATTAGCCCGGCTGGTCAGGCCGTGGCTACGCTGCTCGGTGCCCTTGGTACTGTCGGGGGAGGCATCTGGGTCGTACACCCGCTCTACAGTAGCGGTGTCGCACCCCTCGTTCTGCTGCGGCGGGCCCAGGGATGTGCCCTGCGTGCTGTGCGAGACATTCCATGTGCTTCCGCAGCGGTGGGCCCCAGTGGCCCGTCCGTCGGCCAACCACTCCGCCTAGCGTTCCCCAAGCGTCCGTCCTTCCCCCGTTGAGACATAAGTCGTTACATCTCCGTCATCAATCACACGCTCCGGCACCACCTGTCGTACCTACGAAATCTAACTTACAATAAATTAGCGCAAATAGCCCTCCCCTACTCATGACGAAGCGCCATCCCCGACCTTCCCCTCGGCCGAGCTCCCGTCTGGGCGGTGGACGCGACATTGTCACGTCACAATGTGTATGCGTATGTATAAAACTCTATATGAGTTTATATTTGTTTGAAATCGTTATGTATCGGGTCGGTAATCGAGCAGGATTTGCTGTGCGGTGTAGCTTGATTACTGTTCAGGGAAGCCGCGTAAATTTGTTATGGGCCCTGCACGCGTGCGTGATCAACCCGAGCTCCCATAGATCTTTTCAGCAGTGCTGGGGATCGCAACGAAGAGTGGTGTGCGCGTGCGGATAGCCCTGCAGAGGCGCGTGGTTTTCTCGCTTTGGGGCTATTGTGAATTGCAGTGCGTTCTATATAGCCTCATAAGCATCGAATTTTTATCGCTGAAAGAAATTTGGTGATAGAAATTGTAAATTATTATCTGTCAATAGTATGAATGTTAGTTTATCTTGTCAAAAGAGGAATGCTAATGTTCAATTGATATTTAAATCCCGATCTAGATGGAAAAAGAGACAGAGAATCTTCCGATGAAGGAAGAGAGTCAAGACGCATTAGTAGACTATGACAGCGAAGACTTGGGCCATCGCGATGGTCGGGGGCGGGCAGGGGCCTGGCTTGGCGGATGTTCGGGCCGTGGTCAGGGAGCGGCGACCCGGCGTGGCGGCGGCGCAGGCTGGCGTGTTGACCATCGTTCTTGCGGCGATCCCTCGTGCTCCGACGGTAGGTTGCGGGGGTCGGTCCTTTTCGACGGTGCTTCCCGCGGGACGGGGTGGCAGGGGAAGGACCGGGGGCGTCGGGGCCATTGGCCGTGTGGCCTGGTGGCTGGACGGGGCCGGGGATGGTCTGCCCGGGGGCCGGCTGGAGTCTCGTGGTTGCTCCCTTGGGCATGGAGCAGTCTTGGTTGTCGGGGCCGTTGGCCGGATGGGCAGGCGGCTGGATGCGTCTGGAAGCGGCCTGGCTGGGGGCCGGTCGACGTCTCGCGGGCTCTTGGCAGGCCGCAGGTTTACTCTTACTCGGGATGCCGGAGGGCGTCTGGCCGGGCGTTGTGGCACCGGCTCAATAAAGATGGCGGCGCGGCGGTGGTTCTCAGCGTCTCTCCGTTGGATTCGGGTCTCCACACTAGGGGCCTGGCGGCGGGGGCGTCCCCTGGGCTGGTGGTCGGCCCAGGATCGACGGGCTCCTCCAACAGGTCGTCGAGATCGCTGATGCCGAAAAGCTCCTCTAGTTTCGCGCGTCGATCCATGTTGACGGACTAGCTATTCTAGGACAACTGGAAAACTTTTCGCGTCACATGCTTATATACCGTTAGCGGGCGGATTTTTTTGCGTGTTTTTCCGACTCAGGAATGCGGATTTCATTTTCCCGAAAACGGTCCGGGCGCGGTTTCACGTGATTTTATGTTTGTTGACACGCGGCGCGAGCGTTTTGCTATCCCGATCCTGGTTCCGAGAACTCCCCTCAACCGAGACGCGGGGCTCCGGCGCGTTTTTTAAATCTTGGACGTGCACATGTCGGTGCCATCGTCCCCGGGGGTCGCGTAAGTCGACTATAACGGGTGAGATGATTTTCCTGTCTTCCAGGGGTCCGGTATAGCGGGGGGCTTTTTTTAACGTGTGGAAATCTTCAACTCCTGGGCCTAAGCCCAGTTTACCCAACAGCCCCTCCGAAGAGGGGAAGACTCCCTCGCCCTCCTGGCCGAGGAACGAGGGGAGTGCCGGATTCTGCGCGCCCGCTTGGCTCCCACTAACAGGGGATACTCCAGGGAGGCCGAAGCTCCCCTGAGCCTGCCCCCAAGGGAAGAACGAGCGCGCAGCCTACCGGCTAAAACCACACGGGTGATCATCCTTGCGCCGTATTAAGGAGGTGCCTGGGGACATAGATACTGCATCCAGGTCACCTCCAGGCGCTCAGCCCTATCGGGCTTCCTGCTGTGAGCTGTTGGGCTCCTAGGGCTCGTAGAGATCCCGCTTATCTAGTTGTGCGACGAGGTGTGGTCACCACCCACCCCGTCGCCCCTCCCGTTGTTTTTTTTTTTTTTTTTTGGGAGGTCTGTGTTCGACACCCGGGGGCCAGCCGGAATGTCGAACCTCCCATCCTCCGAGTGTCCCCTCGTCGGAGGGGAGGGACTCGGAGGTGCGGTACTCCTCGTGTCGCGGTTAGTAGCGACATCTCTCTCCACCCGTATTAACCGGGTGGAGAACGGCAAGTCCACGCTTAAAATGCCGTAAACTATCTTTGGGAGGGACCCGCCGCCTGAGAAGCTCTTTCCCCTCGACGGATCCGCTCCACCTCCTCTTTGGAGGACATTACTTGTTCACAAAAGAACAGGAATGCCCTCCATTTATCCCTCTCCCCGACGGTTGCCGCCACGACCGCCGGAAGAGAGAGATCGCTGCCGACAGCCGCGATGAGGACACGGCGCTGCTCTGCCCAAGCAGGGCATACCGCGAGCGTATGCTGCGCCGTGTCCTCCTCCTCATCGCAATGTTGGCACTCGGTGGTGGCCTCCTTTCCTATGCGACGCAGATACCTCCCGAAACAGCCATATCCGGTCAGTATCTGCGTCGCGTACGTCAGTCCAGATCCCCGTCTGTCCAGCCATTCGACCAGACAGGGCCGAATGGCTTGGACGGTCCTCGTGCCCCATTCTGAGGCGGCAAGGAACTCTTCCTGCCACCTTCTAATGAGGACCGCCCTCTCTTGGAGCCTGATTTGGCGACGCGCTCTCTCCGGGGCCGGGGTCCCCCGCGCTTGCAGCTCTCTCACCCGTCTGTGTACCTGGGCGTGTTGCTGCGCCGCAAGCTCGATCGGGGGAAGCCCCGCGAGGAGCGTCGCCGCCGCGTGCGAGACCGTGCGGTACGCTCGTGACACCCTTAGCGCTACCGCGCGCTGAATCCGGCGTGTCGTCGCCCGGATTCGCGCGGAGCGCTCCACCGCTGGCGTCCACACAAGGGCGCCGTACATCGTCACGGCGTGCACGGTCATCGCGTATAGCCGGCGAGCACTAGCGCTCGCCCCCCCCCCCCCCCATGTTCGGCATCAGCCTCGCGAGGCTATTTGCTACGCCGAGCGCCCTGGGGGCCAGGCGAGCAAAGTGCTCGCCGAAGCTCCAAGAACCATCCAGCCAGAGGCCCAACACTTTCATGTGGGCCTCCACGGGAACCTGAGTACCTTCCACCATAATATGGGCTTTGGGTGGCTTCCCCATAGAACGGTCATGGAAGAAAACCGCTTGGGTTTTCTGAGGAGCCACCCTTAGGACCGCCCTTCTCATTGCGGCCACCACCATTGCCACCGCGACGTTGGTCAACCTTATGGCCTCCTCCCAGTTGCTGACCTCCACTCCCAGGGTTGTGTTGTCGGCAAAACCATTTAGCCAACAACCCGAGGGCAGGGGAGCGAGGAAGACCTGGTTATAACCCAGGTTCCACAGGAGCGGCCCGAGCAACGACCCCTGCGGAACCCCCCGTACGACCAGCCTGACCTGCACTACGCCATTTTGGTCTGTATAGACCAATCTCCTGTCCCGGAGATAGTCATACAGCACGGCCACCAGATACGGAAGCACTCCATGGCGTAGGAGTGCGTCCCTGATGACCGGCCACGGCAGGGTGTTGAACGCGTTCGCGACATCGAGCGACGTTACTAACAGCACCCTTTTTTTTTTACATGGGAGAAATCTTCCACTGCTGGAATCCCCACAGAGCCGCGATGGCAACCGGCGATGAATCCAATCGGGGAGCGCCATCGCCTGGAAGCGTAGCGGCAACCAAAAGTAAACTCTATCGGGGAGCGCCGCCACTCTCTAGGGTTGAACCAGTAGCCCCCCTTTCGGGGGAAAGACTCTCCTGCCCTCGAGTGGGGCAGGGTTGTGCCGGATTCTACGCGCCCTCGATTACGGGGGACGCACCAAGGGCAGCGAGCGCGCAGCCTACCGGCTAAAACTCCCATGAGTGACCCTCACTGTACTAATACGGGGGACCCCGGGAAACGCACTGATCACATCCATGAGCCCCCCGCATTTCGCCCTTGTGAACGATCCCTATTTCTAACAATATTATTACGGCGAATGAGCTCACCACACTCATCCGCACCCTCCTTAAAGGGGTATCCAGGAGAGACGATCGGGGAGCGCCGAGGAAACCAGTCAAGGACCCTTCTCGGGGAGCGCCGAAGCAACCAGTCAAGACTTCCATTCGGGGAGCGCCGAAGCAACCAGTCATGGAGTCCGTCGGGGAGCGCCGCAGCAACCAGTCCCGGGGCCCATCAGGGAGCGCCGCAGCAACCAGTCACACTCCTCCACCTCCTCATCGTTTACGAATCGCGTCCGAAATTAATTTATAGAGGGAAGTAACTCCCCTCCCTATCCGAATACGGGAGCCAAAAGCTTCCTAGAAAAAATGCCGGTACAAACCGGCCGGGTGAGCGACCAGAGGCCAGCCCACAGGCCAGACTCCGGACACCCCCCAACCTTCCTAACCGGACAATCCCCGCGCGAAGGGAGGGGGAGGGAAAAACCCTACCCCCTTTTGTCATTGGCCAGAGTGGCCCAATGGGCGTCGGGAACAAGACCGAGGACCGAACCCCCCACCACCCCGGCGCAGCCCGGCCCACACCCGTTACAGGTCACATGCGATCGTCCACCAACCGAACCGGAACGACGACGGGGAACAGCCCCCACGGCCCGAGCCCGAGTAGCCTGCCCCCCCCCCGTACGCGAGCGCGACATGACCGATACAATGGAGAGGGGAAAGGAGACCCTTGGGGAAGACCCCCATCCCCCCCCCAAAAGCTTCCGTCGGGGAAATCAAGGGCCCGACGCAGACGGGGCCAATAAAACAGGACTGCGGACCTCAGCCCATTAGACTCGCCCGCCCAACATGAATCCCCCGGTTTTTACCGACGGGGCAGAGAACGAGCTCCTGTCCCGCCGTCCCTCCTGGGGAGACGGGAAATCGTACAGCCCCCGCCCCCCCCCTGATCTTTTTTTATTGAGGTGACCATCCTCTCCCTCCTTGGTTTTTTATCGAGGTGTCCTTCCTCTATGTCGGTGAGACGGAAGTTTGTGCACCCATCGGTACCATCACGCCCCCGCGCTACCAGGGACGATCCGTCCGACAACCTCTTTTTACGAGGGAGAAATGCACACGCATACCCCCTCTCCCGGGGCGGGGAGGGCAGTTATGTGGGACTCTAACCCACTAAAACTCCCCCGGATGTTCCTCTCGGCGCTGTGTGGGGAGACCCTGGGTACTATAATTCTTCCGCGAGCCTCCCCACGCCGTGTCCTGATGGACTAGCTAACTTGTGGCGGATGGGGGAACATCATTCCCATCCGCCACCCCCCCCCCCCCTTCGGAGTTGCTTACGCACGGGCGCGCGGCTTTCCCCGACCGCACGCCCGCCCCCGGGCGAGGAGAGGAAGGAGTGACCGTCGCGAACGACGGGTTTCTCCCCCCCTCGCGCCCTCCCGTGGAGGGCAGGGGAGAGGCCCGGGAACCCAGGAGTGTTGCCACCCCCGGAAGGAGCCGGCCCCCGCCCCCGTCACGGCCCGTGGGGAGCACCTGTGGCGGGGCCCCCTTGAGGGACCCGCCCAAGCCCCCCCCCCCCGAGCCGCCGCGTCTCCCCTTGGCCTTATGGCCCTCTCGGCGGCGGATGGGCCACTCCCCAAAAGAGGGGAAGAGCTGCCCATCCGTCCCCGCTCCTCAACCTTTACTTGCTTGCATCCCTCCCCGCCCCTCCGACACCCATAAGGGGGGGAACGCGGGAGGTACCCAGGGGGTTGTGGGGGGGATGACTCCCTCGTCGGAAGGAAACGCCCCCCGTCCCCCCGGGTGTGTTGCTTACTCCTCGACTGCGGTCATTGTACTGCGTCAATGGCCGCAGCCCGGGCGCCGATGCCTCTCTGACCTCCCTGTCTCCGTCTCCGCCTGACTGGCCTTGGCGCCCTGTCTCCCTCCTCGTCACTGCTTTCGGCCAGAGGGGGGGTCAATTTCCCCCCTCCTGACCCTTTCGCTCGTCTCCTTCTGCAGCATTACGTTGCTACAGAAGGAGACGAGCGCTTCCCACTTTACGTCTGCCTCTCCCCCCTCGACCACCACGCGTACGACGGCCGGGAGGGAGAGGTCCTCCCCTAATGCTGCCCGGAGCACACGGCGCTCTTCTGCCCACGCTGGACAACTCTCCAGCGTGTGCTACGCCGTGTCTGCCTCCTCCGGGCAGTGATGGCAACGTGTGGTGCGCTCTTTCCCGATCCATTGCAGGTAACCATCCGTGACCGGACAACACCTGCGATGTGTGGAACGTAGTACCCCTTTTCCTACGTTCCACCCACTCCTCGAGTACCGGTTGGACGGCCTCGCGCAGCCTCTCGCTCGGAAGTCGTGGGTCTGAAAGGTACTCCTTCCACTTTGCATTGAGAGACTGCGCGATCTGGAGCCTCAGCTCCCTCTTTGCCCTCGGTGGGACCACCCCCAGATTTGCCCTGATCGCCTTTGTGTGTTCATACATCACAGCGTACGACTCGGCGATCAGGTGCACTGGGGAAACCCCAGCGAGGACGCACGCCTCCACGTGGCTGACGGTCCTATAAGCCCTGGCGGCCCTTATGACTATCGTCCTTTGGGCCGCCGCCATCTGCTTATCAAGACGGGGATTGCTCCCCACCTTCTGCCACCATATCGGTGCTGCATATAGCAGCACCGATTGGACCGCCGCCACGTAGAGGCGCCTTACGCGCCCGCTGGCCCCTCCGATGTTCGGCAAAAGCCTGGCCAAGGCATTGGCCGCCCCGACCGCCTTCTGGGCCACGCGAGCGACGTGTTCGCCGAAGCTCCTTTGGCCGTCCAACCACATCCCCAGGTACTTCTGATGAGGAGTGGCCGGGATGTCGACTCCTTCGACTCGGAGGCTGAGCCCCTCCGGAGGAGGAATATGGCCCCGCTTTTTATTGTAAAAGACAGTCACCTCTGTCTTCTGCGGGGCCACCTCCAGGCCCAGCCTCCTAATCGAGCGCACCACACTCGCAGCTGCCACCTCCGCCAGTCTGGTCAGCTTCTGCCACCCCTCCCCGCTGACTCCCAGGTAGATGTCATCGGCATACACTGAGAGCCAGCACCGCAAGGGGAGGGGCGTCCTGAGGACCAGGTCGTATCCGATGAGCCATAGTAGGGGGCCCAGGACTGACCCCTGGGGCACCCCACAGCCCATCAATCTGATCCTCAGAATTCCGTTCCGGTCCGTGTACAACAGCCCTCTCTCCCGGAGGTAGTCCCGGACGACTTCGATGAGGTATGAGAGGACCCCGAACCTAAGTAGGGCCTCCCCCAATACCGGCCAGGGGAGGGAGTTAAAGGCGTTCCTCACATCAAAGGAAACGCCCACCACTACCCTTCCCCCCTCAATTTTGGCCTCCGTGCGGGCAAGGACGCGTTTGATCGCGTCGATCGTCAATCTGCCCGCACGAAAGCCGAATTGGTCGTCCGAGAAACCACCATCCTCCCTCCGGTATAAATGCTGGACGAGGCGTTCGGCGATTATTCTTTCGAACACTTTGCCCGCCTCGTCCAGCAGGCACACGGGCCAGTACCCAGACGGGGAGTCCGCAGGTTTCCCCGCCTTGGGTAAGAGCACCAGACTGGCCTCTTTCCACCTCTTGGGGAACCGGCCGGCCTTTAGGCACGCGGTGTAAAGTCTCTGCATCCAGCCGGCCAGTCCCCCCGCGGCCAAGGTCCACATTCGGCCTGGAATCCCGTCAGGGCCAGGAGCCCTACCTCTCCTGACCCTGCGGAGCGCCCTCACGAGCTCCTCCTCCGTGACCCCCAGTTCGTCGTCCCATTCCCAAGACGGCGTCCTTGGGAACAGGACTTCTCCTCCGTCGCCGATCGGGAAGAGCGTCTCCACCACTCGATCCACGAACCGGGGGTCCAGACTCTCCGTGAGTAGGGGCGCCCACGGTCTCAACCTATCCTTGACCAGCTTGTATGGGCGCCCCCACGGATCTTTCTCCACGCTCGCGAGGAGCTCCTTCCAGGCCTGTTCCTTGGCCGCGAATATCGCACGGGAGAGGTCCTGGCTGGCAGCACGCCAGGCCTCCCCCGCCTCCTCCTCGAGGGCTCCGCACCGTCCGGCGCGTGCCCTCTGAAATCGCCTCCTGCTGCGGACGGAGGAGCGTCGCAAATTCGCGATCTCCCCCGTCCACCAGTAGGCGGCACACCGGGGGGGGGGGAGCCTACAGACGCGGGGCATGGCCGCATCACACACCTTTGTCATGACCGCGACCAACCTCCCAGCCTCCGCGTCCACGTCCCCAATCTCCCCGGCGTCGCCGCCCTCTTCGCCCCATGTTAACACCAGGACTGACGCCTCCAGCAGGTCCTGGTCTAACTTTTTGAAGGCCCATCTCCGTGTGATCTTCTCCCTTTCTCGGCGGCGGGCAAGCAGCTTCGGAGGGGTGGCCCGGACTTCCATCTCTATATATAGATGGTCTGAGAGTGTTTCTCGGTCCGTGGCCAACCTCCATCCGCTTATTTCGCGCGCGGCCAGGGGGTTTGCCCACGACAAATCCACTATCGAGGCCCCCTGCCGGCGCACACAGGTGTTTTCTCGGCCTGTGTTCAAAAGACACAGGCCGAGGCCCGCCGCCCACGTCTCTAATGCGCAGCCCCTCCAGTCGCTGACCGGAGAACCCCATCATAGCGTGGACTTCGCGTTGAAGTCCCCGGCCACCAGGACCCGACCAGGCAATTGTCTGCGGACGCACGCATCTATTTCGTGAAGCGCCCGCCCATACCTGATCCAGTCCCACCTCGGAGGGGCATAAACACTTACCACGGAGATGAGCCCCCATTGTATCGCCACGAATCCCTCCCCGGCTTCCAAGATTCTGCACGGGGGGGATTCCGGCGTGTACCTCCACGTAATCGCGGTCTGCCCCCTCTTGTCTTGGGCCCAACACGGGTGGTTCGTTGGGACCCTGTGGGGCTCCGCGATTATCCCCAGTCCACATCCGCTTTCCGCCAAGGTATGGACAAACAAGTCCTGGGCGGAGCGGGTGTGGTTCAAATTAGCTTGAAGCACTCGTAAGGACATTTTATTCGGCCCGTACGAGTGCCTCCGTCCTCGCCTCCTTGTCCGTAGTTTTCATTACTTCGGACTCTGTTTCCATCTTCTCTCTTTGGGTCGCGGATTCCACCCTTCCCGCTTCCCTCCTGTCGACCTTTTTGGTTGTTTCGTCAACGACGACGTCCATCTTCTCTGTCGTCTTGGCCTTTTCATTTTGACGTTTTACCGTCTTGCCATCCACTTGGAAGCCGGTAACCGTCACACTCGACGTCACTTTTGGTTTACCCGCTTTCTCTTTCTGTGACGCCGATTTTCCTCCCTTGGTCTCCCGGCCTCCAGAGCAGGCTTTGCCGCCTACTCTGTGGCCACTCGGAAGGCCCTTGCTATCGCATACGGCACAGTGCACTTGTGCCACGCACGTCCTTGCTACGTAGCCGATCTTTCCGCACCGGTAGCAAGCACCGGTGCGGTCGATTTCACTACTGCACGTAGCCCTCGTATGCCCTACTTCTTGGCATTTATAGCACTGAAGCGGACGCTTCGCGAGCACCTCCACTTTCGCTCTCACCCACCCCAGTGTTATTCTGCCCTCTTTCGCCAAGATATTTGCCGCTTTCAACGGGCATTTGACTACGGCCGTGTACAGGCAGTTTGGACCTCTCCGTATCGGTCCTACCGAGATATCTGAGGCTGGGGATTTCCCCACTTCCGCTACCGCACCTCTTATCTCCTCCACCGTTATGGACTCTTCGAATCCGTAAATCCTCGCCTCCGCCATCGTGGGACGTCCCACTCTGACCCCCTCTTTTCCGGCCAAGACCTCAGCCATTCTGGCTGCCAGGACGTCTGCTTTTCTCAATCCCCAGATCCTTCAGTTTTATGTTCCTCCTGATGAGCCCCATGTACTCCGCGTAACTGTCTTTGGGACACGTCAGAGTCACCGCGGAGGTCTTTGGCTCTCTCCTCTTCTTCGTCTGCTGTCGCTGCTGCGGGGCAGGAGGGGCGGCCTTCTTGCTCCCCTGTTGTTGTCTTTCCCGCTTCTTTTCCTCAGCCTTCTCTCTTCTCCCACCACCTTGGACCACAAGCCGTCCGTTGCTTGGCTTTTGGTCACTTGAGTGGGGGGCAGGCCTACTACCGCCTAGTCTCGCACGGTCGGCCTCGGTCTTCCCTCCTTTTCTCTTTTTTTGGGAGGAGGATTCCCTTTTCCCCCCTTGGTCTGTTTCTCTCCCTTCTTCCCCTTCTTCTTCTCTTTCAGGTTTTCCCTGGCTTCGCCAGTTGGCTTAACCTGGGTTTCCCTGCTCTTTGAAGGGGGTGGGAATTTTCCCATAACAATTTTCCCTCTTCCTCCTTTCTCTCGGGGGCTTGTGGGATCCTTTCCACAATTTCTCGTCGGAGCGTTTTCTCCAATTCGCCTATTTTCTCCTTAATACAAGTGACCAGCATGCTGGCCAGGCGGCTCTCCATTGTATTCTCGATTGCGCCCCTTGGGGGCATCGTTGGTTCTTCTCTGAGAATCTCCGGTGGTACCTCAGGGTCCAGCACTTTCTGCTGGCCCTGAAGCGCCGGACGAAGTGCCGCTGGTGTGCCCTCCATCCGGATCTCCTCCAAGATCTTCTCTCTTGAGGTCGTTCTTTTTTCCTCTAACTCCATCCCTCCTTTTCCTGACTGACAAGGATCTTCGTTCCTTTCCGTTCCTTCAGGATCGTCCACTCGTCTGAGGGGGTCCGTCTCTTCCTCCGATGAGGAGGGGAAGGGGTTCGCCTTCCTTCTTTTCTTTCCCCTTCCTTCCCTTTCCTGGTGCGATGATTCTCTTCTGTCCTTCCCTCCAGCAGGGCCTGCATGCGACCCGTCTGTTCTCTTTGCTCCTGGTGTTCCCTCTGCATGAGCTCGTGTTGACTTTTGAGCTCCCGAAGAACCTTTATCTCCCGTTCCTGTTCCTCTATCCTTTTCCGTAGCCTGTCCATTTCAGCTTCCCTTTCATATAAATCCCCGGTATTGTCGCGTCTCTGTACCAGCTGCGTGATTGCGACTTTGATGGTAGCCGCGGATTTATTCAGTCTGCCCTGATATTCCCCACTCAAATTGCCGGACTTCCGGGCAACCCTGTCCATCCCGTCCACCGCTTCCAGAATCAACGATGGAAGCGTCTCTGTTGGCGCGTTGCGCAGTTTCTCCTCCATTCTTTTCTCCGTTACCATCCTGCTGCCGGATAGGGACTCTGGCGCGAGTCCATCCCGTAGAGCCCTGATCTCCATCGCCTCCTTTATCAGCTCATCCCTGGCTTGAGTCAGGCGTTTTATGTAGTATTCGCCCGCTTCAGCTTTCCGTCCTCTCGTTTCCTTCTCGTCCCTCACGACTGTCGGGGCGCCCTTTCCTAACGCTTCGTTCAATACCTCCTGAGTGTCGCTCAGGATGCCACTCACCATTTCTGCGTCAAACCCTCCTCCATGAGATGTCGAGGGGGAAGGAGAGAGGAGTGGGTGCGAACATCCACTCCATCCTCCACCACCTCCACATCATCCTCTTCCTCGTCCTTTTCCTTTTCCCGGGACGATAAAGCGTTTCCATCCTCGCTTTCGTCCTCAGTCCCGGTCGGTAGACCGTGTCTCTCTCGGAATCCCCCCCTCCTGATTTGGGATCTCGACCTAGACCTTGCAACCGCACGCTCCCTATCCGCAGGTCGACCCTAGTGGCAGCCCACGCGTTGTCCTCACACTCGTGGAGGACGCAGCACCCAAGGTAAGCCCGGGTCCCTGGAGACCCAGCTTGGAGGAGGAGGTGCAGCGAGCACTGGCGACCGGCGAGCCGGAGCTGTTGGAGGTGTGGCCGGACATGCCTCTTCTGCCGAGCGAGACAGCATCGAGCGCCTCGTTTCGTAGCGTGAGCACGCGCTCACAATACAGTGACTTCTCCCCGGTAAGGGAGTAGAGAGGACAGCGCCTTATGCGCATATCATAAGTTATATTTGTGTGACGAGGGCGATCCGATAAGTAGAAGACAATTTATTTTGCAGCCAAAGGCTAAAAAAGTTTAAGTTATGTTCCTTTGCGCCACGTCACATACGTTGACATAGGGTTTTTGCGTTTACATTTAAATATATATATCCTTGCGTTTGGTATCTATCATGCGATTACTGAGTTAGTAGGCATTCCACATGAATGCCATTGCGTCGCGACCGCACAGTCGCGGTTACTTTCTTCCGAGCCACCGTGTATGCATATATAGATTAAATAAAGTACCTTTACGTTCCCTGACATACTGGTGGTACATTGGCAACACATTTTGCGTTTGTTTAAATATACGAATACTTATTACGTTCCATGCGATAACCGTTTCGTTGCGCCGTGTACGTAGACGCATCGAGTCGCGACGGTTGCGAAACATATATCGCCTGCACGTGCCCGCAAGCCGGGAGTAATTAAGATAACTCCGCATTATCGACAGTGACTCCGTTACCATTACGGTCGATGACATACCGGCACGTTGTCAGGATCGTTACCGTTGACTCGTGTCCCGCGGTAGATAACTCGCGAGCATGGCAGAACGACGCAGACGGTAAAACACTTCCGGAGAACCCCCCCGAATACCATTCGCGCAAACCGTGTCGCGCTATGACGTCAGGGAGCCGAGATAGCGCGGACACGTAATGTCCGGCGTATGTTGGGACATGGCGGTCCCACCGGGCAAACGACCAGCGGAGGGCGACCAAGGGCACCTCCCAAGACCATCCACGCAACCAGCATCCTTCCACGATCACGGGTTCCCGAGATAGCGTGGACATGCAATGTCCACGGGAACTCGGGACAGGGCAGTCCCAGCGGAGCGACAAACAGTGGGACGGACTCAGGGGTCGACCCCAAGGTCATCCACACGACCCACATCCTTCCACAATCATTGGTTCCGGAGGTAGCGCGGACACGAAGTGTCCCCGGTAAAACGGGACAGGACAGTCCCAGCCGGAGGATCGAAGTCGGGGGATACTCACAGGCTCCCCCGAAGGCCATCCACACAGGCGGAGACGCCCTCCGAAAGCCAGGGGCGGCTGTACCCCGGACACGGAGTGTCCGCGGAAACGCGGAGACCACGGGCTTCCGGCGGAGGACGACCCACGGAACGTCCTCAGAGGCACCCCAGGAGACAACCCAGACGACCGGCGGCGACCCCCGGCCACGGGGTACCGAGATAGCGGAAACAGGGGCCCAGGGTCCGAGACGACCCATGTGTGCGAACCGCGTCAGAAAGTTTGCAAGTGTCGGGACAATTAACGATGCGGCGAGGACCCGCGGAGGCGCATCGCGGCGCCCATAGGACGGTGCGAAGTGCGTGCGGTGTGCGACATGGACAGTCGTGTGCGAGCGGAGGCGCGCGGCGTAATTGCTAGAAAGATCGGCGGATCGAACCTTCTGGAAGCGTAACACGCGAGACGCGCGTGATCGCGAGCGCGCAAACATCATAAAAAGCGGCAAAAGAAAAGGGAAAGTTGGCACGGCCTGGCACGGAAAGTTACTGCGACGCAGTAAGGGCCGATGGAAGGGGAAACGATTCCGAGGTGGGGACGCCGAGAGAGCACGGCAACTCGAGGCAGTCTCTCGGATACCGTGGTAGCGAACACTCGTTTTCGGCGTATAACGTATAATACAATCGCGGTCATTGTGTCTCGCGAATACGAAGTCGGCACGAAGTAATAGTTATTTACGGTATATCACAACCGCGAACGCCCGCGTACCATCGCGTTAAACTCACTCGCGATACGAAAGCGAGCGGTAATTAATTACCACGCGTAACTGCGCAGTAAGCACGAGGGTGCGGAGATATTGTAATACGTGACTACGTAATAAAGCACGAGGGTGCGGAGATATTGTAATTGTAACGAAGAACGGCTATCTGGAATAAAGATACGTTTGTTATAATATACGCAGTGTCGAGTAAATACTTACCTGCTACGTACCTTGTCCTTCGGAATTGATCCATCGGGTATCCCACGTACTTCCGGTATGCGACAGAGCGAGGATCCGGAATAGTCGGCAGCGGTGAAGATCCATCCGAGACAAGAAGCTGAAAATAAATTTCGAGTAATTACGCGTACTTATTACCTACTTACCTGTGACGGCGGCGAAGTCCATCGTTGTCCATCGGTGTTCTGGTACGCGGTGAAGCGAGGATCCGGGGCAGCAGGCAGCGGCGACGTGGCATCCTAGGCGGCGACCTGAAACAGAAGGGGAATTAATAGAGTGCAATTAGCGTATCGAAATAGGATATCAGAATACCTTCTCGGTTGATACAGGCGAAACCGAGTGGCGACCGAGTGATAGGCAGACATTTCGCGTGTCCCACCGTCCCAGAGAGTAACGTCCGGTTACAACCTGTCCTTCTTCGAGCCGCTAGCGGAGAGGGAGCGTCCCCGGCCGTCACTCCTCCCCCTCTCACGACTCCTTCTCGTCATCTCATTCCTCAGTCTGTCCCCCCTTGACTCCTTGACGCTCCTTGGAGCTGGGGAGCCCGGGATAACGAAGCTTTCCGTCTCTTGAGAGTCCATGCTCTCGCCTCCTCCTCCCTTTTTTGGGTTTTGTGTTTGTCTGTCAGTCATTGTTAATTTGATCCCGCTACCCGCTGCGGTCTTTATGCGGGTGGCCCGGCGCGCCCCACGGCCGACCGGAATCACTCCCGGCCGACCGTGCCCCGGTGTACTCACCTGGGGAGCCACCCTTTCCCTCTGGCCCCCGGAATGTGACATCGGGGGCGCTGGGTCCATGCCCCCTACTCGCCCGTGGGAGAAGACTCTCCCACCGGCTTTCGGGGGGTCCCGGGCTCCGACCCCCGGGACTCCGCAGCGGGTGCCGCCACGCGGGGGGCCCCACGGACGGTTGGGGCCAAGGGTGTCGCACCCCACCCATGGCCTTGCCCGCCGTGGCGACCAGCGTTAATTCTCGAATCGCCGGCCGAGGTATCCTCCGCACCGACGACTCCTCCGACCCCAGTGGCCGGGTTCGGGAGGGATGCGACCCCCGACCACCAGAAGTCCCGTACTCGCCGCCGGTCTGTTTCGCCCGGCGGCCAGACCCGCCGGCCCCGACCTCGGAATACGTCCGAGCGGCCCGACGGGTCTGTCCCACCCAGGTAGTCCGGCCCCGACCTCGAAATATGTTCGAGCGGCCCGGAACAACCCTCCGTGTTGGAGACACCGTGGGACTACGTCCCTGGTGTGCAAGTCTCCAGCACGGGCCTCCCCTCCGGTCGTCCCGGCACCACTTACCGGGACTCCCGAAAGCGGGTTACCCCATCTCCCCTGCCGGAGCACCGGCGTGCAATGGGTAATGAGATGGGGTCTTCCCACCCCCTCAGCGAGATGGCATCCCTGCCCGCCTCGGGGGTGAAAACCTCCCTTCCCTGGATCCCCAGAGACCCCTACAGAACACCTTCACGCCCTGCCGGAACACCGGTGTGCAATGGGCAAGAGGGGCCTGTCCCCCCTGACACGAGTCCGAATCCCCCGACCGGCCGGAGCACCGGCGTGCAATGGTCGAGGGATTCGAGACCCACCCCGTGGTTTTTTTATCGAAGTTTTCCCTTCTCTAGGCCGGCGGGAGGAGTAGAAACTCCCCCCTAACGGTCCCGGCTGACCGGGCGATTGAAGTCTGTGCCGCCAACCCCTACCGGCCGTTGGAGTCTGTCAGCCAGCCCGAGGCTGAAGCTGTAACAGACTCCTGAGCAGGGCGGCCGGGCCCCCGGTTTTCTGTCTGGGTTTTCCTTCCCATAGGACGGTCGGGAAGAGCAAAGGCTCTTCCCTCACGGCCCCGTCCGGCCGGACAGTTGTTTATAGAGGTAGTCTGCCTCGCGAGTCCTTAAAAGGACTCCCCGGTCTCTGCCAGCCCGGAGACTGACGAAGATTACGGTGCTGGTGTGCTCGGGTATCGCGGGATCGCAAATCCCGTAGCGGGGGTGGCTCCCAGGGGGCCCCTAAGGGTCCCCGGAGGCCTCCCCCGCCCCCTGCGAAAACTAACAGCACCCTGCCGTCCCTTGCTGCGGCCTCCGAGAGGGCACGGATGCGCAGAATCGCATCCACTGTCGATCTGCCCTCTCGGAAGCCGTACTGTTTTTTTTTTTTTTTTTTTAACATGGAGGAAATCTTCTATCGCCGGGCGCGATCAGGGAGCGCCACCGCGGCAACCAGTCACGGCCCGAAGGCCGATCGGGGAGCGCCGCGGCGGCAACCGGTCACGCGCCCGGTGACACCCCTAGTCGGGGGGAAGACCCCCCACCCTCTGGAAGGAGCGGGGGAGTGCCGGATTCTACGCGCGCGCGTCTTCCGATTACGGAGGACGCACCAGAGACGAGTCCCTGTGCCTGCCTCCAAGGAAGACCGCGCGCGCAGCCTGCCGGCTAAAACCTCCATGAGTCCCTCTCGGCAGTTTAAGAGAGGAGCCCCAGGAATTGCGTAAGCATACGTCCATGGCCCCCCCCCCAACCCGTACTAATCCGGCGATAAGTCCGGACCAGTCCGGGACAGGTGCCGGACGAGTCTGTTGGCGATGATTCTTTCGAATAGTTTGCCAACCTCGTCCAGCAAGCAGACCTGTCTATAAGACGACGGCTGGTCGCCGGGCTTCCCGGGTTTCGGGAGGAGGACCAAACGCGACTTCTTCCAGACGTTGGGGAAACGGCCTTCCCTGAGGCACTTTGTATACAGGACCTTCAGGTGCTCTGCCATTTCCCCCGTGGCTAAGGACTACGCCTTTCCAGGGATCCCATCGGGACCAGGAGCCTTCCCCGCTTTCAGCCGCTTAGCGGCTGTCCGCATCTCATCTAAGGTGACCCCGAGTTCCTCGTCCCACTCCGCAACGGGCGGAGCGGGACCGCCGCCGGCCCTCTCCCCTGGATCGTCGGGGAAGAGGGTGTCGACGACTCTCTCCAGGAACTCGGGGTCCATAGTTTCCGTCACTGGGGGCGCCCAGGTCCTCAACTTGTTGAGGACCATCTTATAGGGGTGCCCCCATGGTTCCCGGTCGAGACCCTGGAGTAACTCCTCCTAGGCTCGGTCCTTGGACACTTTAATCGCCCAGGAGAGGGCCCGCCTGGCGGAGCGGTACTCCTCTCCTGCCTCCTCTAGGTGCCCTTGGTTTCGGCCCTTGGTTTGCTGCGCCTAGCGTGCAACCATTGGCGCCTGGCGTGGACGGAGGATCGCCTTAGCTCGGCGATCTCCTCCGTCCACTTTTACGCCTCCTTGCGCGGGGCGGGCCTGGACCGGGGCATCGCCGCGTCACACGCAGACGTCATAATGTCTCCGATCCAGGCCGCCGCATCGTCGGGGTCCTCGTTCCCACCGACTGGGTCAGCGGCCCATAGTGAGGTGCGCAGGGCGGCCCGAAATATATCCGGGTCTATTTTGCGCAACGCCCACCTGGGGAAGCGCTTTTCCGCTTCCCTGCGGCGGGCCAGGACCTCCGGCGGGGTGACCGAGAGACTCATCTCGATGAACTAATGGTCCGAGATAGTCTCGATTTCTTCGGCCACCCTCCATCCCTTGATGCGACGCTCGGTGTGGGGAGTAGATGTGAGATCTATGATAGACCCCCCCGTTGTGCCGCACGCAGGTCTGGACATTGCCGGTGTTTACTATCACCAGGCCCAGGCCCGCCACCCAGTCTTCTAAGATCCTGCCTCTCCTGTCTGTGACAGGGAACCCCATAGTGCCGACTTGGCATTGAAGTCCCCGGCCACCACTACTTGACGAGGCAGTATCCTCCTCACACAACCCTCAAGGCTATCAAGCGCCCTCTCGTATTTGGCCACGTCGACGTTTGGTGACAGGTAGACGCCTACCACCGCGACGTGACCCCATCTGACGGCCACGAACCCGTCGCCAGCCTCAATGCGAGAGCAGGCGACGGGCTCGCCCGTCATACGCCATGTGATGGCAACCGAGCCGAGCCGATCCACCGCCCAGCATGGGTGACCGGGCGGCACCCGGTGAGGCTCAGCCGCTACCCCCAGGCCACACCCCCGCTCCGCCATAGTGTGCAGGAACACATCTTGTGAGCGGGGACTGTGATTTAGATTTGCCTGGAGGAGCTTTAGGGCCATTAGCAGTAGCCCGGCTCGGAGGCCCCCACCTCCATCTCTCCTACCTGCCCGTTTTCGGGCAGCGCGGAGTTCCGCGGTCCGTCGGCGTCTAGCTCTTCAGTCGCCTCGGGCGTCTGCTCATCGGTGCGACTGACAGGAGCCTCCCCTGAGTCTTGTTGCCCGACTCGTGGTAGCATTTTTCCCGGCAGTGGTGCCGGTTGCTCCTTCTTTCTCCTTTGGGCCTTAGGCCTCTTTTCGTTGTCGCTACTCCCGGCGTCTCCTGCGGCGTCTGAGGCTGCCCTTTTTACAGAGGCCCTCATTGGGATGACCAACGATGCCTCCTCCGTACTTTTGATGACGGGTCGCCGGGTTTGTGGTTCTGTGACCGTCTCCACCTCCATGGCCGTTTTCCCATTTCTCTCGGGGACGAGTTTGGGCTTATACACCTTGCCAGGCTTGACTTTTTTCCTGGCAGAGGTGCACGCCTTCCCCCCCCCCCCCACCCTGTGGCCTGCCGGTTTACCCAGGTCCGTAGAGAGCGGGCACTTGAGCGCGGCTGTACAGTCCCGCGCTCTGTGGCCCTCTTCTCCGCACCTATAGCAGCGACCACTACGGTCCACTGTGTTAGTGCACTGCGCTCTGACGTACCCCCCTCCAAGCAACGGAAGTATTGGAGGGGCCTATTTTCAAGCTCCTGCACCCGGGCCAAGAACCACCCTATTTGCAGACGGTTCCCTTTGCCTAGGATGGCATTTACCGTTGCTAGGGGGCATCTGACCCACGCAGTCTTGAACCCGTTTGGTCCTCTGCGCATCTCACCCACCTGCACCAGCGTGGCCGAGCATCGGCCCGCTTCTGCCACTGCTGCTGCCAGGTCCTCCTCTTTGACCGAGTCAACTACGGTCCAAAAACCGAGTCCAAAATCCTGAGCTCCCCGGTCTTCTGGGGCCTGGCCACTTTCACTCCTGGTCGCCCTGCGAACAGGGCGGCCATTTGTTCGGCCAGGGCGTCCGCCTTGGCCGCTCCATCTTTCCCGGGGACCTCAATTATAAGAGCCCCGGTTTGAGCTGTTTTTGGGTGAAGTCCGCCTGTAATACCCAACTCTTTAATGGAGATCTTTTGAGTAGCCTCCTTCATGAGGGAGTCATGCTCTCCCTCATTGCTGGTGAGGGTAACCGCCGCTGTTCGCGGCAGTTTCCTCTTACCAGCTTTTTTGTTCTTACCTTCTGAGGATTTCCTCGGTGCGGCGTTTGCGTTTGAGGCGGCTTTCTTCGGTGTGGAAGAGTTGCCGCCCCTAGGTGTTGTTGCCTCCGCCGTCTTCTTAATACCCTGCCTCGCCTTACCCCGTTTAACCACCGTGGCCCAGGAGTCTGCCCGTACCACGACGGCGCTCTTTGCAAGTGTGGTGGCAGGGACAGCCCCGCTGGTTGAGGCGCCAACGCTGGTGTTCGTCACTTCGCCTTTGGAGGCGGGGGTTTTGTTTCCCGCCTCTTTGGCTTTGGCTTTGGCTTTGCTTCTACCGTCGGCGGCCTTCTCCTTCGTTGCGACCATATTTTTAGACTTGTCAACGTCTTTATTTACAGTCGCCGGTGCCTTTCTTGCTTTCCCGGTCTTTATTGTTTGCCCCGTGGGAGCTTGTATGTCCTTAGCGGGCATGTTGTTCGCCCTCTGCTCGGTTGTATTCTTCGGGGTCACCGCCAGGCGAGCAACCAATCTCTCAAACAGCGACTCGACCTTATTGGAGAGGGTGCTGTAGAGTCTTTCCTCCATGTTTTTTCCCTCCATGAGTCCCGCGGGTGGAACGGTTGGTTCCAACAGCGCTGAGATTCCTTGGAGAGGGGGCCTGTGGACCGGTGGCAAACCTTCTTTTCCTATCCTGCTCAGAATCCTAAGCCGGTTTGCCTCGGCCTCCTCCTTCTCTCTTCTGGTGGTGGCACCTTCGTCACCCCCGTCGATAGTCGCCTCCATGGTATTGTCGACGACTACTCTCTTCTCGTCGGAGGATGAGTCAATTATGACTCGTCCTCCCTTGTTTCGCTCACGCAGTTTCCTACTCCCACCGACGGATGACGTCTCGTCGACGTCCATGGGGGTGCTAGTTTCTGCGTGGGCTTCCCTCTTTTGGTTAACAAACCTCTCCATGCTTTCACGGAGACGCTTGTTTTCCTCCTCCAGGGCTGCCACTTTAAACCGGAGTTCTTTGAGGTTTACCTCCGTGGCGGTCCTTGTCTCTGGGCCCATCCTGACAGCGAGCTGCGTGATAGCTGCTGTTATCGTTGTAGCTGCACTGTTTAGATGTCCCTGGTCTACCCCCCTCAGGTTGCCTGCCGTGGATTTCACCTTGTCCACGGCCCTGATTGCCTCAAGGATTCTTTGATGAAGGTCAACTGTCGGGGCCATTTCCAGTTCCCTCATCATATCCCTCTCCTTTATTTTTCTCTGCTTGGAGAGGTTAGCGGCAACTGAGGGATCACCGAGGTCCCTCGTTCTCCTCTCCTCATCCTCCTCTGCTCTTCTGGCGAGCTCGGCTTTCTTTTTCTCCCACTCGCTAGTAGTTACGGGTCTGCCTCTGCCCCTTCTCTCCTTAACTGGGATCTTTGATTTGGCAGCCTCCTTCCCTGAGATGGCCTTTGGTGCATCGTCCGTTTCCCGCACCTCCTCCGAGTCCGGGATTGCACACTCGCTCTCCGATCTATCCAGGGACGGGGATGCACCTCCCGAGCGTCCCCGCCCGAGGAGACCATCGAGGCCATCGCCTTCCAGGAACTCCTCGCTCCCCCTCATGACCGTGTCAATCTCCTCTTTTTCGGCCTGTGTCCTCCTTAGTAGAGCGAGGACGGTGGGTTCACCCTCTCCGTTTCCACCTGTGGAAGAGCCTAGAGAGCCGACTTCCTGAGAGCATGTCTGCCTCAAGGCCTTCTTAATAGCGCTCCTCGGACCTCTAAGTTTACTTGAGGCCTTCTTACCTTTCTCCCCCTTGGACGAGTCCTTGGAGGTGCTGGGAAGACCGTCCTCCACCGTCTCTTGTTTCTTGTTTCTTGTTATCTTAGGCAGCATTTCTGATTTAATCCCGCTACCCGCCGCGGCTCGGGTTACCCCTATGCCCCAGCTCCCCGCCAGCAGCGGGGAAACTGAGGCTCCAGCCCCTTACTCGCCCACGGGCGAAGGGCATCAAGGCCCAGTCGCACCGTGGGTTTTCGGGGGTCCCACAGCGCCGACCCTGTGGGCACCGCGACGGGCGCCGCCACGCGCGGGGCCCCACGGACAGACAGGTACCGAGGGTGTCGCATCCCACCCAAGATCCAGCCCGCCGTGGCGGCCAGCGTTCAATCCTCAACCCAGGCCTTCGCACCTGGGCTGACCTTCTACTCCGATGGCCGGGTTCGGGAGGGATGCGATCCCCGACCACCATACGCGCCGCCGGTCTTTTTCATCCGCCGGCTAGACCCGCCGGCCCCGACCTCGGAATATGTCCGAGCGGCCCGACGGGTCTCTCCCCAAGGTCACCCCGGCCCCGACCTCGGAAAACGTCCGAGCGGCTCGGGGACGACCCTCCACACAGGTGGCACCGTGGGGTCACACCCCCGGCGTGCAAGCCACCTATGTGGGCTTCTCCTCCACCCGGTCCCGCACCACGTACGGGGCCGAGATGAAGAAGGGAGCCCCCCACCCCCTCCTGCCGGAGCACCGGCGTGCAATGGAGGAGGAAGGGGAGGCCTTCCGGCTTCCCTTAGCAGGACGGCATCCCTGCCCGCCTCGGGAACCGGGACCCCCTCCCCATCCCCGTCCCTGGCACGGCGACAAGGGCAAGCCCCCGTCTAACGGTCCCGGCCGACCGAGCGTTTGCAGTCGTGGTCGCCATCCCCTACCGGCCGTTGGAGATCGAGCAGCCGAGGCTGGTTGATCTCCTAAGCAGGGCGGCCGGACCCCCGGTGTTCTGTCTGGGTTTTCCTTTTCATAGGACGGTCGGGAGAGCAAAGGCTCTTCCCTCACGGCCCCGTCCAGGCCGGGCGGACTTATTATAGAGGCCGCCTACCTCGCGAGTCCTGAAAAGGACTCCCCGGCCCCCGCCGACCTCGCGGCCGACGAAGGTTACGATGCTGCTGTGCTCGGGTACCTCGGGTTCGCAAAACCCGTATCGGGGAAAGCTTCTTGGGGCCCCTGAGGGCCCCCGGTGGCCTCCCTCGACCCCTGAGGGGGTTGAGCTCAGCCTGACATGCCGTAAGCTCATCTTCGCGCGCAAGTAGACGCGTATTTAGAGTCTTTAACCTATTCTTATAGGTACTTACCTTATCAACCTCCTGTTTATACGCCTCCTTACAGGTCTCTATCCGTTCCCACATTAAGCGTGCGATCCGGAAGACCGCCTCCCCACGTGCATCCAACTCCAGATTATCGTCACTCTCGGGAAAAAAGAGGTGAGTCGATACCTCATCTACCAGCTCGGATGCCGACATAGAGTCAGTATCCTCCAACAAGATTGCCACCCTCTTTTCTAGTTCCGTCTCTGGCACCACATAAGAGTGTTCCTCCTCGTCCCCTGAAGAAAAGGAAGGACTGTTCCTCCTCCTCTGATGCACCATCCGACCCTCTCTATCGGTGGCGATAGCCATTTCCACCGTCGAGCTCGCCCCCAACCCGACGGCTGGCCCATCGTGTGATGACGACAGGGGGAGAGCTGGGACAATACTCCCCCCGTGCCGACCCCTGGATGTCCGAACATCCTGGGGTGGTAAGATTCGATCCTTACTTGTACTCATCATTTAATTACAAGTGATGGTTTTCTGTCTGGGTTTCCTTCCCATAGGCTGGTTGGCTTCCGGGCCTAACGAGCCCAGCCTGCCCGAGCTCAGGTGCCCCGGGTTTGCCAGACCCGTGTCAATGATGCCTCCGAGGAGCCGCCACTGACCCTTGGGGGGTCATCACGGCTCCGCAGAACCGGGCGATTTATTATAGAGGGCGCCTTCCTCGCGAGTCCCGGAGGACTCTCCGGTCTCCGACAGCCTCGGAAGACTGCCGGAGATTATGGTGCTGTTGTGCTCGGGACCGCGGGTTTGCAAATACCCGTATCAAATGGCACGAATGCCAAGTGACCCCTGGGGATAGCGGGGAGCTAACTTAGCGTTGAAGCCCGTGGCTTTCTTCGAGAGCGGGTGTTTCCTCTTTCAGACGAGGTCCCCGACGTGGGGTTTCCAATCCCGTCGCCGTAGGTTGTAGCGGGCTTCCTGTCGTTGGAATGCTCGGGCCATGTTGACCCGCACCACCTCGTAGGCTTCCTCGAGCCGGCGTCGGGTCTGGTGGGGTGCCGGGTTTGCCGCATGGCGACGGTCCTCCGGGTGTGGAAGAGCGAGCTCTCGGCCGTGGTTGAGGTACGCCGGGGTGTATCCGGTGGCCTCGTGCCGGGCGGTGTTGTATGAAAACTGCAGCGGAGACAGATGCTCGTCCCATTGCCGATGGTTCTTTCCGACATACTGGGCGACCATGGTCTTTAGCGTCCGGTTGGTGCGCTCGACCGGATTGCAGTGAGGCGCTCTAACGGGGGTAGTTCGATGCTCGATCCGGAATGCCCGCAGGACCCCCTCGAGTTAATCCGATTTTAGTTGCGTTCCGTTGTCAGAGATAATCTGGTCGGGGCAGCCGTGTTGGTATATCACCCGGTCGACGATTGCCTTAGTAACGGCAGGAGCGGTAGCCCGACGTAGGGGCTTAAGTTCGACCCACTTCGTGAACCGGTCCTGCATGACTAGTAGCCAGGCGTGGCCCTGAGTGGATCGGGGCAACGGGCCGACGAGATCCAGGGTCACCTGTTGCCAGGGCTCGGTGACGGGCGCCGTGTGGAGGTTCCCGGCTGGCTTGGTTGTAGGTGCCTTGTGCGTCAGGCAAGTCGGGCACTGCTGGACATAGTGGGTGATGTCCTGGAACATCCCCGGCCAATAGAACAATCGGGCCATGCGTGCGATGGTCTTGGCGACCCCGAAGTGTCCCGCTGTGGGGTCCTCATGGTGTCTTTGCATGGTCCGGGCCCGTTCCTCCTTCGGTATGCACTGTTTCCATTGATCTGACGGGTCGACCTCCCGGAAGTCCACATCGTGTAAGATGTGGCGAAACAACTGGCCACCCTGGATGCGATAGTCTGGGAACTCGGTGGGGGGTTGCCTTGCTCCGGTCAGGATCCGACGGTACCATTAGCACTCTGGGGCGGCCTGAGCACCGCACACCTCTGGCTGGCGCAAGAGTGCGTCGGCGACCTTGTTGAGGCGGCCCTTCCAGTATCGTACGTCGAAATCGTACTGCAGTTCGAACAGTCACCGACCCAGCCGGCCAGTGGGTTCTTCCAAGCGTTGCAGCCACCGGAAGGACTGGTGGTCGGTCATCACGGTGAAGGGATACCCCACGAGGTATCTTCGCATCTTCCGGATGCTCCATACGATCGCGAGGCATTCTAGCTCGGTGGCGCTGTAATTTTTCTCCGAGCCGTTGAGCGTTCGGCTCGCATGCGCTACTACTCGCTCTCCGTCTTCCTGGTGTTGGGTTAGCAAGGCCCCCAGTCCGTATGAGCTTGCGTCCGTCTGGAGTATAAACCGGCGATCGAAGTCCGGGCAGGCCAGTATGGGGGCGGAGGTTAATGCTTCCTTCAGGCGCTCGAAGGCGCTTTCCTCATCCGGTCCCCAGGTCCACTTTACCCCCTTCTAGGTCAGGCGAGTAAGCGGGGCGGCCACCGTCGGGAAGTTGGCCACAAATCGTCGATACCAAAAGGCCATGCCCAGGAATTGTCGCACCTTGCGTACGGTTGTCGGCGCTGGCCATCGTGCCACTGCGTTTACCTTGTCCGGGTCGGTCCGGAGGCCGTAACGGTCTACAACGTGTCCCAAGTACCGGAGTTGGTCTCGGCAGAAGTGACACTTCTCCGGGTTCAGGCGGAGCCTCGCTTCTCGGAGGCGGCGGAACACTTCGCTTAGTAACCGGAGGTGCTCCTCAAAGGTGCGGCTGACCACGATGATGTCGTCCAGGTATACGAGGACATGCGGTGCTAGGTCCGGTCCCAGTATTTCGTCGAGTAGCCTTTGGAAGGTAGCCGGTGCGGAGTGCAGGCCAAACGGCATTACCCGAAATTGCATGAGGCCTCTTCCCGGTACAGTAAAGGCGGTGACTGGCCGGCTATCGGGTGCTAATGGTATCTGCCAGCACCCATTCTTCAGGTCTAACGTTGACAGATACCGGGCTCCCCGCAGTTTGTCCAAGGTGGCCTGGACTTGTGGCAGGGGGTATGCGCCTTTCTCCGTGACTTCGTTCACTTGCCGGAAGTCGATACAGAACCGGTACGATCCGTCCTTTTTCCGGACCAGCACGATGGGTGAACTCCATGCCCCGTGGGACGGCTCGATCACGCCTTCTCGCTCCATCTTTTCTACTTCCTGGTTGATAATGGCCTGCATGGCGGGGTTTCTCGGTCGATACCGCTGTTTAATGGGCCGGTCTGTCTTGACCCGGATGCGGTGAGATATACAGTCGGTCGGGCCGTGGACGTCTGCGAACAGGGCGAGCTCCCTGGCTAGGAACTCCTGGAGCCGATGTTCCTCGTCGGCGGTCCGAAAGGCCTTGGGCCACGGCTCCACACCTGGAGGCCTGGGCGTTCTTGCGCGGTGCGGTTGCCCATAGCACAATTCCGGTCCGGGCCCACAAGTCGACGCCGATTAAGGGAATCCTATAGGGGCAGTAATTACCGACATTTAGTTAAAACAAAACCACTTTTAATTGGCTTTACGAAATTGCAAAAATTTGGTCTAGAATTAAAGTACGCACAAAAATGTAGAGCGCTAGATCGGTTTTAACTTCCAAAACGAAAAAAAAAATTAAAAATTTGGGCACATGGAGCTGTCACTGACGACAATATTTGGTTATACAAAAATACTGCAGTTTATATATACAAAATGAGAATCTAGCGCTCTAGGGAAAACATTGAAGAACAATATCGTGCAATTACAACTACGATAGAAGTCTAGAAAAAAAGTGTCAATGTTTTAACTTTTATACATGCAAATATACATGCGCAGGGTGTCTAGCGGTCAAACCTTCCAGGTTTCCATGACCACTTCTTTAGATAAAAAAAGAACAGAAAATGTCATTTTTTAAGAATTTAACAAATTTCCAGAAAAGTCACAAAATTCCATGACTTTTCCATGACATTTTCTGTCCTTTTTTATCTAAAAAGTGTCTAGCGGTCATGGAAACCTTCCAGGTTTCCATGACCGCTATACACCCTGATGCGGAATGACAAGAAGAGCAGAATGGCGTGTAGCGAGAGATGGCGCAGCAATCGAAACAAGGACAGATGCCTCTCGTTAGACAAGGGCAGATATAGGCCGGTAATATAGAAAATGATTGAAAACGAATTAGAACGGAATTAAACATGTTCGACATTATCGACATCAAGGAAGTTCGGCCTTCACTATAGGATCCCCTTAATACGGCGCCTTGTAGTGATGGCATAATCAGGAAGTCATGCTCGAACACCTTCCTGCCAATCTTCACCGGGAGCGCCATGGTCCCGGGTATCGTGGTTGAACCTCCGTCAGCCAGGTGGACGGAGCTCGTCCCCTGTCAGATCGGGAATCCGAGGCTCTCCGCGTAGCCGGCGGTGTCCGTATTAATAAAAGAGACCTCGGAGCCGGTGTCGATCAACGCCCGCATAGCGCGGTGTCGTATGCGGACGAAGATGTGCGGCCGCGGTTGGTAGGTTACTTGGACGGCGGCGGGGTCCGGGTGGGGGCGGCTTCGCCCCCGGCCCGTGGGCCGTTTCCCGGTGTCGGGTGACAGTCGCGGTTGAGGACGCCATCCTTGCCGCATCGGGAGCAGAATTTCTTGGCCGGCCGTTTACAATCCAACCGAGTGTGCCCTCGTTGCTTACAATGCCAGCAGCACTCCTCTCGGTTGTAAGTCGTGCTGGTAACGGACGGAGTAGCGGACGGAGCCTTTCGCTCTGCCTTCCGCTCGCGGTTCTGCTTTTCGATAGCTTCATATTCCGCGGCGCATGCGTGCAGATCTCCCAGACTGGTAACGTCATCCAGGCGGATGTAATATTTATACTCGGGGCTCATATTATCGTAGAGCCGTTCGAGTTGGTTGTCCGCCGAAAATCCTCCGGCTCGTCGCATGCTCGTAAGGAGAGCCGTCGCGTACTTGTGAAAGGGCTAGTCGGGTTTTTGAAACCGTCCCTGGATCTCTCGTGACAACTGCGCGCGGTATCGCCGCGGTAAGAACTGGTTGCGGAAGTCCCTTTGAAAATCCTCCCAGGAGTCTCATGACGCCTGGCTATTCCGGTACCAAAGGAGAGTATCTCCTCGCAGCAGCTCCGGCAGTCCCAATAGCAGTTGGTCTCCAGAGTACCCGTATCCTTGGCGCAATTCCTCCACTCGTTCTGGGAACGCGAGTGGGTCCTTTCCGTCGAAGTGGCATCCCCACTTCCGGATCTGATTCATGACCCTGGCCGGGTCAGGCGCAACGGGTTCGATGTTCACGGGGTCCTGGTTCATTGTCTCCTCGAGTTCGTCCTTCCTTGCGGAGTGTTCGTACTCCGGGTTTGCGTCTACAAACTCCCGGAGTCTGTGTCGGAGGGTGTCGAGCGTGCCACTAGGGTCGATCCCTAGCTTTTCTAGCTCGGCCGCCAGCTCGGCCTTCGATAACTGATAGATCCAGCTCTTCATGAGCTAGGTGGGAACGAACCAGTGTCTCACGGATCAGGTCCCTGTTCGGGCGCCATGTAACGGTCACGTTTTCCCGCACAGAGTTAGCTCGCCGGGCCAGGATGAGAAAACGTGGAGACACTGGTTGGTTTCACAAAAAGTTCTTTATTCTTACTTCTATATTACATGTAGATGGAGGGGTGTAAATGTGTGCGTGTGTGTGTGTTGCTCCGCTGAGCCGCTGTGTACGTGTGTGGAGTTGATGCGCGGTTGCCTGACGGATTCGCGGACAAGTACGGAGGCACGGTTGCCTTACGGATTCGCGGACAAGTACAGCGGCCCGGCTTATCACTAATAGGCAAGACGGTCAGGAGCTCAGTCGGGGGCGCCAGACTGAGCGACCCGTACACCGGGGGCACCCGGCTTGAAGATGGGGGGCACCCGTCTTCCGTATGGCGGAAAGGGTCGGGGGCGCCCGACCCAGAGGCAGGAGAGCAGGTAAAACCATCCGGGGGCACCCAGCTGGGGAGACCCGTACCCTGGGGGCACCCAGGTGAGAACGGGGGCGCCCGTTCTCTGCACGGAGGACGAGGTTGGAGGCACCCAACCTAGAGAAGCGGTTTCGGAAAGTGATCGTGTCGGGAGCAGGAGCTGGACAGGACTGGTCCTCGAGCCGGCTCGAGTCCCCTATTTATACTCCGAGTGAGACTGACTGGTGGGGGCTGCCCCACCGCTCGGGCCCGGGGCACGTGCTCCGTGACGCGGAGTGCGTGCTAGCCGGCCGTCAGGGCCGTATCGGTAGTGACAAACTCGCGTATCGTCACAAGGTCATGCATCGTTAAACTATCTAATTGTAAGACAATTACAAAAAGTAGAAAACAGATTAGAGACCGTTAAATTTGATAACTCCATATTAGAGTGTGAAGTCTGTATAATGGCAAAGATGGCAAAATTGCCGTTTAAAGAAAATAGAAATAGAGCACAGAGACCACTACAGGTAATACATACGGACATCATGGGTCCAATAAAACCTGCATCCTATCCAGGACGAAAGAGGTTTATAATTACCTTTATAGCCGACTATTCTAGATTAGCGAAAGTCTACTCTTTGAAGACGAAAGATGAATCGGGAGAGGCTCTAGAGAAATATCTAATATCCGCCAGAAATCTACTAGGAAAAGAAGAAAAGCTGTGCTACGTGAAGTCAGACCAAGGCAAGGAATTCACGGGAGGTGCATTTGGAGAGGTGTTGAAAAGAGAAAAGATAGAAGCCATATTTGCACCACCGTACACTCCGGAACACAATGGAGTTGCAGAAAGGTTCAACAGAACGTTGCAAGAGAAAGTAAGAACATATATGTTCGACTCGGGATTACCAAAGAGTATGTGGGAGTTGGCAGTTGACGCTGCTGTGCATGCGTACAACAGATCTCCACATAAAACTATAGAGTACGAGATCCCGTTGAAGAAGTTTTCATCAGAAACGAGTTGTCATTGTGAGCAAATGAAGAGATTCGGATGCATTGGATATGCAAGAGTACCAAAGCCTATGTCGAAATTCGACAAGAGAGCTATTAGAGGTGTGTTGGTGGGATATACTGACACTGGATATATACTCTGGCATCCAAGCACAAGAAAATTTATAGAGTCCCGATACATCCGATTCAATGAAAAGGTAACATATAAAGATATATATAAAAACAGTCAAATAGAAGAGGAAAAAGACTCAAATAAAAATTGGATGAAAAAATTCGTAGAAGACGAGGAAAAGGGAGAACAAAAACTAGAGATTCCTGAGAAAAGGAAAAGAGAAAGACCGAGAAAACAAACAACACAATTAGACAATCAGAAGCAGAAGGTCGAACGAAAGGAAAATGAAACTCCAATGACTAGAAGTAAAACCAAAAGAAAACTAGAAGATAATGGAGACTGATGTGCGGAGACCAATAGAAGATATTAGCTTTGCTAATTATACTACTGTGAAAAATATTCAACAGAATATAGAGAATGAAGATGAATTGAGTCGATGTCTTCTGGCATCATTACATAGAGAGCCCTCGACATATGAAGAGGCGTTGACAAGCAGCGAAAGAGAAAACTGGAAAAATGCTGTAATAGAAGAACTTGAGTCTATGCAAACCAATCAAGTATGGACGCTTGTTTAGACCGACAGAGATGTTAGATGGTAAACGAGCTAACATTATAGATTCAAGATGGGTATTCAAAAGAAAATTAGAAGCAGATGGATCAACCAGATATAAAGCGAGACTGGTGACAAGAGGATGTAAAGACAAAAATGTATATGATCTGAAAGAGACATATGCACCGGTTTTGAGATTGTCATTGGTTAGATCTATACTGGTAATAATAAACAAGTATAATTTATATACCTGTCAATTAGATGTAAAAACTGCATTTCTGAATGGAATTCTAGAAAAAGAGATATACATAAAAATTCCAGACGGAGTAGAAGTGAATGAGAACACCAAGAAGACCAAGGTGTGTAAATTAAATAGAGCTTTGTATGGATTGAAGATAAGTCCGAAAAGAGATTTTCAGAAGAGGCTCAGGAACTTAGATTAGAAAATGACCTACATGAGCCATGCCTGTTCACGTGGAGGAAAGAAGGCAAAATAGTGATCATATTACTTTATGTAGATGACATGTTAGTTGCAAGCAATGATCTGAAGAAATTAGAGGAAATCATAGAGAAGTTGAGTAAAATATTTGAGACGAAGAATCTTGGAGAACCCAAGAATTTTCTGGAAATAACAATAGAGCGAAACAAAAAAGAAAGATATATGAGCATTCATCAGACGCGATATACTGAGAGCATATTGGAAAAGTTTCATATGAATGAATGCAAGCCTCAGAGTACTCTTATGGTCACCAGAAAAGTGAGCAATAAAAACAAAAAGAGTAAATTAGAAGAAAAGAGTATTGGAGAAGAAATTAGAAGAGTACCTTATAGAGAAGCTATAGGAAGCTTAATGTATCTGGCAAATGCTACACGACCTGATATAGCTTTTGCAGTGAACTATTTAGCAAGAAGACAACTAGAGTCCACGGAAGAAGACTGGCAAGATGTAAAAAGAGTCTTCAGATATCTTAGAGGAACTGCGAATCGAGGATTAATATTTAGAGGTAAAACAGATGAGTTAGAGTCACTAACAGACGCTAGTTTCAGAGATTGCATTGATTCTACATCCACTGGAGGATATATAATTAAATTATTTGGAGATGTGATAGCATGGAGAAGTCATAAACAGACATATGTTACATTCTCTACCTGTCAAGCACAGTATCTAGCAATGAGTGAAGCCTGTCAAGAAGTAATCTCATTAGACAAGTCGCTCAGGTATGTTGTTGGAAGAACATTCTTGCCTGCAACAATCTGGTGTGACAACAGAGCAGCAGGAAACTGCACTAAAAAGTCACTTCAGATGGAAGTCACAAACTTAAAATGTTTGATGACTTAGAGGAAATAAAGCAAAATTTAGAAGAGAGAGAAGAAACTGGAAACAGAAAACATATTGCTGACACTCATGGAGATTTTATCAAGCAGTGTGTTGATCAAGGGAAGGTGAAAGTCGAATGGATTGAGACCAAAGAGAATTTGGCAGACATTATGACAAAACCTTTACCTTTAGAAGCATTTGCATATCTAAGAGACAAGATAATGAATATAGAGTTTAAACAAGGTTAGAGATTAATTTTACTCAATAACTAATTCTTGATATGTTTCAGATAAAGAGGAAACTTAGAGATGCACTATGGATCGCTCGCACAAAGGGAGGGAGTGTTGTAAGAAGGTTTTGCACGAGCGATGTGCTCCCGCCCTTCCAGAGGGCAGCTCCCGGTTGGCGGCGCGGCTCGAAGCGCCTCGCGTGCGTGCGGGTTTCATGGATGCTCATAAGAGCCACGATCACTGTCGTGTTCAGACGTCGATTACGGTTTACGATACAAAGTGTGATATACATTACATATAGAATAAATAGAGTACTTAGAGTGTTTAAAGAAGTAAAGAGATTATTTCCTGCCCATCTCGCCACATCCCGAAGCGTTCTGAGCGATAGTTACAACAATAAGTAAACATATTTTTCGAAATAAAATTCAAGTATAAAAAAAGGAAAATGTATTTAAAAAATAACTGTCAGGAACGATTCTCTTTACGTAAAGTTCTACTTATTGAAATTTATTAATTTGATTTTCTGCAATGTATTTCTTTCTTTCCATTCATGTAAAATCAATACTTTATTATTTTTTAAATAGGTGAAAAGTATGTGATGAACATTTTCCAAAAACAATAATTAAAGAGTCTTACAAAATTAAATATAAAATGTCATATTTATCAGAATACAATAGAGTAATATAAACTTTAAAATGAGATTAACAATTACATAAAACAAGTTTAAGGTATAGTCAATTACTTTTGTTTACTGACATTTTTATTATCACATAAATGAAAAATAGCTGAAATACTCAACACGTTCGCTACCAGTGTCACACATATGTGTACATAGATTTGAATTAAATGATAAAATTAATTGTATTACAAATGACAAAATTAAGTATTACTGTGATATTATGTATTGTAATGGAAAATAAAGAAATATACTTATATCTCAATTTTAACAACTTGAAAATATAGAAATAAGCAGTAATAAAAAATTAATACATAACAATGTAGCAAGTAGCAAGCAATTCTACAATGAATGAATTATTTTCTACTTAAAAGTACACATTTAAAAAATAAAGAGGAGAATATTATACTTAATAATGTATTAAACTAATATTTCCTCAATTTGCTATAATATTTATTATTTATACTATTTATTATAAAACTAAGATGTATAAATCGGCCTGACTGGCAATAATTTACCATCGTGACGATTCGACCATTGCTTTTGGTCCTCGTCGTCAAGACGTTAATAATCTTTGATACTTATATATAAACATCTCATATTTAAAATAATTTAAATTAAGTTAAATTATTAAATTTATTGCGAAAAATATTACCTCAGCTAGGGTTCGAACCTGGAACCTCCCTCATTCCCTGTAGAGCGTCGTACCAATTCGACCACTGAGGCATGTGGTAATATTTATCGCAATAACTTATATTAGAACAATAATAATAGAAGATGGAAACACCGAAATTTTTATTCGGTTGGAGCACCATTACTAGGCCAGGTGTATCAAATATAATGCAATTGTAGTGGGGTACCTAAGTCGTCTACAGACGATTCCGAGTCTCGACATCGAACTCGCGAAACTCATGTTCGACCGTTAGACGCCGTGCCGTCGTAAGCGGTGAGATCCCGACGACGGGCAGAGGCGCCGTACGGCAAACCGGGCTCGTGCGACGACCGGCCCGCCACGTGAGTGTGGACCGGCCGCCTAGTAGTGTGTCACATTGTTTTGAGCCTTTCGACTCACGAGACTCCTAGAGATATCATTGCCACCTTTGACTAGAGAGGATACGGCCTTAGAGGCGTTCAGGCATCATCCCACGGATGGTAGCTTCGCACCACCGGCCGCTCGACCGAGTGCGTGAACCAAATGTCCGAACCTGCGGTTCCTATCGTACTGAGCAGGATTACTATCGCAATGACTGGTCATCAGTAGGGTAAAACTAACCTGTCTCACGACGGTCTAATCCCAGCTCACGTTCCCTGTTGGCGAGTGAACCCAAACAGCGGGCCCCCTCTGCCCGACCAGTGGTCGAATGGTACGACGCCCTACACGGAATGAGGGAGGTTCCAGGTTCGAACCCTGGCTGAGGTAATATTTTTCGCAATAAATTTAATAATTTAATTTAATTTAAATTATTTTAAACATGAGATGCTTATATATAAGTATCAAAGATTATTAACGTCTTGACGACGAGGACCAAAAGCAATGGTCGAATCGTCACGATGATAAATTATTGCCAGTCAGGCCGATTCATACATCTTAGTTTTATTATTTCGTACTGGCGAACTACAATTGCATTATATTTGATACACCTGGCCTAGTAATGGTGCTCCAACCGAATAAAAATTTCGGTGTTTCCATCTTCTATTATTATTTTTCTAATATAGGTTATTGCGATAAATATTACCACATGCCTCAGTGGTCGAATTGGTACGACGCCCTACACGGAATGAGGGAGGTTCCAGGTTCGAACCCTGGCTGAGGTAATATTTTTCGCAATAAATTTAATAATTTAATTTAATTTAAACTATTTATTATATTATTATTATTTATTATATTATTATTTTAACCTTTTTTATTTATTATTTTAACAGCTATAATTATTCTATATTGCCATCTCATACTTACACATTGTTCATCTTTTTTGGAAAATTTCGTCACTATTGCAACGTTATCTTAAGTCTCCTCTAAATGTGCTGTATGCCACAAAAAGTATCTTTGAAAATTTTAAAACAATCTCTTATGTATAAATCTTATGCAAATTCATTTTGATCATCAAGCAGTTCACACAATATATGTATTATAATACATTTTGCAGATCATTAACTTTTATTTACATATTCTTAAATTTCTAATTGTACTTCAAGAATTAATTTTGATCTAATTAATAATTAAATATAGCAATTGATAGATCAATTATTACCAACAGTACCATAATTTTTATTTCCGTTAAAGCAGTTCTGTTTACTTTTTAATATTTTCAACGTTTTATTTCTATAATATAAAGTTATACGTATAACCAGAGAATAAAATATTAAAAAATTATGAAATTTTTGAAAAGTAATAGAAAATGATAATGACAGAAAGAAGTAAAGGAAGAAGTACATTACAATCTTGAATAACACAAAAATAAACATAATTTGAAACATTATTTGAAACATTATTTGAAATAAAGTAAAATACTATTAATAAAAATATAAAAAGTACGAGTGTTATGATAATTTTTTGTATGGGAGTATATGCCTACATACTGGACATTTTACCTCAATAAAGTGCTCCTGTGTGTCGTTTAAGCAGCGTAGTGCACAACTCAAACAAAATACATGTCCACAATCTCCAGCACCAAATCTTTCCACAGTTATTTCATCTCTACATATAGGACACTCTAAAGATGCGTTATTTAACTTAATATGCCGTAACCTGCATTTTTGTCGTGTGCAAACACCATGTTTGAAATCGCCACATATGTTGGAGCTTTGTAAAGTTCGGCCGACTTCTCTCTTTAGTTGCTCGGTTTCTTTTCCAGTGCTTTCATAACGAAGCTGTTCTAAGCTGGTGCAATGTAAGAACGGACATTTGTTGTGGCATATAGTATTCTGATATTTATAACAGTATTTATATTTGTGAAGGAGACCACAATTCGGAACAAAGCAGCAATTATTTTCGAAAGCAACACAATTTTCAATGACAGATTTTCTGAAACAAAAAACATTGTGTTGAGCGATGTGACAATAGATACATAAATAAAATCACATAATAATAAGATTTTTAAAAATCTTACCGGAAATTATAGCACGACATGTTTGTAGGCAAAACAACAATAGCAAAAACGACAGAAGCAATGAAATTATGGTCAATCGACGCGTCGTACATAATTTCATCTATATTCGCGATGAGTCAGTCCCGATTGCGGACATTACAAATCAGACACGACAATATTTCCCGATCGGACACATTCCCGATCGGACACAGTCCCGATTGGACACATTCCTGATCGGACACATTCCCGATCGGATACATTCCCGATCGGACACAGTCCCGATCGGACACAGTGCCCATCGGACACGGTACCGATTGGACACAATCCCGATCGGACACAGTTACTATCGGATACATTTAATTGCATTCGGACACGGTGCCGATCGGACGCGATGTATCAAAGTACATGCGTGGGCGAGGGAGGCTTCGCCTCCTGCACCTCCCCACGGTCGGTGTGAGTGAAAGTAGGGTATAAAGGAGAGTTCTAACTAGGGAGCTCCGAGGGGGGGTGAGGGGCGGGGGGGGGTCCCCGGGGGGGGGTAACGCGGGGGTGGGGGAGGGGGGTACCGCGTTTCCGAGCGCCGCGGGGGAGGGGGAGGGAGGGGACCGCGTTTCCGGGCGCCGCGGGGGAGGGGGAGGGAGGGGACCGCGTTTCCGGGCGCCCCGGGGAGGGGGAGGGGGGTACCGCGTTTCCGGGCGCCGTGGGGGAGGGGGAGGGGGGTACCGCGTTTTCGGGCGCCGCGGGGAGGGGGAGGGGGGTACCGCGTTTCCGGGCGCCGCGGGGTGGGGGAGGGGGGGGAACCGCGTTTCCGGCGCCGCGGGGGGAGGGGGAGGGCGTACCGCGTTTGCGGTCGCGCCGCGGGGTGAGGGGGAGGGGGTACCGCGGTCGCGTTTTTCAGGCGTCGCGGGGTGAGGGGGAGGGAGTACCGCGTTTCGGGCGCTGCGGGGTGAGGGGTACCGCGTTCGCGGGCGCCGCGGGGAGCAGGGAACCGCGTTCGCGTTTTCGGCGCGCCGTGGGGGAGGGGTCCGCGTGACGTCCCCCATTCGCGCGCGTCTTCTCGTTCGCGTTCTCTCGCTCCCGTTCCCCCTCATATAAGATCCCTCGCGCTCCCGTCCCCGTTCGCGTTCTCTCTCTTCCCCGTATCTCTCGCCCACGCGCGCGGTCTCTCGCCATTCCTCTTCGTAGTACGTCTTCATGTTCTCTCTCTTTCTCTCTTATCTTTTTTCTCCTACTCACCTTCTTACCTGTGCGTCATCCGTTCACGTCTTGTCTCGGCTATTTCTCTCGGGTGTCCTCTTCATGTTCGTGTCCACTTCTCGCTCCCACCCATTATACTTAGATCATTTTTTAATAGTATTCACCTTCTCGCTTCCACCCATTAGACTTAGATCATTTTTAAAGTAGTATTTTAAGTGATTTATTGTAAATAAGATGAAGAATATTTAATAATTTATATAATTTATATAAGACAGAAAACGTTTAATGTTCGCGCGACGAGTGCGGCACGCGCATTCTTATCTAGAGCTACCTCTGTAATTTTAAACCGCTGACGGACGGTGGACAAGGGAACGGTAGACAGAAGGAAAGATAATGGTAGAGACAGTGACATATGTATTTTAAATTTTAATTTTATTGCGATGCTTAGAACATTGAAGGATGAGGAGGATAATAATAATAAAATAATAGTAATGACAAAACGGGCGCCCTATACAGGATCCGACATGAAAATTCTTTTCTACCTGAAACATACAAAGCAATAGATTAAGATAAGAATTCAAAAATATTTTATTGAAAAAGCTTACCAATATTCATTCTCCTCCTCGTCCTCCTCGTATTCTTCTCCGACGAGCCTTCGCAGGGCATTCATTCCCTCGCTTATGTTGTACTCCCATAAGATATCATGCATATCTCTACGTGCGCGTCTCATCTCGCGCACCCAATGCCAATGTTGGATATTTACAAATCCCGGTATAAAATAGTCCATACGCGGCTGTAAGCAGACGTTAAGAATATTAAATTTCGTCTTAAAACACGCGCACGCACGCACGCACGCACGCATAAAGAAATAATAATAATAATAATACTTACGTAATCTTGAGGGATGCGGATCCGCACCAACGCCTCCTCCATCTCCACTTCGATTCTCAAGAATCGTTGCACCCATCGCGGCCACCTCCACTACGCAAAAGAAAAACATATTAATTTAACTTTCTATTATATTTCACTACACTATGTCACACTTCCGCACCATTATATCCCGTCGGAAAATTATTTCAATGTGATCCATGCTTACTGAATACTGTTACCGTTACTGAATACTGTTACCGTTACTGATTACCGTTATACTGACCGCGCTCTAGCCCGAGCTCAATTTATAGGGGTCGAAAAAATGAAGAGAGAGGGTTGTACGTGATTTATCTGTGACATATTATATTATCAAAAACTAGCAGTCATGAAAAATAATCTTCAACTTACCTTTGCATCTTGCAATCGTAGGTGGAGACTCTGAACCGCTCTCAAATAAAATGAGGAGCGAGGATATGCATGAATTATCTCAGGCATATTATATTATATGAAAATGATACCCTTTTCAAGAACACATCACGATGCGTCTCACGGTGTCTTCATCGCACACGTGCAAAACTGCAAATTTTGCAAATAGCGCCGATATACTGCAGGTATACAATCAACAGCTATCGAACCGCTATCAAACATCTTTAACACATCTTTTAAACAACTATCAAACATCTTTTAAACAACTATCAAACATCGTTAAAACATCTTTTAAACATCTTTTAAACAACTAAGACATCTTTAAAACATCATTAAAACAACTATCAAACAACTAAAACATTTTTAAAACAGCGTTTGAACAATTATCGAACACCTAAAACATCTATATTATACTACAAACTATGTGGTAAAAGGAAATAAAACATTTATATATACATATATAGTTTATTTCAAAAATCACTATTTTTCTGGTGTTGCGACCACCAGTTAAATATTTTTAATACATTTTGTAATACGCAATTCTTAACATGTTTTCCACATCGTATAGTATTAGTAACATCTAGATTATTTAAAGATTCGATATCTTCAAAATCTGCATCCAAAGTCTCAATGTTTAGGTTTTTTCTCGCTTTATTCTCAAGCAGATCCACCAGCCATTCTCGTTTCTGGCATCCCTTGACGTATACAAGAGTCGACGTCTCGTCACCCTCTCCAAGCACGGCCGATGTAATTAGGTGTTTCGCCATGCTGTACGGCACGTTTCCATCCTTCCATCGTAGTCCATGGTGATTTGCAATCAACCAGGAAGCGCATGAATTGTCGGATTTTGTGAGGAGACTCCACGGCATGGGGAGTGTAAAAATGTAATGCGCCAAAACGGCCCCGTTTCTCAGAACCGCCACCTCCTTTACGACAAATTTCATCTCGACGATGAATCCTTGCAGATCGACAAACGTTGGTACGATCATGACAAAACGACGGAGCAATCTGTATCTTATCGCGATACATCGATGCCTCTTATACTGCAATATCTGCCGATATTACAATTTACATGATTTTGCGCACTACGTTCGACAATGGGCAGTATTCGATTACGCGATCATGCAAGATGAGACAATAGGCTGTAGTATTTGCCGGTATACCCTCTTTGCAATCAAATTCTATTCGCACATCCACGGTGGCGCTCTTGACAGATTCGTTTTGTCGCGAGCAATTAATGACAACAAAAGGTCCTTTTGTCAGGAATGTAACTATGGTGCAAAGCGTATCGAAGCAGTCGTATCCGTAATAAGCTTTACGAAAACGCGCATACATATCGAAAAGGACGGCGTATCGATTTTTACCAAAATCTAGATTCAAGTCATCGTACGGATAAAATTCAGAGTTTAGATAAAGTTTCATATTGATCAAGTTACAGTCGTCGAATACGCTAACATCTTGCGACATGATATTCTTGCGACCGGTCTGCAGCGCAAAAATAACGTACCGCGGCTTCTCTAGCTGAGTCGCCATTTTGACGGCCCACGAATGCTTGGTCGTGCTCTGCAACATGGGGTACTCATACAGATCCCACGAACGGAAACTGACACTAAGATATCGCCCGCTTTCCAAGGCCCGTAGCATGGATAGCTTATTGACCTCGTTTAATGTAACGTGAGGCATTCGCCGCTGTTCTTTAAACAATTCAATTTCCGGCTCCGTCGCCGGATTTCCTATAATGCAATTGTTATCGCTACGCGCTCGTATCAAAATTATTTTTTGACGACCGTTAACAATCACGCGTTTGTAATCCTCGCAAAAGCCCAGCAACTTCTTGAGCGGTACGCAAAAGCTGAAGTATTCTTCCGATATGCTCGATGTAACGTCCCATCCAGCATTCCGCATGAGTTGAGATTCGTTGTACGATAGCGATACGTAGTTCTTGATGGTACTGGTTATTCCAACGTTTCTGTTGCGATCAATCTCCACGCCATTGAGCTCGTATCGAATTTCATCAAACATGAACGCTACGCAATTATTCGCAAGCGTTACCGGAGACTCGTCATTTTTTTTCTTTATCGTCAATCTTCCTTCAACGTAGAGAAAGCTCTCGCACGGCAATGTGTATAAATCCTGCTGTTGTATAGGTATTCTTATTTCATCGTTATGTCCAAACGTCGTGTTGGCGTACGGATTGTACGTGTGTGTCTCAATCTTGACGACGCTGTCGTCAAAGATCGGCTCACCTCCAATGTTTAAGATATTAGCCATTTCGCACGACGAAACCCAATGATTTCAAAAATTCAACGTTCGACGCAGTGAGTTTCTTCTTTGGCGATCGGATTGTCTCTCTAATTTTCTTTCTCGTCTGTTGCACCTGCTCAGCTTCGTTCAGTACGAGCATCTCACGTTACCGCTGTCGTCTTCGTACGTGCAGTCTAACGGAGATCTCCTCTCCGCGAAAATCAATCAATCGACCGTCCTGATCCACGACGCGAAGCGTCAAGTCCGAAATGCTTCGTACGATGATCGGAAGGTAAATGATCTGTGCCGGCGTTTCCGATATCTTATATCCTGGAGGCACACTCGGTGAAAACTCGTGTATCGTGTGCACGTACTTGTCGTTGCTGTATGCACCCGCAGTCACGTTACACTCTATGCGAATGATGTTTACGTTGATGATATTTATCGGAACATCCGATTCGTGCCATTGTCGCGACTCTAGCACGCGATTCGCTGAAAATCCCAGCAACGATCCAATGTTGTTCGGTTTTGTAAAATTTATCCGATAAGCGCACTTGATCTCACTCTTCATCGTATTGTTATTAGCCCGAATAATCAATGGATACTCTCCATCTTCGTTTGTCGAGACATTATTGGACGGGTTCCATAATAGGGCGAGTTTCAGATACGTGTCTATATCACGCAGTTCGTACGATCCTTCGGGAATGGTAATCTCCTTGTCGTCATCGTCATAGTAAAATTTATTGTTCAACGAATTTACATTCGGTATCGTGTGATAGGTTTCAAAATCTGTCAGACCGAGCTCGTAATCGCCATCGCTCAAATCCACGGCAGGAAAGTAGCTTACCGCGAGGATGCTGCTCTTGCCGGTGAGCGTAAATGTCAGTGACATGTTTGAATGAATACTGAGATTAAACAGCGTAACGTCGGTCTTTAAAGTGATTGTCAACCGACTGTAGAAAGCGCAGACACAGTTGTCCGCAATTGCTCTGATCGTGTCGCTGATAAGACGTGCGATTGTACTCTATTACATTGTTCTTCAGATACTGCGCCAATTCTCTCGGTGGTCGAAGATTGCCAAAACTGTCGAAATATATGGCACGATCTCCCCTCTTCGCGTACGCCACCCAGTGAGTACCCGGTCCCTCAGCATTATCCAAATTCACGATGCCACTCTCGTTTCGACGTATACCGCCGATCGGTAACGAGTCGCGCATGAAAATACCTCTAAAATATGGAATGCGCGTACGTTTTGCCAATTGTTGCAGTTGTACGTTGGTAGTTACACCCTTGGGGATTTTTAGCGTCTCTTCGACGTTTTTTTTTTTTTTTTTTTTCTCGAGACTCCCCGTCCGCGTTTGTACGGAGCGAGATAAAGTCCGTGACCTTCCATGGCGCGATTGTGACGTTGCATCTCTTCCAGCTGACGCTGCGCGGCTTTGTTATCGTTCACGGCCTTTGCGACTCCCGCCGCTCCGCCGACCAACGAGCCAAGAACCCCTAATAACGGCAGGATCGGCAGGATACCGCCGCGTTTCGCTACCGGAAGTATTCGCTTGTTCTTCTTCTTTTTCGTCGTTTTCAAACCCATACCGAGTTTCGGTTTAGTCTTCATGGCCGCCCAGACGGCTGTAGCTGCAGCTCTCTCTCCGAGAGTCGAATCTTTCGCGGTGACACGTTTTCGCGCTTTCACGGCGAGTATATTGTCGGCCACGTGTCGTTCTGCGAGATCGTTGCAACGCGAATAGGCTATGTCGTGCTCGCGACACGCTGCGTCCAATGGATTAATACCCTGATCACCTCTTGCCAATCGTGTTTCTAAACGAGTTCCCGGACCGCAAAATTGATAGCCGGGGATATGTAATTCGATCGGAAGTGCGTTTATCGCACGATTCAACAGACCTCGACCTATCTTCGGCGACATTCGCCGCAGTTCTTTATCAGTGGCGGCGGACCGTCGATGTGCGTTCGCTGCCACGGCAAATTATAATGTATTAAACAGCGGCGATATTGCTGAACCTCCGAATCTGCCTTGATATGTTCGGGAAGCTTATCCCACAAATAATCTATGTAATTATAAAACTGTCGGAGTAGAATGACCTTTGGTATATACTTTAACTGCTCGGCGGTTAAATCGTAAATATCGCTGTTATCCGAAACGAGCAAAAACATTTTAAAGACTGAGCATCTCAGCTCTACGCGCCTCTATAAATAGGCCAGCTTTCTCGATACTCTTTTTCATTCGTTGTGGAGGGGAGGTAAAATGCGGTTCATACGACAATCGCGGACGATCAAAGTGACAAACTTTGACAATAAGATACAGTTAACAAAAGAGGTACGCAAACATGGAGACATGCTACCGATTTCTATACGCGGTATCATCTGCGTTCCGTCGAATTGCGGCAAGACAAACGTCTTGATAAGCTTGCTGGAAAGTCCGCACGGTGTACGTTTCGAGAACGTGTACGTGTACTCGAAATCGTTGCAACAACCGAAATATCGATATTTGGAGAATATACTAACGCCGATAGAAGAGATTGGCTACTTTACGTTCTCGAATAACAGTGACGTCATTCCACCGAGCGAGGCGCTCCCGAATTCTATTTTTATCTTTGATGACGTGGCGTGCGACAAGCAGGATACGATAAGAGAATACTTCGCAATGGGCCGGCACGCGGACGTTGACTCTTTCTATCTTTGTCAGACGTATGCAAAGATACCGAAGCATCTTATACGTGACAACGCGAATTTATTGATTATGTTTAAACAGGATGGTACCAATCTGAAACACGTATACAACGATCACGTAAACACAGATATGTCTTACGATGATTTCAGTAAATTGTGTCATACATGTTGGCAACAAAAGTATGGATTCGTGGTGATAGACAAGGACAGCGCGATTTCGAATGGTCGATACAGAAAAGGATTTAACGATTTTGCGATACCGTAACGTGATTAGTTGTTGTCGACGCGTCGATTGAACAGCATGGACAGCAGCGAGGAGATTAGAGAGCGCGAGAGGATAGCAAATCAAATTGCGAAAACGGGCAATTCGATTCGCAAAAAGTATCACGCCTTGAAAACCGGTAAAATGGAGGAAGAAATCGCGTTGGAGAGACACTTTAAGCCCATCATCGAGCCTCTGAGGCAGATTGCCGAAAACACCGTTGGTAAAGAATATGATGTGTCGAAGATTGAGAATGAAACGGTGTGGGAAGACGAAGAGCCAAAGCTCAAACGAAAACGACCAAACACCTCGTCGGCGTGGGAAGACGAAGAGCCAAATCTCAAACGAAAACGATCAAACACCTCGTTTAACGACTCTGTAATGGCTTCAACTCCGGTTACGTTGAAACGATCGATAAATGTGCCATCTAATTTGAGTAAAATAACTAAAATTTTACAACCGAGTAAATTGAAACGATCGAAAGGTCCATTGAATGAACCACCGATAACCTCTGCGCCGTCCGTACAACCCACGATGCTCGAATCACTCGCAAACGAGGATGTTTTCGAAACCACCGATGACTCGCTCGTGACGTCCGTTCGACAGCAGATGCAAACATCTGAGGGTCAAGAAACGTTGCGAGAGCACTTGGGTCCATTGAGCCAAAAGTACGTCGGAGCAGTTCTGAGCGGCGATCGAGAAATCGACACCGTGTACGGCGTTTATTTCAGCAACGATGGAATGATGCTCGGTAATAAACGTTTTGACGTGGACAACGCGAACAACATAATTATCGACGGCATACGATACGCTGGCACACGCGGTCTTTACGAGTTGATCTTTAAGAAATATCCCAATAACGAGAACTACACGGAGGACGACAAGCTAAAGTACAAGAGCATTCTGTTGATGACGATTGCTCATAAACGCAATCATGATGCTCACGATCGATTAAATGGCAACAAGGGATACAAGTACACACAGATAATCGCACCGTTGTTTTCGGGTAAAAAGGCTGGAAAAGGTATATCGCGCGCCACGACATTAAACGGCAACAAGATCGGCCATATAATTGCATCGCCGATTTCGCATAAAAAAGCTGGAAAATGTATACCGCGTGCCATGACATTAAACGACAACAAGATCGACTATGTTCATTGGGACGATCCCAACGAGCTTGTAGATCGTCTCCGATTGCTCGAAGCTTCGCGCCTAGCGGGTCACAACGGTCACGATAACGAGATCCAGTCGATTCACGAGGAACTTCGCGAGTATGGACTTATTATAAATTAAACCGCGCGTCGGCGAGTCATTCAATCAATATCGAAATGCCGATCAACAAGTTTGGTATATCGCTCGGAAAAGGCGGTGCGGAACCGTACTATCAATGGAGCGGATTAATCAGAAGTTACGTCCGTGATAACGCTCTTTGTATGGTTGCCACCGACTTTGACGCAAAATCGCGCAAGATTCGACGGATAGCGCCGCCTGTAGATGGTGATGCCGCCAACAAACGCTACGTGCAGCAGAACGTGCAAATTTTAAAAGTTTGGCAGTTAGAAACCCAGAGAAAAATGGTCGTATTCCAGAAAAACATGGAAATTGTAAAAAATCGACAGGATGAAATTGAGAGAAAAATGGTCGCATTCCAGAATAACATGCAAAATACCCTAAACGAGCTTCAAAAGGTGATTCAAGATGTAATGGCGAATCATCATCGTGAATAGATAAGAACGTACATCTGATCTCTGCGTCAGTTGCGCGTCATCGTCATGGCTAGTAAGAAGCAATCAAGTGAGAAACGGAAGCTGGTGGAAGAATTACACGCTCCTGCGAGAAGAAATTTTACGCGAAGACGCGTCAGAGTGCGCGGATACGATGACCTGTGGCAGGCGGATGTGGTCGAGATGCGTCCATACACGCGATTCAACAGAGGCAACCACTACATACTCACTGTTATCGACGTGCTGAGCAAGCATGCATGGGCCGTACCGCTCAAGGCCAAGAGCGGAATCGAGGTTACTACGGCGATTGCAAAAATAATTCGAGACGGTGGAAGATGTCCAAAAAATCTGCAGACTGACAAGGGGAAGGAATTTTACAACGCAAACGTGCAGAAACTCTTGAAGAAACATAATATCAATCACTATTCGACCTATTCCGTAATGAAGGCATCGGTCGTCGAACGATTCAATCGCACGCTCAAAAACGACATGTGGAAAATGTTTACGCGCAATGGAAATTACAAATGGATCGATTCGTTGCAGGGTCTCGTATCGGATTACAACGCGCGAAAGCATCGAACTATCGGCATGCGACCCATCGATGTTACCCCCCGCGATCGCCGACAAGCTCCTAACAACGGTGTACAGTCACGTAAAGATCGCTGCTCCCGCGCGATTCAAAGTGGGCGACTCGGTACGCGTGAGTAAATTCAAGACAATCTTCGAGAAAGGATACACGCCAAATTGGACCACGGAAGTGTTTAGAATCGTCAAAGTGCAGAAAACTAATCCCGTGACGTATCTGTTGGAAGATTCCTGCGGAAAACCCATCGCTGGCGGCTTCTACGAATACGAGTTATATCGCGTTGCTAATCCCGACGTGTATCTCGTTGAAAAAGTTTTGCGCAAGAGGGGGGATGAGGTTTATGTAAAGTGGTTAGGATTTGATAATTCACACAATTCATGGATACACAAGAATAATGTATTGTAAAAATTTATTACAATATAAAAAACATATTATACATACAAATGAGTCATTTATTTTCAAAATATCCAAATGTAATTACAATATATATATATATATATATATATATATATATATATATGTGTGTGTGTGTGTGTGTATTGAATTAAAGTTTTACGTTTTTGATCCTCAATTTGATTGAAAAAGGAAACCGAAAACTCGCAGGGATAATTTTTGATTTTAAGAAACTTACGCTTAGGACAATTAAATTTTTTTTTTTTTTTTTTTCTGAAACTGCTTGATGAAGGATGTCCAGAATGCTCGCAGGATACTCTTAAGATAAATAAAGTGCAGAATGTTTGCCAGTATGTTAAGTTTTTAATAATACGTGAAGGAACTCTATAAACTCGGAAAATGCTTGAGGATAGTGTGCACAATGCTTGATGAAGTTTGAATGAGGCACTCAGGATAGCACACTTTTTTTAAAATTTGTTTCCCGTTTTTCTAAATATAACAATAAAACTTTAAACAATATTCATTTAATAATGTTAGCAAATTTTTGGAAATTTAAACAATATGCATTTAATAATATCATCCTTTTTTTTATAAACCATTGAAAACAAATTATATATAATCGTATATAATTAAATATAATTATATTTCTAAATTGACACAATATAATTTTATCTAATTATATATAAATATATATATAAAATTATATATAAAATTTTCAATAATAATAGATAATTAATAAATATAAATTTTAAATTCAATTCAATTTTGTTTTAATAATAATAAATAATCTAAATTTGATATTTTTAGTCCTATAATACACTCTAAATTATATATTGTAACTTGGTACTTTACGTAAAACAGTGCAGTGTCTTTTGATATACCTCTGTTTGTTCAATTTTTTAATAAGTGCGAGAAATTAATCTTATCGTTTGCCATCTATTTCATAATACTAGTTTAAATTTTATATTTGATTAAATATAATCATTAATAATCTACATGAGAAAATTCCTTTTATTTATACCCGTGAAATAAAGTTTATATATAATTATATATAAATAAATATAATTATATATAATGCATTTTTATTTTAATTTTGTCTCTATATGATTTTATATATATATATATATATATATATATATATATATATATATGTATAGTCATTTTTAAACATATATAATGATATTATATATATGTAAATATTTATAATCATATGTCACCATATATAGTTAATATATTTTAAATGTGCACTGTTCATCATTGATAAGTTAGGATGTTTGTTTTTACACTTGCTGCTGAATCAAAATTGAAATGATTCATTCCATATATCTTATAACTTTGCCATGCTTAACGTCAGACATATTGCTGTGTCTCTTGATACGTTTTTATACGTTACGATTACGATAAAACTTAAATTTTGCCCTTTTCAGTATCCATATTGTAACAATCAATTCGTTAAGATTTATACAACGTCAATTTGATAAGAAATACAAGTTAATCGTCATCTTTCTAGAACAATTTTAAAGTAACTTACGAATAATAACTTTTATTGAATGCTTTTATGAAGTTCGTTGAAATGTCTCATGCCAAGCATTGAAAAGTTTTATTTATATTGTAACAATCAATTCGTTAAGATTTATACAATGTCAATTTGATAAGAAATTCAAGTTAATCGTCATTTATCGAGGACAATTTTCAAGTAACTTACGAATAATAACTCTTATTGAATGCTTTTATTAAGTTCGTTGAATTATCTCATGTCAAGCATTGAAAAGTTAAAATATGGAATTAATCATTTCAATTTTTACTCGACAGCTTTTAAAAAAATAAAATGATTATATATAATCATTTATAAACTACCATTGATAAATGCTTGATATAAATATATCTGCATACATAAATATATTTATATTGTAACAATCCAAAGAAATTTTCAAGTAACTTACGAATAATAACTCTTATTGAATGCTTTTATGAAGTTTGTTGAAAAGAGCGTAGGATGCTTGCAGGATGTCACACTTATTCAAAAAATCTGTTCCACGTTTCTCTTACTATCACGATATAACTGTGTTACAAAACGCATTTTATAATATCAGTAACCTATTTAGTGTATATAAATAAATAAATAAATATATATATATATATATATATATATATATATATGTATATATAATTGTATATACATTTTCAAGTAACTTACGAATAAGTCGTGTTGAACGCTCGTATGAGGTTCGTTCCAAAAGACACTGGATTCGTTTATGAATTTTTTTTTTTCAGGAAATAGGTACGCAGGGTGCTCTCTATATTTCTTAATCCTTTTTTCTTTTTTATAATATATTGCGTCAATACAACAGTAACATGTAACCATGTCAAAAGCCTGTCATATAAGCACAGCTGTTTTGCGCGATTTTAATTTCAATCGATCAAAAATTCAGTCTGTAGAAAACTTCATAAGTTGCGAGTTTCACATGTCATATGTCATTTAGTGAATTTCAAGATAATATCGATTTTTAATATATTTTTACGAGAAGCGGAAGAAAATAATTAAGTAATGGAAGAATATAAGAATTGTAAGTTAAGATTACATTTATCTATCTACATATATATATATATATATGTGTGTGTGTGTGTGTGTGTGTGTGTGTGTGTGTGTGTGTGTGTGTGTAATATGTTTGATATTAATATAAATATAAATAGAATAAATTTGATCTCTTAAAATTCTAGTATTGGATGACGGTTGGGATGAAATATTAATAAACGCATTAATAAAATTTGAAAACGAACAAGCAGAAAACCAGAAAGTTGAAGAAATACATAATTTGGAACACGAAACTAAAAAAAATAAAAAGGATTTAAAAAACATGCATCAAAAGGAAGATATTATTAAAGAAACCAAATACGAGACGCGTAAATAAATAATTTTGAAATTGAAGAATACAAGATCTGTAAGTTAAAATTATATATATATCTATTTACATATATATATATATATATATATATATATATATATATCTATACTATTATATAAAGAGACAGAGTTTGTCGGTTTGATTGTTTGTCCTCGATGATCTCGGAAACCATTCGGCCGAATTTTAATGAATTATATATGAAATAGGGGTAGAATTTTCCGGGGAATGTCATGATGTGTATAGTTTTTCGTTATCGATTTTCTGGAAACCGATTTTTTTAATTTTTTGAATTATTTGATCGAATATTAATGATATTTGACTGAATATTTAATGAATTATATATGAAATAGGGGTAGAATTTTCCGGGGAATGTCATGATGTGTATAGTTTTTCGTTATCGATTTTCTGGAAACTGATTTTTTAAATTTTTTGAATTATTTGATCGAATATTAATGATATTTGACCGAATATTAATGAAATAGGGGTAGAATTTCCCGGGGAATGTCATGATGTGTAATAAGCTTCGTTCAAAATTTCATCTAAATTAATTTTTAGTTTTTAGCCGGTGCAAGCCCGGCATAACCCTAGGGATCGGCCCTAGGGTATGCATTAGGCATTTTCCTCCTCCAACGAAAAAAAAAAAAAAAAAAAAAAGACGCAAAGCGCGGGCAGAAATCTCTACTATTATATAAAGGGGAAAAGTTTGTACCGTTATTCGGGGTAATCTTAGAAACTATTGGACCGAATTTTTACCTATTTTTACCCTATTTCATATATAATTGATTAAGATTCGGTCGAATAGTTCAAGAGTGTATAAACATTTACTAACAACTGACTTGACATATACTGATTGAAATCATTAACTTATCTATATAGAATGTGAGAAGCCGATTAACTTGAAACTTGATGACATTTATGAGTATATGTTTGGCTCGAATTTCTGAGCGGAACATATACTCATAAATGTCACCAAGTTTCAAGGACCCTAAATATAGAGGTCGATGTTGAATTTTAATAATGCGAAAATATATGACGAATGCGCCGCGTAGTGTCTGTATCATTTATTTGTGTTATGTTATGAAGTTGCTGCTTTCACATATTATATGTCAAAACTGATAAATTAGTCACTTCAATTCATGACTGTCGCGAACAACCACCTTTGACGTTATTAAATTTTACAGTCAACACTACTTTTGTGTACCGATTTCTAAGAAATCAATGTGCAAATTTCTATATGCACATTTAACCCTTTAAGGGTCTGTGTTTGTTAAAGCGGAGAATAGAAAGCACTACATTCTAATCTCGGGCGAAGCCGAGACGGGGCATGCTAGTATATATATATATATATATATATATATATATATATATATATATATACATGTTTAATATGTTTAATTTTAAAATAATTATAAATAAAATACACTTGATTTTTCAAAATTATAGTATTGCATGACGGTCGATACGAAATTTTAATAAACGCTGCAGTAAATTTGGAGAAAGAACAAGATGTAAAACTGAAAGATGAAGAAAATCACAAATTAGAAAACGACAAGACAATTAACGGAAGAGGATTTTAAAATAATAGTCAGCTATTCTTCTATGTATTTGAAAATAAACATTTATTTTTATCAACCTAGCCTATACTTCTTACAGCGTATTTGTGTTTGTGAATGATTGTGTGCGTATTTGTGTTTGTGTGCGTGTGCGCGTTTGTGTGCGTGTGCGTGATTGTGTTTGTGTGCGTATGCGCGTTTGTGTGCGTGTTTGTATGCGTGTGCGTGTACGTGTGCGTGTGCGTATGCATGTTCGTGTGCATGAGCGTGCGCATGCGCTTGAGCGTGCGTGGCAAAATTAAAGACTTTTTTATCTTATAAACCATGCTTATTATTTTGTAGATCCTCTTCAGTATTCTTATCGCTGATTTCTATTTTGATTTTCTTACTTAAAAAAATTAAGTTATACGTACTGTTCTATCGCAAAATTCAATGCAGCGTTTACTAAAAGGAATTTAGCTAAACTTTCAAACGCTACTATATCGAAACGGTAACAAATAGAGAGTTCGGTCAAGATTTATCATAAATGGGACTTCTTAAGCTTTAAAATGAGATGTCATTCATTACTCTACGATTATTAGTTTCGAAGATCTAAACGTTCAAAGTGAGACATGTTTTCGTTGAATCTACAAGAAATTTTGCGAAACTTTAAAACGCTACTATAACAAAACGGAAAGAAATAGAGAGTTCGGTCAAGATTTATCATAAATGGGACTTCTTAAGCTTTAAAATGAGATGTCATTCATTACTGTACGATTATTAGTTTCAAAGATCTAAATGTTCAAAGTGTGACATATTTTCGTTGCATCGTCGCATCCGTGGGTACCCCCCATACCGCGGAGAAAGACGTAGTTCTACGTCAAAATTTTAATTCAGAGAAAGATACTGTTAAGTACAAGCTCACTCATGAGCCTGGCCTCTTGTAAGAGATGAGGAAAACTAAATACTTCAGTATGTTTATTATTAGTAAAGAGAGATCGTGTATTTTAACGAGTCTTGTTTAACTGAGTATTCATTTCGCTTAGAACAATAATAAGAGATAACGTATAATAATTGATGGTATACAAAAAGAAAAGCTGTTCAAAAATATAAAAGAAAAGGACATGGATTAGTAAACAATAATCCTTTCTTTAAGTGCAAAGTATGACCTGAGTGATCCTTCAAAGAATAAATCTTTCGGACAAGATAAAGTTAATCGCAAAACAAAATGATGATTTTAGAATATAGGTTTTATATGCGCAATATGGTATTAATTGAATCACCAGTGAGTGAATGTTGTCAAGAAAGGATTATCTGAATGCATTAAACAAACAGTGGACAAGAATATCGTTCGATATATTAACTTGAAGTCGTTGAAACAATGAATCAATGTTCTTCTGCGTCCTTTCAAATATAAGATGTATTTATTTTAATGAAGTTATTTAATGGCGACAAGTAATGTCTTGTTATCTAATGTAACATGTCAGAAATATTTTCTCTAGTATACAGTCGAATACGTAAATTGAATATGAATAGGCAATTCCAATACGATTGACTCATCGATTCCCTTGAACCTTAGTGATCTATCATAGAATGAAATCAAATGTACGTTAACATTCATTCATTCGGCACAAAAGAAAGCAATAAGGCCAACGCTAGTTTTAGCCTCGTATTTCTATCACGCATTACAGAAGTTATCTAAGTACTTTCAACTGAATGATTTTACACAAATTGCAAAACAGTATCAGCAATAAAGATTTACTGAGTAACTCAAGATTCTACCCGGTATTACAAACAACGTAAGTTGTGTACTATTTATCCGGCAAGAAAGATATAATCTTCTTAGCTTCTTAGCTTGCTATCTATGATTCTGAAACATATGCCAATTTCCCGCTATGGGCGAAATGGTCATAATTATAAAACGTTAAACGAATATTTAACGTTATCGAATCGTGAATATAAAGAATTTACCTTAAGGTGAGTATAAATATCGGGTGATCAGGCCGATAAGATGGTTTTGAAATAAACCACTGTCTTTATCAGAGTCTTCATGAACCCTCGGGATAGTTATATAGGACGTCCCCAACGACGACCTCTTTCCTTAGTGCGTCTCTCTAGTTGAATAATGGCTCCCTTTCAATAGTACCGTCGTCACCTTTGTCCAACGTTACAGCCGAACGATTATTCGGCTTCCAAGTATCTATCGAGCTGAATAGCCGATACGACGCACTAACTTTGAATCCACACATGACAACATCTTCTGATGTTGTTACAACGCGCGCTTATTGTAACACGATACAATGTTCTCTATAAGAGAGTTTCTATAAAGATGCTTTAATAGCAACCGCTTACACACGAGTATCGTTCCCGAAGGTTCCGACAACACGAATGTTCTAGCACGACGGACCTCAACTATCGGATAGATTAACCGGCAAAATGCCTTCACAGCGCGCTTGCATACGTATTAGTATGACTAGAATATTCCGACTGACCGATCGCATGTTCGAACACGCCCGAAATATGGCCGATAGAACATTCAGCGCGACGAGTTAACAGCGACCGCATACTAACGTACAAGAACTTCGATAGAGTTACGTTCTCATAAATGAGATAGCACGACGCAACTTGATTATAGGATATTATGTCCGGCACGACTCATTAACTACGACCGCAAACACGTAGAGTTTGCCGATATAATGTTCTGATCAAACGAATGGTCTACCGAAATTGAGTCGCTCTACTTGACGGACGGACTACGACTGACTGACCGTTTGTTCTCGACCCGTCCACGCAAGCATGCACATGCGCAGAGCCATGCTCTTGTCGCGTGATCCGCTCCCGTGGCGCATCGCTCTCAGTGTCGCGCGCCTGCATACTCCTCCATTTTGAGGGTGGTAATATCGCGACTGCCGCCATCTGTGGTGGCTTTACACATTCAGATCCTGACTTTCAACCGCCCACAGATGTCGGCTTCTTACACGACCTCTCTCTATCTCTTTCTTTTTACTTAACTTCTAACAGATACATAACCTAAAATATAAAGATGTAGTTTTGCCAGTTGAATTGTTTGAAAGTGGTTATCACAAACAGTGTTACAAATCGTTTACAGGGTTAATGAAAAAATATTACTCGGAAAAATTGGTAACGACACAAAAATCTACCTCAAATGAAAATTCATTAAATATCGCAGAGGATACATCTACAGCATCTACATCAAGTCCACCAACTATTTCTGTAGTTGAGGATCCATCTACAGCATCCACCTCAAATCCAGCAACTAGTATTTTACCTGAGCCTATTGTAATACCTGAGCCAGCTGAGTTACTCGAACCGGCTTCATCTAATTCTGAAGGACATTGTGTGCAGCTGGAATGTGTTGTTGATTTCCCCTCTCAAAGCAATGTTTCGTTTGAAAGCAACGTAAGTATTGATGAAAATTAACAAATTTGTATATTTTGTAACCAAAAGACAAAAAAACATAGATCAAAAAGACTGCCCATTCATCTAATAAAAACGATTTTCTGAATAAGATAGATGAAGAAGACGAAACATTTGCGGAGTTGATTAATAAAGTTAAAAATTGTATTCATACAAAAATATATTATCACAAAAATTGTCAATTGGAATATTCTTATAAAACATCGTCAAAGAAAGGAACAATTAAAACAAACTGGCATGATGTTCGTCAACTCCATCAAGCTGTTTTTGATGAAATGTGTGTTTTTGTTGAAGAAAATGTAATAAAAAAAGACGGTGTTTTTTTCTGACTTATCTTCATAGATATTATATGGAGTTATTTAAAGAAAAGGAAGAAAATTCCGAAGAAATAATAGGGAATTTTGCACCACATAATTTAGAAAGTAAAATAGTGAAAGCATTTGATAAAGAAATAAAATTTTTTATAATTCAAAATAAAAAGTTATTAGCTCCAAAACATTTAACTGTTATCGACAATCAATCTTTTGAAAATTTAAAAGACGAAGACTTCCTCCATAAATACATACATACATAAAAACATAAATACATAAATACATAAATACATTATCAAGTTATTATTAAAGACTTTCATTTACATCAAACGCAGTTCAAATGACTCGGTATAATACTGTACTCTTAAGACTGAGTTTAAGAGGGGTAAATTAGTTCACATAGATATCTCACTCGCTCTAAAACGCGAGCATAGTACCCTCGCGCTCATACTCACGGCTGAATGTTTTTGGTGTCTGGGAGGATGTTTGGCCCTTACGATTTGTCTGGCTAAGCACATATAGTTTTGAAATAGTCCCCTAAGTAACATATATAAAAATCAAGCGTCAGAATGTAAGTAAAGTTCATTTTTTTTATTGGGAGCTTTAAAGCGTCTGGCGGAAGTTATGGCCGGCGGAAAGTGTCTGGCAGTGTTGAATATTATTTTGTAATAATATTTTATAAAGTATATATAAAAATCAGCCGTCAGAATTTAAGTTAAGTTAGTCCTATTTTTACTTACCTTTCTCACCTGGTACCTGTAAATCGGCCGTCTAACCACCTTTGTAGATACGCAGGTATTCAAAGTTCATATGAACACTACTCAATGTCCCACATTTTGTCTTTCACAAAATAAGTTACGTCTGGGAGCCCTGGGATCTTACTCTATAAGGATTATTTTACCTGTTTACACTATACAGTCATCGGGGATGACAAAAATAGCTTTTTAAAATTCCAAGGAGAACGGAATTATATGACGAGCTGCGTGTTGATTGAAGAAGACGATATAAGAACAGAATATGTCTCAAAGTTTTGACGTCCCAAAAGTTCCCGGTGATTTATTACATTTCTACCTGAAAATACAAGACATCTTCTGTTCAATTATTATGATACCTTGTCTTTTCTTCGGTTTTTCTGTACAATAATATGAGACTGCATGCTCATACATTAATATAATTCAATGCGTTGTCACAGCTTTTTCGGCCGGAGCAAAGGAACGCTAGGAGAATCGGGTGATAGTCCTCTCGGGATAATCCCTCGCGTGAGTCAGACAACTCTCGAATAAATCCGTAGGGCGCCAAACGCGATGCCCTCGCGTCCACTAAACTCTAACGCAAAATCGCGAGAACCAAAGCCTGTCGCACGAGGGCCCAGCCAGCTCGACCTAACGGCAGAGGGGCAGGGTAGAGGCAGGGCAACGCAAAGTTGTCGAACGGACACAAAATAATTCCACACAAATCGCTAGATACTTAATGAACAATAGGTTGTGACCGGACAAACGATATAAATTATCGGAATCTTGGAAAATAGCCACTTACTTGGGCTGTAATTACGGTCGCCACTGTATTTTTGCAAGAAATACAGAAAACTTCTGGAATGCGCGTTGCCCCGTCCTTCCTGCACGTAATGGCCGCCGTCTTCTACGTCGCGGACGTGTTCAAGGCTGTCTGCCGCGCCCTTGGTATGCGAATCGTAATTGTCGAACGGACGGATAGGATATGCACTGAAGTCGCGAATGATTACTTTTTGTAATTATTATTAACAAAAACAACTTTATTCTTGATGTACAGCAATCTCAGAGTGGGTGCTAATTACGGCTATTACCGTTACGCGCGTGGGATCTATCGCGTGTCGCGAATTCTCAATTCCCGTTATCTCGCAAATGCGTCTTCACAATTAATCAAATTCACGCTCTTAACGCAGGCGGATCGCGGGATAAGTCAGCCGGACTCGGTTTTGTAATGCGAATCACGCTACCGGAACTTCAGTCTCGATACGTGTTAACGCGCCGATGGTTCCCGGGAGACTGCCCAAGAGAGCCGTTGCTCGCTCTCCCACTTTACCATTGCGCACGCGTAGTGCGTCTTCGTTCGGCGGGAACCGCTGCTCGCGCGCCGCTTCGGCGTACGTGTCGCACCGCAAGGTGTAAACGGTGCGATCCCATATGCACTCTAGAATATAATGAATGCGCTGAGTCGATTTACAGACTCAGCACCTGCACTAATGAAATGCCACACGTTGCTGTGACGACGCGGCATTGGCTTTCGCTCGTTCTACGTGCGCGAACCATTCGCGTCGTCGCTCCGACGAAATTCGCGTAATCGTGAACAAGCGCACTCGGTACTGCACCGAGGGCGTAAAGAGTCACTCGACATGCATCGAGTGACTCGAAATGAGTCATGGTGACGATCCACGGGTCTAAGGTAAGTGTCTGGGTCGTTATCAACCCTTTTCTAATTAATCTTTTCTTTTTCAGGTTCCAGGAGCATCGTGGGATTGTCTCGTCTCTTAAGTACAAAAGTGTAACAAAGTGTCTACAAAGTGTAAATAATACAAGTATAAAAGGTGTACGTGTCGCCGCTTGGGTGTAGGGATCGAAAGTGTAACAAAAGTACAAATATCTTAAGTATAAAAGTGTAACAGAGTACATCGAGGGTACCGGTAACGAAAGTGTAACAAAGTGTACGAAATACAAGAGTGAAAAGTGTAATCGAGTGTCTCGAGGGTACCGGAATCAAAAGTGTATCGAAGTGTAGGATCTACAAGAGTGAAAAGTGTAACTGAGTGTCGCCAAGGTGCGATCGCTGAAAGTGCACCAGAGTACCGCTGACATAGGTATAGAAAGTGCATCTTGCTGCTACTCGGGTGTAATCGTGAAAAGTGTCGCAAAGTACAACTGGCACAAGAGTAAAAAGGTGTAAAGGGTGTAATCGACGTACAATGTTTGAAATGCTGGCGCACGTATAAAATAAAGTGATAATTAATGTTAATCGACAGGGAATCGTATAAAATAGTTAAATAAATCGGTCTGAACGCATTATTAACGAATCTCGCTGTTTCACTTGTCCCTTTTGGCCAAACGTTGCCTCATCGCGTTCGCGTACCAAAAATCAGCACTAAGTGCTTGCAAATGTCGCAAATAATATAGAGACTATCAAAATACAATCAAATATGTAAAATTAATACAAAATAAACCGTTATCGCCGGGAATCGCTCCTCTCGGCTGTCGAATCTGCCTTTTAGCCAAAATAGATATTATAGTGTCAAAATGTATGGAATTAACGAAATTACGCGATATCATCGCTCCTCTTCTTGCGGCTCGTCTCGCACGCTTATTAACAATATGTAGAGTGTAAATAGTGTGAATAGTGTAAGTGAAATGTCTAGATCTGGTATGCAAGTGAATATTGGAAAGAAAATAATGAAGCTAACTACTAAATACTCTTTAAACTGCATCTTGAATGAATTTACTCTACTTTATGGATTTTAGCTGTGTATAATAATAAAATGAGGTAAGTTATAAATATTGTAAATAGGATAAGAATGAAAGTAACTGCAATTATGCTGAACTGTTCTAAATTCATGTCAGTGAATATTAATCAAGGTGGATGGATCGTGAGGTAATTACAGAGTTTTGTATATTTAAATTGTTTCTTATTATATGAACAGGTGTACCTACGTGTACGTGTTCGTGTTTATGTGTCCTTCTTAACTATCCTTGCCGCTGTCGCGAAATAAATCATTTCTGATAAAATAAAGAGAATAAATATCTTTACGCGAATCAATCGCTTCATAAACAAATTAAAATAATAAAATCGATGTTAACTAACTTTCGATATAATATGCAATCGGCTCGCTGCCGTCAAAGTATGTCGCTTAATTAATAAACCTATAACTACGATACAATTGTTGAACCTATATAAAAAATATAAAAGACATGCAAAGAAATTAATAATTAATTGAGTCTCTCTTTCACGTTTGACTAATCGTCAATCTTGGCCTCGTCGAGGGCCACCTGGCTCGCGGGCAGTTCTGCACCCGTCTGCACCATCTCCTCACTGATCACCTCCGGTAATTGCTCCAGAAGTTCCTCCGGAGAATTTCTTCAAATCGAGGACTCTCCTCGTCCTCCGACGTCGCTGCCGCGTTCTCCACTCCCTGCATCGGCTCGTCCTGCAGCTCCTTCCGCTGCTTCTCCTGCACCTCGGTCTCCCAAGTGCTGCTCCTCTCTGGGTCGTCTCCTCGACTCATAATCGGGATCGGAGGCTTGTCCTTCGGTTCCAAGGTTTCGTTTATTAAAATAAAAGTAAATAATCAGTGTAGTAATTCTTGGATAGTAAAGAAATAACAAGCTTGGTTCTTCTGGGCGAGCAGAGAATTAACGGAAAAGAATATTACAATCAGTCTGGTTTATTATGATTAGAGAGACGGATAACAATAAGTGATAGTTCCGGTGAGACGGTATTAGCTGCGCAATGATAAGAGAGATAAGTGAGCCTCGGTTATTATTGGTCAAGAGAAAAGGCGGACTAGTGAATTATCGTTGAAGGAGAAATCTAACGGAAAAATAAACATGTCGGAGGAAATCGAAAAAGACTTACAAGTGAGTAATACGCGGTATAGAGAACTTGAACTTGAGCAATATCCGGAGTCGAAACAACGGCAATCTGAGGCTATGAAAGAGTAGTCAACGAACAGATTAAATTGTATCGCGAGAAACGACGAGTATTCTCAGGCAACTTAAATCTAACTTATCACTAATAGCGCAAAGTAACTAATTTGTATCGCGAGAAGGGAATCGACGGGTATGCTCAACAGACTTTACGGGGCGGCGCCCGCCGGGCGCGCCTGAGCTCGCTCGCAAGAAATGCACCAAGGGCGTCGGTCGGTCGCTCGCGATGTTCGCATGTAACGTCGACGCTATATCGAAATATCGATCCCTCGCGGCACCCTTATCACGAATAACAAAAGGGTGAAGACGACAATTCTATATTTACGCGATGACCAATAATCGTTTCGCACAAATCGCGAATGACGACGCAGCGCTGGTCTCTACGCAGCGCGCAGGCAGGTACCCCGCAGGGCCACTCTCCGGCGACGCGCGATAAGGGAACGCCGACGCGAACCCCGAGAGCAGATTGCTGGCGCTCGTTACCACGCGAAAATTTCAAATACACGAAACTCCATCTATGACCGGATGCCGTGATATCCACGATCTCGCGACCCCGCGGTTGCGATCCCCAAGAGGCCGATCCTAGCAGCACACTGATATGTCGTCACGAGGCTCCTCGTGTCCGCCACCAACCGCCAACACCAAAGTCGAGAACTCACGAAACTCGGTCGCGAGTCGAAATTTCGCGAGACTCTAGATCGTCGCGTCTGACAATATGCACCACCAACCCGAAAACCGCTACGCGTACGCGATATCCGAGGACGGCAGGTCGGGGCGAGACGAAACGCGGCACTCGCGGCGTCACCGCGGCTTACACACCAATTACTGTGGAGGGCAACCTTAACGGTCCCGCTGATTCCCGGGCGAAGTCCGAACCATCGTTACAGACGCCGGGGATGATCCATTCGCTCGGATCCGGATGTTCGATAATACGCTCTAACTTTCTCGACAGAATTGTAATTGCGAGACGTCTACTCGAGTCGGCGGGCGAACCAGGAGAGATCGAGCGGTGATCCGCTCGATGTGGAATTGAAAGCGCGCCCCTCCCTGGGGGTTGCGCGATAATCAGGTGCGGTGTCGCGACCAATCGGGGCCGAGCGCGTCGTAGATCACGCGCGCGCTGTCGCAGGCATCCTACGGGGGTCCTTTGCGCCCCCAGGCATCCTTGGTGCCGCAGATTTTTCCGCCCGATGTCCATCGTGTTCGGACTCAAATCCCCTCGTCCGAAGGTCTCTTCGCGAACCGAGGGAACACTGGCCAGGCGTCCCGGGTCTGCTTGGATGTCCCGGGGTTGGTTTGAAGGTAGCTCTCGCCTCCTCGGGGAAGAAAGTCCTTATCACGGCCCTGTCGGCCTCTCGCCGATCAGCTGCGCCGTGCGCGTCCGCCTCGTACCCCGCGGCCGGACTCCTCACTGGGTTCCGCGATATCCTCGCGTCGCTCCGTCCCTTGCCGTGGGTCTCGCTCCCGTTGCCGGCTTCCGCAATCCTGGTCCCGAAGCGCGGTGCCTCGGCGAGGTGCCACATTTTCATACCATACAAAATAAAATGAATAAATGATACGCATTCTAAAGTTTCGGTAGGCCTCCTGGAGATTTCACGGTTGCTCTCCTGGCTCGTCCGAGGGCGCGAACTCGCGCCTTGTGACGGCGACGGGGCGCTGCCACGCGCGGCGAACCGTCACGTCACAGCGTCATATAAGATTAACCTCAAATTTAACCTTAAAAAATAAATGATTACATCCGTTGTAATCATCGACTGGCAACTACATTTATTAATACACATTTTAAAGAAATATACAAGGTACAAGGTTACTTACATCTTCTGGTTCTCTTGCTTCTATCAGCATTGTAACGCGAATCACATGTTCGCACTTCGCACACGTCTCACGCGCGCGGCAACAGCAAGTCAAGCTAAGCGTGCGCCGTGCCGTAATATGAGTCAATATGCCCCGTCCCTACATATGTCAACATGCCCCATCCCTACATGATTTTTATTTTAGTCATTTTATTATAATAAATTAATATTGTTACTCAAAATAACATATCGTATGGTAACAGAAACTTTTTTTTTAACTAATAATACGTTACTTAAATTTACTTCTCAAGCTGAAGAACATTAATACGATATTTTGTAACGCTCGAAAATTTACTTGCCACCTCTTGAATCAGATTTTTCTCTTTTTTTATTGTAATACTTATCTGATTTAAATAAAATTTTGAGGGAAGTACCTATGTCATAGAAGAAATATTTTGTGATTACTTTTCCATTGTTTCTTTCGCAATAAATACATAAACGGAACGCAATGCCAACTTGCCTCTTGTGCCAACGAGACCCGGTCTCCCCTACTTGGTACTGTAAAATTAACATTATCGTTCTCAGATCCATTATATTTTATCCATTATATTTATCCAGATATTTTATAATGTTCTTAGTCGCATAACCTTAATATCAGGCTACTGTTGTATACAGCTGATATTTTGCACGCGCGCGCGCGCGCGCGCACACACACACACACACACACACACACACACACACACACACACACACACACACACACACACAGTTGGTTACATTCAACCTTGCCGCAACCCTCGTGTAACTCTGATCCGGTGGAAACTAATAAGGGTGCTGTCCCATGGACATCGGAATTATCGGAAAGGTGGGATGGTGGGAAGCTAACCAATCAGAATGATACCGTTGCGTGTTTTCACGTCTGGGTTTCCCGTGGCGATCATTTTTCGGAACGGAATTCATGCATGTGCGTAATTCAAATATCTGGCAGTCACTAGCGGTTAAATAATGTTGTGATAAGTTGCTGTTATATTTATATATTTATTTTGATTGAAAATGGGGTATATGATGTCATCTGCTGTAAGTATTGTAACGATACGCCTCGCAATACGCATCGTTCCGGCCGAACAACCAGCCGCGACCGCCCGGCCGACCATCCGCCGGGCGAAGAACGGGCACAGTGTGCCCACTTTTTAAAGCATACAAAATTAGGAAGTCCGCGAACGGACTTACCGCGGCAACCGCCTCAGAGCGCCGAGCGGTACCGACAACGACCGAGAACCGCCGAACGCAATCGCGGCGTCGGGACGCCGTAATCTTCGACCGCTCCGCCGCACCATCCCGGCGCTCGCGATTGCCGTCGCCGTTACCCCCGCCACGCCGTAACGCCGCCGCAGCAGGTATATAAAGAAGCGTTTGCTAACGCTAAAACGATTCTGCGACCGACCAGATCACCGATCCGACCGATTCTGAGCTCCCACATCCGCTCGTCATTCGAGAGTAGAGAGTTCCTCTGTCTTCACCGAGTGTGTCTCGGCAACGACCGGCTTCCTCATCCACGAGACTATCCGAACGGAGGTAGAGTGCTTATCTGCCTCTAACGTGCGCTTCTCGCCGGATACTTCCTTCGACCCGCGACGCCTGCCACACAGAGTAGAGCATTTACTCTGCCTCCACCGAGCGCTTCTTGGTGGACAGCCCGCGCTTGGGTAATCCTTCCGCGGAATCCGCGCGATCCCTCGCCGCCGCGCGCCATTTACACGCGCTCCGATCCGAGTTATCGGCTCCGCCCGCACCGATACGTTATCACGCGAATTATCCCGCGAGACTTGTGATTGCGCACTCCGGTTCTCGTGCCACGCCGACTCATTCCTCGCGACTCCGTACACCGCGAACATTTGTTACGCTGCCAGCATCAAACATCCATTTGTACATCGCGAACATTTACTACGTTGCGCGTCTCGAAGAGACAGTTGTACCTCGCGAGCATTTATTACTTTCTGTACATACGCATGTCTCACGACTCTATACATCGCGAGCATTTATACTTGTGGAATAAACGTTCTGTTTTCGGTTCATAAAACGATACGCTTCATTTTGCCGACACACCCCTCGCATCTGTTCCTCCGCGCCTCCTTCGAACCCAGCCACGCCGCGAGCTAGATCCGCGTATCGAAGACAGTTGTTTTAGTATTGTAATTATGATACGTATGCTAAGTTATGTGATTATGTTATATTAGGTTTGTTGTGTGGCGAAAGTCACCGCTCCCTAATTTCGACACCTAGCTGTCAGCGCTACTTCCGAATATTGCCAAACCCACCTGAGCTGGCATTCCGGGTGTTACAAGTGGCATCCAGGTCACTCGCCCGGAAGCAAAAACGCTGACAGCTAAGTCAGCATCGCGGAAGCTAATACGCGAGAGATAAAAGCCCGCCCTTCCGAGAAGCGGCGGGCAGTCTAGAACGAGAGGCTAGTCGCGCACGACCGAACGTAACTTATTTTATTGTGTACGCCCGCAAGTCAGGGCAGTGTATTTAACAAGACATCTGTAACCTTTCAAGTAAAACTTTATTAAACGTTGCTACATCAAGAATCTGTCGATTGTTTCTCTCAACCTCCCGGCGGATCCAAAAGAACTCAGTGCCGACCAAGGTGCGGCACAACAATTGGTGGCAGCGGTGGGATCTGCCAACCGGACGAGAGGACATCCTGTCAGATCACGCCTGCAATACGGGAACGGATTATTAGACGGCGGTAAATATCCCGGAGAGGAAAAAGCCAGCCAGATCCAGAGTGAGTGAGACAACGGTAGCAGCCCCGCGTGTTATCAGCGACCGGAGAGGCCCCGACCTACCGCACGGACTCGTCAGCCCGAGGCAGCGCAGCAGGGACCCCGCGAAGCAGAGACAGCACAAAGCAGCGAAGCGGCCCTGCAGGACGTCGACACAGCGGAAAGCAGACACCATGCGCTGCGCGGCAATACTGTAAGTCCGAACCAAATTGTAAGCCGAACACGGCACGCGCCGCGAATAGACATTGTAAGCGTCCCCCGCAAATGCGAACGCCGACAATCCATTTCGCGATTACAGGAAACATAACCGCGAGCGCCGAACGAAAAATTCGCGATTACAGCAAAGACCAGCGAGAGCGTCGATAAATGTCGGAAGACCTTGCAGCCGACAGCTGAGTCGAGCCCAGCCGCCGCCGGCATGTCGCCGCCATTGCCCGTACCGGTGGCGATGTTCTCGAGCAGGGCCGTAATGGAAGAAGGGACACCCCGTGTTGTGTTAAAAAGACACGCGCTATTGATGAGCGTCGAGACTACACGCGTGAGGATGCGCATCATGGCGGAAGAGGTGGACCGAAAGGGCGCACCCACAGCTGGGGACACCAATAACAATGACGACACCGAGTAGGAATCGAAGCGGCCGTCATTATGGACATTCTAGGTTAAGTTTCGCGTAGGCACTGACTGTAAATTAAAGACTGACTAGGTTAAGACATAATATAAAGAAATCACTAGTCAAATGCCGTCCACAATACCTCATGTAGGTTAAGGTTATGTTATAAGGACTGATAGTACTAATAAATAAATAAAAGGTTTATTTTCCTCTAAACGTTACTCCCATGTTAATACCCAGCGTAACGTACGTTAAGGTTAAGTAAACGCGTAGTTGGATAAAATTACGCGACTTTAAGGTTAGATTAACACTCTGCGTAACGAGTAAAGTAGATTCCCAAAAGTGGAAAACCACTTTCGTGTGGAGAACAAGTGCGAAGCATAGAACACGATTCCGTAACTCGCGGCGCAAAATAACGCGTAGTTCCGGAGATATAGCGAGTTGAAAGATGTCTCATCGCGAGCGACATCTGTGACACCTGGGACGCACCACGGAGCAAGTCCCATGTCGATAGCACACCAGGTTCGCTACTTAGCAAACCAAGCATCTTCCGCCGGAACAAACGTCACCAACGACCTCTAGGGATCGCGAGGAACACAGCGCACACTTTCCCGCCAACGTAGGTCGACTGCCCCGGAAACGGGCAAACGGAGCGTCCGCGAACGAAACGGAGGTTACCGATGACCTCAGGGGAGCGCGAACAACGACATAGTCAAACGGCATCCGCGTGGCATCAACGCCCCGGAAACTAGCGAACGGGGGCAGATACGCGAACGCGAACAGCGTAGGCATGTTCAGGGACACGAGGGGAACACGTAAATTCAATCCCGTCGAAATCGGACAAGTGCCCCAGGAAGTAGCGATCCGGGACACTTCTCCAGGAACAAGCGTTACGAACGGATGTACTAGGTTCCAAATAACAGCCCCGTAGGGTTGGCGTCGATGTCCGACCAACGCCCCGGGAAATAGCGAACCGGAAGTCGGATCGAAGAAGCAAGACCGGAAATGGGTCCCAGGTGACCCAGAAAGCGCGAATACGAAGTCGTAGTCGCACTGCGAAGCCCAGGAGGCTACTTAGCGAACGCGTGATCCGATCGAAGCGAGATTTGATGTGTAAACGCAATGACATACGCCCGTCACACCCATGATGTGAAATCGATGGATTTCCAACATGAAATTTGTAAAATTGTAGGAGGGAATTGTACGAGCGTGTGGCAATGCGGATGGGTAATCGAGAGGTAGCTAACGATAACGCCGTCGAAGACAAGGAGACTTCGAAGACGTTATTAATTAAGAAGGCGGTAATATTGTAAGGGAACATGTACAAACACTCGCGACGAATATGTTAAGTATCGAAACGACGCGAGTCACCCGTTGGGTAATGGAATATTCCAAAATTAGATAAATATCTGCGAATTGCATACCCGGTATATTATAGAGGCTTCGAGAAAGCGTGTGAAAAACTTGTTTGCGACGAGCGAAGCCCGAACACGAGCTTATACACAGCGGGGACACAATAGGGCCACGTGAACACATCTGGCGAATGCGTGACGCCATGTGCGAACGACGCACGAACCGACGACGGACTCGAGGAGTCTCTCGCCGACCATGGTAAAGTGCGGACGTGTGCCGTGGTACGATCTGTCCCGGTAAGAGCGTAGTCTTTGCACGTCGTGAGAACGCGAACTTGCCATCGTCGAGTGAACAACGAGATATCCCGCGTGCGGAGCGAATCCGTTAATTAGTTAAATAACTGAATAAATAACCGGTTAGATAATTAATCGAGTAACGAGAAGTCTCTCGCCGAACGTGGTACAGTGCGGGCGTGAAATAAGATCAGTAACTTCCGTCGAAGGCGCTTACCGGGCGAACAACGAGATATCCCGCGTGCGGAGCGAATCCGTTTACAATAATTACAACACACGTTGAATCGCGAATAAATAATAATCGTACAGTGCGGTTACGCGTACGGGGTGTTTGTATCTGTAACATAAAGGGGAAATAAATTAAATTTTACCCGATATCGAAACGAGTGAAAGTTCTTTCACCTATCCTGTTCCCGAAATACCTGCATACCTTACCTGTCGGCATCTCGACACGGAGATCCAACGGCGGTCCAGCGAAGGTCCCGAGGAAGCACGCGGTGCACAGCGGCAATCCCACGACGGTCCAGCGGCAGTCCAGCAGCGATCAATCCGGAGAGCCTGAAACAGAGAAAAGGGGATTAGCAAGGTCAACAAAAGGGTCAGTGATAATTATATTCATATCTTTCTCGGTGGGTCGAGATAAAACCGAGTGGCGACCGTGATAGAGTCACATAGAATCGAGTCGAAAATATTACCGGCCCTCCGTCCGGTCACAACCTCACCCGACAACCGCCCGTCCGCCACGCGTCTTTTCTCCACAGCGAGCCAGCGCGACTCACGCTACGATATTTGAATAACCCTTTGCGCGACGCAAGGCCTATCGAAAGCGACGGGTTAGATCGCGTGCGACGAAATTTAGAAACGCGTTGCGCCAAAGGCGACACCCCCGTGCTCGAATTGCACCCGAACGTCGTCATCGAACGCGAGTTTTCTTTCTCAGAAATAGACGCGAGTGTAACAGGCGAACGTGACAGTAATAATCGCAATAACGACCCAAGCAATAACGCGGATAACGAAAACGGCGACGAGAACGACGACAATTACGACCGTGACGCACGCCAACTGCCCCCGACCGAAGGTGACGCACGATCGGACACCTCGGCCGACACACAAAGCGAGAACGCAGGGAGAGGAGAATTCTCCCTGACTTCGTACGATAGTGACGTGTTTGACCCGGCGGAAGAGGACTATACCCCGCGGGCAAATAAAATGAGCCAGCCACGAGCTAATCCGGCCATCGCGCCACGCGTTGACATAACGCCCGAGCAAATGCACGAAGAAATTAACCGTTTGAGATCGGAAGCCCAGCGGCCGTTCGAAATGAATCAAAACCGAGCCCCTGAGCCGGCACGAGCCGACCAAGAAGCACAGGACTCCGTAATCACCGACATGTTAAACATGATGCGCGACATGCAAGATCGCATGAACCACGCCGCGGCCGTGGAATTCGACCGCTCTACCGAAGTCCTTCGCGCAATTCGCGACATACAGGACCGCGTAAGCCGGCTAGAATCCGCCACATACGACCGCTCCGACGCACGAGACCGCCGCCTACGCAGCCAGGGTCCGTTAGACGTTACATACGGGCGAACGCACAGCGACGTCCGTAATCAACCGGGACACAACGTCGGGTTCCTCAGCCTAAAGGAAGCCCGTGCCATGATTCCCGAAGTAAACAAAGAATCCCGAGAGCGCGTCCGCGAATTTATAAACGCGAGCACGTACGCGATGAAAAATATTCAGCCAACGGACGAATCGAGGCTCCTAGAGGCCATATTATGTACCAAATTCAAAGGAAAGGCCATGACAGATTTCGACACGCGCGATATTCGTGACATTGAGCAACTGAAACGCGAGTTAGAAACGGAATATCTAGGAAAGCGCAGCATGACCCATCTGCAAATCGAATTTAACTCCCTGAAACAAAAATCGGGAGAAAGCGCGCAAGAATTCGGGCGACACGTGGAAAAGCTAGCCCGAGAATTATACGAGGCCATGGAAGAAGGCCAAGGCCATTCGCAGGAACAACAAAAGGCTATCCTCGACAGCATCAAGATGCAAGCCCTACATAATTTTCAAATAGGATTGCACGAGGACATTAAAATGATAGTCAGAGCGCAGCGATACCGAACTTTGCAGGAAGCAATAACCGGCGCTAGTGCGGAGGAAAAGGTGAAGGGCCCCACCCCGCGGAATGGACAGACGACAAACAAAACTAAATTCGACGCGGAAAATGCGCGATATCCGGGGAATGAGGCGATACAGAGCCACAAATGTGGAGAAACAGGCCACTACGGGCGAGACTGCCGTACGAGCCGATACGCGAGTAAATTCTCCTTGCCGAAGGCAGAGAAGCCACGAGGAATAAATGCCATTGAATGCACATACTGCAAAAAAGCAGGGCATATCAGAGAAGAATGTTGGTCGCTGAACGGAAGACCTAACACGGAACGATCAAGCCGATCGAAAACGGACGCCCCCAAAAAGGCGCCAGTAAATGGTTTAAAGGTACGAAAGAAGAAATCGCGAGAAACGAGCGATGAATCTTCCTCCAGTAGCGGCACCGACGAAGACGAGAGACCAAAGAAGAATAAGACACGAGCCGCCGAGGAGTATAAAGTGTCACAGATAACGGGGAAACATAACGTACATGCCTTAAACCTGATAACACTGCCGATCCAAGAGGCTAAGAACGGCAAAACGAATTTCTTATTAGACTCAGGAGCGATCCTGACGCTAATAAAAGTAGGAAACTTAAAAGGCGACACTATGGTGCGAGAAAAACGCCTGACATTGACCGGAGTGACGGGACACAAGATCCACACTCTCGGAAGAATCAAAGCAACCGTAGGCATCGGACGCCAGAAAATACGCCATACTATGTACGTGGTAGAAGACGATTTCCCGATCGATTATGAGGGGATACTGGGGAATGATTTCCTCACAAAGCGCAAGGCCGTTATCTCACACGCCACAAAACAGGTACACATCGGAAGAGTTACATTCAAACTCCGACCATATAATAAGATAAATCTACCACCCCGCAGCAGAATAGGTATCGTAAAAGGTAAAGAACCGACACCAAGAGCATTCATCGGACACTGTTTGGTGGAGCCAACAGATTTTGAATGCCCGATAAGCAAATTAAACAGCGTGAAAATATTAGTAGAAGCACCCACACCGCGCGTAACTCTAAAAGAGAAGCCGGTAAGTGACGCACCAGACGTACTCACGTTACACGTGACCGAAAAACGCGAACCTATCTCAGCGTGACGCAAAAGATTACGCGAGCGACTACAAACCGAGCAAGTGAGCGCGGCGACGGACGCATCAGATTTCGCCACCGGAGCCGTACGTTCTCAGGGGCCAGTAGGCCAAGTTCGGCCGAACATCTACGCCAGCAGAAAATTAAGCAAGGCAACACAACCATTCAACAAGAAGAGTAATAAAGACACGTTTAAAGTAGGTGACAAGGTACTAATACACGACGAGACAGTGCGACGCGGACGATCGAAAAAACTCGAGTCCCAATGGATCGGACCGTACGTGATCCTCGAAAAGCATAGCGACGTGACCTATACTATTAAGATAAAACGACAGACGTTACGCGTCCACGCCAACCGTCTAAAAGCATTTATAAAGAAATAAAGGCTACTGCCACTCGAAACATTAGTATCGGAATTAAGAGAAGCGACAACCCATCTACCCCGAGGGACACACTCCCCTTTTAAATTACAGGTAGAAAATTGGAATACCATCGAAAAATTTGTAAAAATAAATGCATACTACGACATTCCCAACGTTTACACCATCCTAATCTCCCCGATTGTCACGTATCCTAACTGCAGAACACCCTCTCCGGGTGTACGATAATAAAAACATGTTTGTAATATCTAAAACCACACATACCCTCCTAGCGATAGAAAAAAAAAAAAAACCGTAACTACTTTACGCTAAAAGAAAGCGACCTAGATAAATGCAGTAACCGCGTACGCACCATGCGAGGCTCAGATATAAGTAAAAATGCCAATGTAAAATACATTCCGTGGGCTCCGTGTCCATAGTTGTAATCATAATAGGAATAGGAATTATTATAACATGGATAATAAAGAAGAAAGCGAAAAAGAACACGCGACGCGACTTCCGCAAACAACTGGAAAAATAGAATAACGTAACTCCCATGGAAAAAGAAAACAACATAAGTATTAACGAAAAACCTCATGCCTCAGTTTTTCTTTTTCCACGGGGGGAGGGATGTTGTGTGGCGAAAGTCACCGCTCCCTAATTTCGACACCTAGCTGTCAGCGCTACTTCCGAATATTGCCAAACCCACCTGAGCTGGCATTCCGGGTGTTACAAGTGGCATCCAGGTCACTCGCCCGGAAGCAAAAGCGCTGACAGCTAAGTCAGCATCGCGGAAGCTAATACGCGAGAGATAAAAGCCCGCCCTTCCGAGAAGCGGCGGGCAGTCTAGAACGAGAGGCTAGTCGCGCACGACCGAACGTAACTTATTTTATTGTGTACGCCCGCAAGTCAGGGCAGTGTATTTAAGAAGACGTATGTAACCTTTCAATTAAAACTTTATTAAACGTTGCTACATCAAGAATCTGTCGATTGTTTCTCTCAACCTCCCGGCGGATCCAAAAGAACTCAGTGCCGACCAAGGTACGGCACAACAGGTTATAATGTTGATATATTGATGGTCTAGCATACATTTCTATCCTCAAATACATGTGGCAGCCGTCGTCAGCCATCAGGAAATCACGGAGAGTACGATACACGATACGACGCGTTGACAGGTTAAACGATTCGATACATTCTGTCAAGTCACAGTTACTCCGGCTTGTTTGACAGGACTCGCGTCTCCTAGCAACCGAGTTTTGCAAAAAGTCTCCCATAGATGGATAACAAACTCGTATTTAAAATTCAACCACGATATAAATATAAAGGTGACCGAATTCAGGAATTCGGCGATCTGGCGAATTGACCTTTCGATAAACATAAAGGATCAAATACGCCTTGCACTTTTGAAACTAAAATTCCTCCTCGTCTCGACGAGGAAGGAATTACAAAGAGGTGCAAGACTTGCCCTTTTCCTCTTGACCAGATCTTCGCGGTAAAGAGGAAGAAGGTTGCGCCAGCCGCAGTCTCAGGCGCTAGTCGCGCCGGAGTGGCACCCGTTTGACCACGTTAATATTGACCACGGTCCCGATTGACCACGTTGAAATTGACCACGTTGCGATTGACCACGTTGTGATTGACCACGGTCCCGATTGACCACGGTCCCGATTGACCACCGCACAGTGGGGCCAAATGGTAGTTTCGCGGACAAACTACCTTTTAGACTGCAATTCTTGACCAAAATAAACGTTTTTTTTTTAAATGTGCGTAATAAAATTCTCTACAACTTTGTCGAGCCCGATTAAAAAAAAAACAATTGTTCATTGATAATCAACTGTTGAAGTTAATAAAAAGTTGATGTGCAGACCAATCACCTCACCCCTGTCATCCATAAAACTGTTTATTGGGTCGGAAGAAATGCATAAACGGTTTTCGATGTCGCTGATTACGAATCTAAAGTTGAAATTAAGCAATTCAAAATGGCGGATACAATATGGCGGAATCAAATTGTAAAAATGTAGGACATCTTATAAAAATGTATATCTGGGAGGTTTTCGAAGTAACTAATCACGAATCAGAGGTCGAAATTTATGAATTCAAAATGGCGGACCCAATATGGCAAAAGCAAATTGTAAAAATGTTGCAAATCTTGTATAAAATTTTTATCTGATTGTTTTCAAGGTCGCTGATTACGAATTTAAGGTCGAAATCTACAAATTAAAAATAATGGATCCAATATAGTGAACTCAAATTCTAAATACTAATTTTGAAATAAAATCGATTAATTTCTTAACCGTATAATTGCATAAGTGTAAAGTTTTCTATAATAAATCTTCCTGGCATATTCGGCTAATTTTAACTGCAATGGAAAATAAAAGTTAAGAAAGTGGTTGAGAATGATCGATATACTACTTTTTGTTACAATTGTTAAGTCAAAAAACTGTAAAAGAAAATTTAAAAAACAATATAAGTTCCAAAATTAACCTTATATTGTGTTTTTAAAATTGAAATTGCGTCCTGTTTTAACTCTATGTATAGAAGTCCTCTGTATTCTCATCATCTCCATAAATATTGTTTTTATGTTCATTAATTCTATGTTGAAGTAGTCTCCCTGTGTTTCCTGTTTATGTAGGACTACAATTATTGCATTTAGTTTCATAAAAGTACTCCACTGAGTTGTAATAAGTTGAGTTTTTTCTTAAAATATGGGTAGGAGCACCTAATTCGAGAGTACGATATTTTAAAAGCATCTGAATAATATGCAATAAGTGCATAGAGTTTTATTTTTTGCGCCGATTATTTTATGTATTATTTCATAAATTAATCGCTTTCAGCCGAACCCAGAGTCAACGAACGAGGACGTAGCCTGACATTACCTGACTCCATTTTGTTTTTTGTATTTTTTGTATTTTTTATATGTTTTTTGTATTTTTTGTATTTTTATATTTTTTTGTCTTTTTTGTATTTTTAAGTTTTTTTGTATTCTTTTTTGTAATTTTTTTTACTTTTCATACTTTCTATAGAATAAACCGATTTTAACGCCTTTTAATGAAAATTATATCGACACTTTTAACATATCTTGGCTATCTGCATGTAACGGTCTTTTTGATTTTTCTTTCGTTTTTTTGGTCATTACAATTAATGGATCGGACGAGGCTAACAAGAAATGCAGCAAGTCCGTATTTGTGTGAATTCGAGAATCTTTCCTCGTTCCATGTTCCCTAACGGACTTGACAATTTTATTTCGGGCTTCCAGACTTTCTTCCGTAGAATCCTAGAGGGAGCGACAATGCTTCAATAACTTTTGCTTCATGTAACAATACTTTATGCACTGACGCAGGCATGAAATACCACGGATACTTGGATACGTACAATTCCGTTGTTTCGAAAGCATACGTTTCAAATTTAATTGCATCGATATGTTCCCCAGATGCCATTGTTTGCAAGATTACATGGAATCTATGTATTAATTGCTCGTCTACACCGGTGATTTTACTAGTAGCTTTTACGTTAGAGAAAAACGTTCTAGCAGTATTGCCATCATTAGTTGTCCCACTTCCTTGCTTAGGCACATCAACAAGTAGTCCTAATTGCTCTCTAAACTTTTGTTGTATTCGTTTTTTAGTGGAGTGTGCTATACTCTTGTTTTCCTCCTAAATAGTCCACTTTTTAAATGGTAGCCTTTTTTTTTTACATGGGGAAATTTTCTCCTGCCGGGTTCCCGGACCGAGGTCCGATATGTGGCCCGGCAGCCCCCTCAGGTGTTGTGAGGGGGAAGACCCTCCCGCCCTCCGGGGAGAGGACGAGGAGAGTGTGGGATTCCACGCGCACGGGTGTCGATTGTGGGGGATGCCCCTGGAAGGGCCTGCCCCCAAGGCACCGCGTGACGCCTGACCTACCTACTAAAACCCCATGGGTGTCCGACCGTGCGCCTGTGTGGAGACGCCCCGGGAACTGGTTATCAATGCGTCCGGGGCGCCTCCTGCGCCAAGCCTCGAGAGGCTCGCTTCGCTCGAGCGTTGTTGCTCGCGGCCTTTCGGCCGATCCTTTATCGGTACTGTGGCGGGGTGTGACACCACCTCACCCCGCCACCCCTCCCGTTGTTGGTGGGAGGCTGTTCGGCGTCCCGTTGTCCCCGCTGGGACGCCGAACCTCCCCCGGACTTCCCTCTCGTCGGAGAGGGAGGGTCCGGTGGTGCTGCTCTACTCTCGCCGTTGCTACGGCGTGTTATCCGTCGACCTGATGTCGGCGGGTAAGGTGGGGGGGGGGGGCAGACTCGTGGCGCTGACTGCGCGTGTGCAGCCCGCCCCCCGCGAGTTCTCTCTTCAATCCGAGTGGTCCGCCGGGTCAGGAGGATCTACCTCCCCCCGGCGGATTCTCTCGGACTCCTCTTTGCGGGCCATCACCGCTCCGCAGAATCCGGTGAAGGCCCTCCACTTGCTCTCGTCCCCGACCATAGCCGCCACTATGGTCGGGAGGGAGAGGTCTGGTCCGACCTCCCCCTGTAGGACACGGCGCTGCGCTACCTACGCCGGGCACTCCTCCAGCGTGTGCTGCGCCGTGTCCCTCTGCTCGTCGCAGTGGTGGCACTGTGTCGTGGCCTCCTTGCCGATGCGGTGCAGGTACACACCGAAGCAACCATGCCCGGTGAGCACCTGCACCGCGTGGAACGATATTCCGAGTCGCCGTCCATCCAGCCAATCCGCCAGATGGGGCCGGATGGCGTCGACCGTCCTCCGTCCGTACTCCGCGTTGGTCATCCACTCCTGCCAACGCTGGACGAGGACGGCCCTCTCCTGGAGTTTTACTGCTCTACGCACCCCGGGCGGGACGGGTCCACCCCCCGCCTCCTTGAGCCTCCGCACGCGCTCATATATATCGGCGCGCTGACGGGCAGCGAGCTCCAGCGGGGGGAGTCCCGCCAGGGTCGTCGCCGCCGCGTGGGAGACCGTGCTGTAGCACCTCGCCACCCTCAGAGCGATTGGCCGATGCATCTGACGCAGCTGCATCTTGATGCGGCTCGATCGCTCCGCGACCGGCGCCCAGATCGGGGCGCCGTAAAGTGCCACAGCGTTTACGGTCTCCGCGTAGAGCCGGCGAGCCCGACCGCTCGCCCCTCCCAGGTTCGGCATCAGCCTAGCCAGGCTGTTGCACACACCTTTTACCCTGGGAGTCAGGCGAGCGAAATGCTCGCCGAAACTCCAGGTTTCATCCAGCCAGAGGCCCAGCAGTTTCATGCTGGGCCCCACGGCGACTCGGACACCCTCGACCGTTATGTGGGCCCTCGGTGGTCTCCCCATTGACTTGTCGTGGAAGAAGACGACCTGCGTTTTCTGGGGAGTCACCTTCAGGCCCAGCCTTTTCATCGCGGCCACGACCGCCGCCACTGCGACATCGGCGCGAGCTAGAGCCTCCTCCCAAGTATCGCCCTCGACTCCCAGGAATGTGTCGTCGGCGAAGCCGTTGAGCCAACATCCTGGGAGGAGGGCGATTCGTAGGACATAATCGTATCCTATGTTCCACAAGAGTGGCCCTAGGACCGACCCTTGTGGAACTCCCCGCACGACCAGCCTCACACGGACCACTCCGTCCTGGTCCGTATAGGCCAATTCCCTGTCCCGGAGGTAGTCGAAGAGTACGGCTATCAAGTAGGGAGGCACTCCGTGATAGAGGAGCGCCTCCTTTATTACCGGCCATGGCAGGGTGTTAAACGCGTTGGCGACGTCGAAACTGACGCCGAGTAACACCCTGCCAGCCTCCACCGTGGCCTTCAGGAGGGTCTCGATGCGTTTGATCGCATCGATCGTCGAACGACCCTCCCGAAAGCCGTACTGGGCCTCCGACAAATCAGGCCCAGTCCGGGACAGGTGCTGGACTAGTCGGTCGGCGATTATTCGCTCGAATAACTTTCCGACTTTGTCCAGCAAGCAAATTGGCCTATACGCCGACGGCTGGTCGGCGGGCTTCCCTGGTTTCGGGAGGAGGACCAATCTAGCTCGCTTCCACTCCCTGGGGAACCGGCCTTGCCTGAGGCACTTGCTGTACAACTTGCGCAAGCGCTCGGCCAGTTCCCCCGAGGCCAAGGACCAGGCTTTGCCCGGCACTCCGTCCGGCCCTGGAGCCTTGCCCGCCTTTAACTTGCGGGCGGCTTTCCTCATCTCGTCCATGGACACTCCGGATTCCTCCTCGTCCCACCCCTCCACGACTGGTGGGGGAGGACCTCCGTGAGCCCTCTCCCCGGGATCGTCCGGGAAAAGGGTGCTAACCACCTCTTCTAGGAATCCGGGGTCCATGGACTCCGTCACCGGGGGCGCCCAGGTCCGAAGTTTGTCAAGGACCATGCGATATGGGCGCCCCCACGGATGTCATCCAGGGCCGTCAGGAGCTCCTGCCAGGACTTGTCCTTGGCCTGCTTGATGGCCCAGGAGTAGAGCCGCTTGGCGGAGCGGTATTCTACTCCCGTCTCGTCGATTCGCCGCTGGTTTTGGCTACGCCTTGCCTGTAACCATCGGCGTCTGGCCTGGACGGAGGAGCGCCGCAGCATGGCTATCTCCTCCGTCCACCAGTAGGCCGCCTTCCTCAGCGTCGGCTTGGATCGGGGCATGGCGGCGTAACACGCCGCCGCCATTAGTTCCCCGATCCATCGGCGGCCTCGTCTACGTCTTCCGAGGAAGCCGACGGGTCGTCCGCCCAGAGCGACACGTTCATGGCCGCCCTGAGCAGATCGGCGTCGAGCTTCCTCAACGCCCATCGGGGAAAACGTAATTCCGTTTCCCGGCGACGGGCCTGGACCTCCGGCGGGATGACCGAGAGAGACATCTCGATGAACAAGTGGTCGGATAACGACTCTGTCTCCTCGGCCACCCTTCAGTCTCTGATCCTGCGGGCGACAGAGGGGCTGGCCCACGTAAGGTCAATGATCGATCCCCCCTGCCGCCTCACGCAGGTCTGCGCGCGCCCGGAGTTTACTACGACCAAGTCCAGGCCCGCCGCCCATGTCTCCAGGATCCTGCCCCGTCGGTCGGTGGCCGGGGAGCCCCACAACGCGGATTTCGCATTGAAATCCCCGGCCACGACCATTTGTCGCTGGGCAAGCGGGATCCTGGAGATGCAGGCCCTAAGGTCCGCGAGGACCTCCTCGTACGCGGCCGTGTCCACGTTGGGCGAGACATAGACGCTCGCCACGTAGACACGGCCCCATTTGACGACGACGAACCCGTCCCCCGCCTCGAACTTCGAGCAGGGAACGGGCTCGCTCGTCCTTCTCCACGTGATCGCCGCCAGGCCGCACCCACTGATCGCCCACAGCGAAGGGTTGCGTGGCGTCCGGGGCGGCTCGGCGGCTATTCCCAGGCCGCAGCCCCGCTCCGCCATGGTGTGTAGGAACACGTCCTGCGAAGCGGGGCTGCGATTCAAATTGGCCTGGAGTATTCGGTGCGGAGGCATTAGAACGTATCCTTGTCCCAGATTTCCTCCGCACCTTCCTTACGCTCGGCCATGTTATTGTTGGCCGTGGTCGCCAGTCGCGACTCCTCCTCCTGCGTTGTTTCGGGAGTTGGCGCCGGCGGTGGGGTCTCCCGCACGGACGCCTCTGCATTCTCCCTCCTCTCTTCCCCGACTGGTGTTGGTTGCTCGACCATGGGGGTGGACTCGGGAGCGTTGGGCTGTGGTACGGTTTCCACAGCCTTTTGCTCCCTGCTCTTCTTTTTTCGCTGAGTCTTTGGTCTCGACTCCCCCCCTTCTCTGGTCAAGTTGTCGTTGTTCCCGGCTTCCTCGGCCCTCCTCTTAACGGCCTGCTTACCGGGAACTTTCAAATTGACCACCTCGTTGCCGATGATCCTTGGCCCCTGTCTGGAGGTCCCGGATTCCTTATCCACTTCCATACGGTCTCCACCCTTTTCCCCCCTTCGGGCTGGGGGTCGCTGGGCGGGCTTCGTCTTCTTCCGGGCCGAGGTGCACGCTTTGCCCCCGGCCCGGTGATTCGCGCGTCTCCCCAAATCCGCACAGACAGGACAGTTGGGGTTTTCGCGGCAATCCTTCGCTCGGTGTTCGGTGCCCCCGCACCGGTAACACCTTTCACTGCGATCGGCCTCGTTGGAGCACTGAGCCCTGACGTGGCCCCCCTCCAGGCATTTGAAGCACTGGAGGGGTCTCGCAGGAAGTTCTCGCACCCGGGCGACGTACCACCCGATCCGCAGCTTGTTGTCTGCCTCTCGGATGGCCCGCATCGCCTGTAACGGGCATTTCGCCCACGCCGTGAACAGGCCGTTCGGGCCCTTGCTGAGCTGGCCCACCTGCACCTGCGCCGGCGTGCAGCCGCCCAACTCCGCGATGGCCTCCGCCGAGGCCGAGTCGTCCAGATCCAGGACTCTGACCTCGACGGTCTTCGTGGGTCTGGAGACCTTGATATCCGGCCTACCCGCGAACACTCTGGTCAGGTGTTCGGCCAAGATGTCCGCTTTTGCCGACTTGTCCGCCCCGGGGATCTCTATAATCAGACCCCCGGTTTGGGCCCTTTTCGGCTTCAAGCCCGTCGTAATGCCGAGGTCGGCGAGGTTGATCTTGCTCCTCGCCTCCTTGAGGAGCTCATCGTATTCGCCCCCGGCATTCGTGATTGCCACGGCCGCACTGCGCGGCAGCCTAGGCTTGCCCGCCTTCCCTTTGCCCTTCCTTCTATTCCTCACCACAGGCGAGGTCGGAGGGGGTATTTTGGACGCGTCGTTCATGTCCACGTCCATTGTTGCCGTACCCGACTCGGGATCTTTTTGACCCGAGATAACTTTCTGTATTAGGGCTCTAAGCCTCTCGTTATCTTCTCTAAGTAGTTTTATTTCATCGCGAAGTTCCTCTACTTCTGCCTCACGACTTAGTCGGGACTGGTCGTTGTTCATCCGTCCAACCAGATGAGTCGTCGCGGCCGCGATCGTTGCCGCCGCGTCCCTCAGGAGGCCTTGGTCCGTGCCCCTGAGGTTTCCTGCGGTTCGGCAGATCTTATCGACCGCCCGCACCGACTCTATTATCCTGGTTGGAAGGTCGTTTGTTGGAGCGTGACTGAGTTCCTCCAACCTTGGCCTTTTCCTTGATCCTTCTGTTTTTAGAGAGGTTAGCCTCCACAGACGGGTTTTTTAGGTCTTGGAGTCTGCGTTCCTCTTTCTCCCTCTCGCGTTTCACCATATTGTACTTCTTCTCCTCTTTCTCCCTCTCGCGTTTCACCATATTGTACTTCTTCTCCTCGAGTTTACCGGTGGTTACGGGTCTACCCCGACCCCGGCATTTCCGCGTTTGTCCGTCCGAACCCACCTCGTACACTGAGGCTTCCGAGGTTTCCCCCTCCATGGGGTTATCCTCGTCATCGTTTTGCAGAGGTAGGGTTTTGTCCAATGCCCCTTCGGCCGCGTCTTCATCGTCGGGTGGCGCTTTTTCCCTATTCTGAGCCTTCTCGGCCGCCTTTTCCCTTCTCCTAAGCTCTATCTCCGCTTTGCGGCGAAGAGCGAGCACTATTTCGCTCGGCGCGTCATCCTCATTGCCGACATCGGAGCACTGGGGGGATTCCTGCCTGGCCTTCCGAGCGCTAGCCGGGCCTCTCAACTTGCTCTTGGTGTTGCGCTTGATGTTGCGCTTGGGAGCAGCGAAGTTTCCTCCGGCTCCCGACTCCTCTCTACCATCGGCGGTAGTATCTTCCGCTCCGGAACCCGCCGACAACCCCGGAGTTAGTCCGACGTACGATGACGACGGGGATAGGCCGGGACGATACCCCTCTCCCGCCGGGCCCTGGGGGTCCAAAACCCCTGGGCCGGTAAGTTTAACTCCTTTTACTTGACTCATTTCATTATTGTTATAAGGTGGTTTGATTTCGGAGTGTCCTTCTCCTAGGCTGGTTGCCCACCACGGCTAACGAGCCCAGCCTGCCCGAGCTCGGGTATCCCCGGGTTCGCCAAACCCGTATCGAGGACGCCTCCCGGGAAGTTTCCCGGAAGCCGCCCCCGACCCGTGAGGCCACGCCCGCATCCAACGACCAGCCGGAAGGCCCACGCCCCCCCCCCCCCCCCACGGGCGACGAAAGGACCGGCCGAGCTGACTCGATCCCAGCCTCCCGCCACCCGCGGGAGACACGACACGGACCCCCGGCCAGCCGCCGAACCGCGGGCAATCCTACGCGCCGCCGGTCTGTACATCCGGCGGCTAGACCCGCCGGCCCCGACCTCGGAAAACGTCCGAGCGGCCCGACGGGTCTCTCCCACCCAGGTAGCCCCGGCCCCGTCCCCGAAATACGTTCGGGCGGCCCGGAACTACCCTCCGTGTTGGAGACACCGTGGGACCACGTCCCTGGTGTGCACGTCCCCAACACGGGCCTCCCCTCCGGTCGTCCCTGCACCACGTACAGGGACTCCCAAAAGAGGGTTACCCCCGTCTCCCCTGCCGGAGCACCGGCGTGCAATGAGTAACGAGACGGGAGTCTTCCCACTCCCTCGGCGAGACGGCATCTCTGCCCGCCTCGGGAGTGAGGACCTCCCACCCTGGATCCCCGAGAGACCCCAGCGAAACCTCTCCCGCCCCGCCGGAGCACCGGCGTGCAATGGACGAGAGAGGCCCGCTCCCCCCAAGACGGGTCCGAATCTCCCGACCCGCCGGAGCACCGGCGTGCAATAGTCAAGCGATTCGAGACCCTCCCCGTGGTTTTTTTTCTCGAGGTTTTCCTTCCTCTAGGCCGGCGAGAGGAGTAGAAACTCCCCCCTAACGGTCTCGCGTTTAAGATTCAACATCGACCCCTATATCTAGGGCAGCTCGGCAAGGTTTCGATCGGATTTTTCCGCCTGGATTTTTTTCTCACTGTTGTTTTCCCTCCCCCGTTAACGTATCTTATATATGTTGTTACATTTCGAGTAATAATTTCAAAGAATATTTTGGTTCGTTTCCCCTACAAATTGGTTTTCCTTGCAAAATATTTTTGCAATCTTCAAAATGGACCATATCATTGAAAATAAATTTTTGCCTTAAAACTGATAGAAAATGACGATAAGAGTGCAAACCGTATAATACAAATTTTAAAAGAACGACAGAATTTAAATGATGAACAAATTAATATAATTGAGCGAAAACTTAATCGAATATTTATACCGACTTTTATGAGGAAATGGAAAAATTCCTTCTACAACAAAGAAAATTTTGTTAAAAATAATCAATCGTGGTTAAATTCTAAATTCTCAATACCCCCTGAATCTGCAAAATGCAAAGAATGTGCAAAAGGAAAGAATATACTGAAAAACTTCGCGGATTGCTCGGATCGAACCAAAAAGAGGCGTTTGCAAGCATTTAGCGAGGCTTGTAATCAAGAAGTTCATGTTATGCTTACCAGTGATGTTCGAAGAAGCGGGAAAAACGAAAATGTCACAGCCTGTACTAGTACTGCAAATTATGGGGGTTTAAAACCGATATCTTGCGAATTAGCACTAGGACACGTCATGAACTCGAAATTATCGAAATTGCAGTACGAAAGTATGCGTGAATTACTAACAGAACATAATGTTTGCGTTTTGCCAACATATAAAAAATTGACAGTGGCAAAAAATGAGTGCTATCCTGAGCCTTCAGCTATCACTATTACGGAGACAAGTGCAACTGTAGAGTTACAGGCACTTCTCAACCACACTGTTGAAAGACTGTTCAAAGTTCCAGGTATTTTTCCGAGTGAGTTGGAAAAATGTAAAAATATATAAAATTTCACATGATCACAAAATGGGGCTGCGATGGAGCGTCAGGTTTATCAACGTACAAGCAAAGGTTTACTCAGCCAACTTTTTCAGACGAAAGCATTTTTTCAGTCGCACTTGTTCCGTTACAAATAACATGTACCTCCTATAAACAATTTGTCATCTGGAAAAATCCAACGCCAGGTTCGATGAAGTTTTGCAGGCCTATAAAGTTTGATTTTTCAAAAGAAACACCTGAAAAAACACTTTCTGAGTATGACTACATCAGAAATGAAATTAAAAATCTTGAGCCGACGACATTACAAATTGCAACCTGCAAAGTATGCGTGTACCATGAATTGCAATGCACCATGGTGGACGGAAAGGTGGTTCAGGTAATTTCTGGAACATCTTCTGCATTAGTATGTTGTCTATGCGGCTCAAAGCCAAGTGAAATGAACGATCTTGAAAGACATCGAGAAATTAAAGATGTGACCGCGCTACAATTTGGCTTATCAACGCTTCATGCGTGGATAAGATTTATGGAGTGCGTATTACATATTGCGTACAGGCTACCATTTAAAAAGTGGACTATTCAGGAGGAAAACAAGAGTATAGCACACTCCACTAAAAAACGAATACAACAAGAGTTTAGAGAGCAATTAGGACTACTTGTTGATGTGCCTAAGCAAGGAAGTGGGACAACTAATGATGGCAATACTGCTAGAACGTTTTTCTCTAATGTAAAAGCTACTAGTAAAATCACCGGTGTAGACGAGCAATTAATACATAGATTCCATGTAATCTTGCAAACAATGGCATCTGGGGAACATATCGATGCAATTAAATTTGAAACGTATGCTTTCGAAACAGCGGAATTGTACGTATCCAAGTATCCGTGGTATTTCATGCCTGCGTCAGTGCATAAAGTATTGTTACATGAAGCAAAAGTTATTGAAGCATTGTCGCTCCCTCTAGGATTCTATACGGAAGAAAGTCTGGAAGCCTGAAATAAAATTGTCAAGTCCGTTAGGGAACATGGAACGAGGAAAGATTCTCGAATTCACACAAATACGGACTTGCTGCATTTCTTGTTAGCCTCGTCCGATCCATTAATTGTAATGACCAAAAAAACGAAAGAAAAATCAAAAAGACCGTTACATGCAGATAGCCAAGATATGTTAAAAGTGTCGATATAATTTTCATTAAAAGGCGTTAAAATCGGTTTATTCTATAAAAAGTATGAAAAGTAAAAAAAATTACAAAAAAGAATACAAAAAAACTTAAAAATACAAAAAAGACAAAAAAAATATAAAAATACAAAAAATACAAAAAAATATAAAAAATACAAAAAATACAAAAAACAAAATGGAGTCAGGTAATCGCTACGTCCTCGTTCGTTGACTCTGGGTTCGGCTGAAAGCGATTAATTTATGAAATAATACATAAAATAATCGGCGCAAAAAATAAAACTCTATGCACTTATTGCATATTATTCAGATGCTTTTAAAATATCGTACTCTCGAATTAGGTGCTCCTACCCATATTTGAAGAAAAAACTCAACTTATTACAACTCAGTGGAGTACTTTTATGAAACTAAATGCAATAATTGTAGTCCTACATAAACAGGAAACACAGGGAGACTACTTCAACATAGAATTAATGAACATAAAAACAATATTTATGGAGATGATGAGAATACAGAGGACTTCTATACATAGAGTTAAAACAGGACGCAATTTCAATTTTAAAAACACAATATAAGGTTAATTTTGAAACTTATATTGTTTTTTAAATTTTCTTTTACAGTTTTTCGACTTAACAATTGTAACAAAAAGTAGTATATCGATCATTCTCAACCACTTTCTTAACTTTTATTTTCCATTGCAGTTAAAATTAGCCGAATATGCCAGGAAGATTTATTATAGAAAACTTTACACTTATGCAATTATACGGTTAAGAAATTAATCGATTTTATTTCAAAATTAGTATTTAGAATTTGAGTTCACTATATTGGATCCATTATTTTTAATTTGTAGATTTCGACCTTAAATTCGTAATCAGCGACCTTGAAAACAATCAGATAAAAATTTTATACAAGATTTGCAACATTTTTACAATTTGCTTTTGCCATATTGGGTCCGCCATTTTGAATTCATAAATTTCGACCTCTGATTCGTGATTAGTTACTTCGAAAACCTCCCAGATATACATTTTTATAAGATGTCCTACATTTTTACAATTTGATTCCGCCATATTGTATCCGCCATTTTGAATTGCTTAATTTCAACTTTAGATTCGTAATCAGCGACATCGAAAACCGTTTATGCATTTCTTCCGACCCAATAAACAGTTTTATGGATGACAGGGGTGAGGTGATTGGTCTGCACATGAACTTTTTATTAACTTCGACAGTTGATTATCAATGAACAATTGTTTTTTTTTTTAAATCGGGCTCGACAAAGTTGTAGAGAATTTTATTACGCACATTAAAAAAAAAAACGTTTATTTTGGTCAAGAATTGCAGTTTAAAAGGTAGTTTGTCCGCGAAACTACCATTTGGCCCCACTGTGCACCGTCCCGATTGACCACGGTCTCGATTGACCACGGTCCCTATTGACCACCGTCCCAATTGACCACGGTCCCGATTGACCACAGTCCTGATTGACCACATTGAGATTGACCACGTTGAGATTGACCACGTTGCGTTTGACCACGTTAATATTGACCACGTTGCGATTGAGCACGGTCCCGATTGACCACGGTCCCGATTGACCACGGTCCCGATTGACCACGGTTCCGATTGGCCACGGTTCCGATTGGCCACTGTCCCGATTGGCCACGGTCCCGATTGACCATCGTCCCGATTGACCACGGTCCCGATTGATCACGTTGATATCGGCCACGTTCCCGATTGACCACGGTCCCGATTTATCCTATATAATATATTAAAGTACATGTGTGGGCGGGGGGGGCTTCGCCCCCCCCCCCCCTGCACACCCTCCCCCATTGTGTAAGTAAACCTAGAAGTGTGGGCGGGGGGGGGGGGCTCCGCCCCGCCCGCACCCCCCCGTGCACTGGGCGGTGTGGGTTGGGTTGATGGGTGGGCTTCGCCCCCCCCCCCCCCCCATGGACACGCCTTCGGCGTGCCCGGGTAGGAGACGTATTTCGCTTTAAGCGTGAGCGCGGGGGGGGGGGCTTCGCCTCCCCTGCACCGCCCCCATGCACGTGAGCCTTACTTTATAAATTATTCGAGACCGAGGTCAATCGGGACGGTGGTCAATCGGGACCATGGTCAATCGGGACCGTGGTCAATCGGGACCGTGGTCAATCGGGACCGTGGTCAATCTGGACGGTGGTCAATAGGGACCGTGGTCAATCGGGACAGTGGTCGATCGGGACCGTGGTCAATCGGGACGGTGGTCAATCGCGACCGTGGTCAATCGAGACGGTGGTCAATCGGGACGGTGGTCAATCGGGACGGTGGTTAATCGGGACCATGGTCAATCGGGACCGTTGTCAATCGGGACCGTTGTCAATCGCAACGTGGTCAATATTAACGTGGTCAATATTAACGTGGTCAATATTAACGTGGTCAAACGCGCGCAACGTGGTCGATAGGGACCGTGGTCAATCGGGATCGTGGTCAATCCGGACGGTGGTCAATAGGGACCGTGGTCAATCGGGACAGTGGTCGATCGGGACCGTGGTCAATCGGGACGGTGGTCAATCGGGACCGTTGTCAATCGCAACGTGGTCAATATTAACGTGGTCAATATTAACGTGGTCAAACGCGCGCAACGTGGTCGATAGGGACCGTGGTTAATCGGGACTGTGGTCAATCGAGATTGTGGTCAATTGGGATTGTGGTCAATGGGGACTGTGGTCAATCGAGACCGTGGTCAATCGAGATCATGGTCAATCGGGACGGTGGTCAATGGGGATGGTGGTCAATCGTGACCGTGGTCAATCGGGACCGTGGTCAATCGGGACAGTGGTCAATCGGGACCGTGGTCAATCGGGACCGTGGTCAATCACATCGTGGTCAATCGCAACGTGGTCAATTGCAACGTGCTGAATATCAACGTGGTTAATCGGGACCGTGGTCAATGTTAACGTGGTCAAACGGGACGCTCCCGTCGCCCCGTGGGAGGCGCTCAGACGCCTCCTCCAGGCGCTAGTCGCCCTGCTCCCGGCGCCAGTCGCCCGTCGTCCGGCTCATCGCTGACTCCTGGCGCCAGTCGCCCTGTCTCCGACTCTTCACCGGTCCTCGGCGCTAGTCGCCCAACTCCTGTGGCATCTACACCACCCAAGAGGAAACGGCCTTTCCAGATTGAAACGTCGACGCCGAGTTCAGGAGGGTCAACTCCGCCCAATCTGTGGGTTCTTCCGCTCTTGATTTCTCCACTTCCGCTCTCTCCGATTCGAAGAAGCACAAAGGGAACGCAGACGGAAGGGGACACAGGTGGAGCTTCGGAGTACTTCGACGCAGATCAAGGAAATCCACACTAGAGGCCCAGAGGTTAACAGCCAGGCTACTCAAACGAAACAACGAGGAGGCCGAAGTCGACGAAGAAGGTAAATGTTCAGCAAGATTAATATTCTTAAAATATTGTATATGTTTGAATAAAAATGTTTTAAAAAATAATAAACAACAACAAAAAATATCTTAGCGATGAATAAGCGGGACTGCGATACGTCCAAAATACATATACAATATGCTTATAGTAGTTTCAATTTATTAAAGACGGTATATAATGAAAATAGTATATTATATTTTGTTTATAAGTTTTATTTTATAGAAATAAAAAGAGCGAAAACAGCAAAATTATTTCTTATGAAAATGATAATGGAGTGGCAAAGTACTCCACAGTTATCTTGGCAAAGAGAGTTTCGAAGAAGACAGCTGCTGAAAGCTTTCGGTATTTATAAAATAATGAAAAGAAGAAAAAAGCAGAAGAACCAACGACGATTTTGGGTACGTCCAATACTTAACGAAGATGGAAGGCGCTTTCAGGAAGCAAGTAATAATTTAATGAGAGAAATGCAATATATTGATATGGAAAAATATATCGAATATCTTCGTATGGACATATCAACATTTCATGAATTATTACGTCTCATCGGGCAGAAGATCGAAAAACAACATGTAGTGAGATCTCCAATACCCGCTTCTTCACGTCTGGAAATATGCCTACGGTATCTAGCATCTGGAGATAATATGTCATCAATTTCGTTTGCTTTTCGAGTAGGACTTAATACGCACAGTGGGTCCAAATCGATTTTAGCCGGCCAAAAATGAAAAAAAATAAAATGTAAAATTTTAAGGAAATATGTGTTTTTCTTGTTTCCTAGTAAACAAATGCACGCAAAAATAAAAGTTTTAATAAAATATGCCATTGCTTGAGAAGAAAATTCATGATCGAACTAAGTGTATTGCATAGCTCACTTAAGCAATTCAAATAAGTAATTCAAATATATAGCGATTATTTAAAGTTATTGTTGAAGTGACTAATAAAACATTTTTTCTTATAATTTATCAACATGTGAACCTCTAAAAAACCACTGATATTATTCTTAAATTAATTCAGATTAATTTAGTTTTTAAACTACAACCACTTTATATAATTCAAAATAGACCACATATCATGTTGTAGAAAAAAACTTCCATCGACTTCCACGATAAGGCTTCTCCTACATAAGGTGTATACTCATAAAAACTGATATACAATACGAGAACACGCGATTCCCAGCGATTCTCAAGATACAACAGATTCTGTATTGCTACGCGTGGCGCAAATGCCAGACGTTTACGGCTGCCTGGTATCTGTCCATAAGACGCCACGCATAGTAACAGAAAATCTATTGCATACTACTGCATATAGTCTTTAAAATATATTAAACAATTTAAATTATAATATTGTAGGAGAGATTTGTTACGTCCAACCCCGAGATTAGGATAAGAAAAGCTGGGAAGCAAGGGATGGGCTAACCAGAGGGGTCGGGGTAAGGAAGGACGCAACTAGACCCTTAAGAATACTGCTCGCAGGTATACGCTCTGAGGCGCGTGGCGCGAGCCGAACGCACCTTTCAATGGCTCAGGAAGGGTCAACGTCCGTGGAGACGGTAGGACGCCTTCCGTGAGCGGTGCGATCGTCGGTCCTCTTTTAAGTCAGGGAATTTAATCCCTTTAACTTAGGATCGGACCTCGTGCGATTTCGAGAGGAGGATGGTACAGAGTGTGAGGTCTTAAATTAAAGAATGAATGGAGATATCAATAACATAAGTATTTATTTATTCGACATTAAAGAGTGTTTTAAATGAATAATTATAAATTAGGTAGACAATTAATAAGAATGCGGGAAAAATAAAAATCAAATACATTTTTAATATAAGATTAAAAAAATATATACATAAATTAAATTTAACGCAGTATAGGTTAATTTAGGGTTATAATCTCGGGATCTGTTTCCTCGAGAGAAACGGTGGAGGCGGTCGACGGGGTTGGGGATGGTCCCCTGGAGGAGGAGGGAGAATCGGGAGGTTCGAGGAGGGCGGCGGGATCGCGGTTGACGGGAACCACGCGATATGGGGCCACCCGACAAACCGGACGAGAAGGTGGGGGGAAAGGGCGAGATGGGAGGATGATAGGGCGAGATGGTACGACGGGGCGACACTGCTGTGAGGAACAGGGTTCTTCTGAGAAGGCTGGTAGGGGCGGTGGGGCGGCGAGACACGGAGGACCGGGCTGTGAGGAACAGGGTTCCTCCGCTTCTTTGCGCGCCCGCTTATGGCGACGTCTCTCGTGTTTCGCGGCGTTTCGCGACTTCTTATGGGTGGGGCCGGCCGAATCCACTACAAATTAGCGGATTGTTAATATTTAAATCCGTCAAGTGCGGGGAAGTCACCTCAGGTTTTGGAGATTAAATCTAAGGAGTACTTCGAGTCCACCAACGAGTCAGCTAACTCAAAGCAATATACCTCGAGTCCACCGACCCAGCTAACCCAAGGCAGTGTACCCCGAGTCTACCGACCTAGCTAACCCAAAGCAGTGTACCCCGAGTCCACCGACGAATCAGTTAACTCAGAGCAACATACCTCGAGTCCACCGAGCCAGCTAACCCCAAGCAACATACCCCGAGTCCACCGAGCCAGCTAACTCAAACCAATGGAGATTATTCGGAATCGACCAATAAACCGGCTAATTCGGAACAGGGGTAGTAAGAGGGATGGAAGGGTTATACTGAGTGACTTCCCTAACGAGTGCATATATAAAGAAAAAAAGGGGAGCTGATATATATATATATATATATATATATATATATATGTGTGTGTGTGTGTGTGTGGTGTGTGTAGGACTTACTACTTGATGAGTTTGATGACACCGTTGATGACTGCGCGTCGAAATGACCCTTGGTTGAGGGAAGAGACGGAATCAGTTGTATGCGGTCAGATGTGTTGCACTGACTCTAATGATAAGTGTTGAATCGTGACTCAAAAGCGGAAGATATCACGATTGTAAAGCTGAGGAAAACACGAGACTAAGCTTGGGAGGCTTGAAGAGACTCAGAAGCTTTTAGTGGGAGTGCCGCAATGTCGGGGTTTATATAGGAAAATGTAAGGAATGGAAGGGGTGGATTTCATGTGGGGTGTGTCTGATTTTCATTTTTGGGGCTTTTGGTTGGTGGGATTCTTCTAATTTTTATCTAGAGGATTTCTTATTGGGCGAGACGTTTCTCACCCAAGAGCCAGATCTTAAGTTTTTGCCTATTCTAGAAGTTAGAGACGGTTATCGATTTTTCCGGTTTTCCATTGGTGGGTCCCCTCGTAAGGCCCCCACTGTCTAGTTGGGGGTGTAACAACATCGCTTCTTCCAGTGACTCATTTGTTATCGATTACCGCCGATTCTCTTTTATTAGGGTCCCTTATTTATCTCGCGACCCTGTTCCAATGTTGACAGACGATGCATATCCTTCTAATAGTCCTATCACAAACAGAGACCTCCGCCGCGTGCCCTTAGATTACTAAAACCACGTTTTAGATTTCGTCTCTGTTTGTCGGACATTACGTGGGTAGTTTTGGCGTAGTCGCATGATGCGATAAAGATCCCACGTAAACTCCATTTGGGATTAAGCCCCTTTTTGGCGCGTCGTGTCGCCGGGTTATAGTTATGGGCCATACTAACTTGATAAAATTCCGATCACATATGCCCCGTCTGTCAATATTTCGTCATCTGGAAGGTTGCTTTTTAGTTGCCCACACAAATAGCTAGTTTGATCATAAAAAAAGGAATGTGAGGAGATCAAGCCTCGCTCGCCGATCGGTAACCGTCCGTGCCTAGTTTACCTATCATAATCTTAAGGCCTATCTTAAGCCCATAGCAATTTCCGCGAAAAAGGGAAATCGTGGAGTTCGCAGGACGTAACAGATTAAAAGGAAAGAAGATGAAATAAAGCCGAAAACAGGCTGATTAAAATAGATATGTACACACACTATAAAAATATAGTCACAGAAACAATATTTGTCAACTATTAGTTGATAGTTAAATAGAGCCTCAACTATAATTATTATAGTTATATAGACTCCATAAAATAAGATATGACAATAACATTTTTCCAGTTTAGACAAATATTTTTTTGAAGTAAAGCATACTTCCAGAAGCCAAAGCGGCGCGGGCGGCATGGCAGCGCGGGCTCGCGCGGCGAGAGAGTTCGGCTCGCGCCCGCTACGCGGCGCATCGCCAGTATCCTTACTCATAATTAAAATTCAACATCGATTCCTGTAACTAGGGCCGCTCAGCACGGTTTTTCCAGCGATCTTTCTAAGGATCGCCAGTCAGGTCGTGCTCACCCACGTATATTAATCAATTTTGAATTATAAATCTGTATAATATATATTAATTATAAAATTCTTTTTTAGGTTAAAATTCTTATTTTTCATGAAATTCTTATTTTTTATTCTTTTTTTTCTCTGAGTGTACAGTACGAACAAAACATGGTTTCTCTTACGCGATTTCAAGTATATGAAGCAATGGAGAATGTCGATCTGTCTTTTCGTGTCAAATTTCTTGAAGATTTTATTTTGAATAAATTAGGTCTTTCGAAATGTTTGCTTTCTACTGATTGTGAGAAAGATTTAAATAATTTTATTCATCTCTTTCTTAATAAGATTATGCAAAGAAAATCAAAATTCCGAAGAAATTCGCATGAATTCATCAAAAAATACAAGTCATGGTTAGACAAAGAATTGGTCATTCCAAATTCATTACTTTCTATTAATAAGAATAAAGTTAGGGAATCTATTTCCTCTGATAAGCGTGGGCGTCCAAAAGTTCCATTCGAAGATGCAAGTGAAAGAACGAAAAGACGAAGATGTTCGAAATTGTTAGCATCTCATTCTTTCGAAGAAATCACATCGACTGTAACTATGGGTTTACATAAAATGGGTAAAAGAGAGGTTGCTGGTTGTATTGCTGATACTGTATCATCTGCCTCTGTTAAAAAACAACCTGAAAAATGTCAATATTCGGAAGATCAGGCATTATCATTATTAATAGAAAGGAAACTAACAAAATCCTAATATAATTTAATCCGTTCGCAGGCAAAAGAGATGGGAAGTGATTTGTATCCCAGTTATAAACAAATATTTAAGACAAAGAAGCGATGCTATCCTGACGGAATAAAAGTTACTGATACTTCTGCAGAAGTTCCTTTGCAGTCTCTTCTGAATCATACGACTTTTCGTTTATTTAAAGCATGTGAGCCAGTTTTAATATCATCGGGTATATCAGTACAAAAACTCGAATTAATTGTGAAATGGGGCTTTGATGGTTCATCTGGACAATCTCAGTATAAGCAAAACGCTTCTTCTGGTTTGGAAGTTTCAGATCACAATCTTTTCGCGACATGGCTCGTTCCATTGCAGCTCAGATATGCATCTCCAAATGGAAAAATGTCTGTATTGTGGAGCAATCCTCGTCCATCTTCAGTGAGATATTGTAGGCCTTTGCGGTTTCAGTTTCTGAAAGAAACTGCGGCCGTTATAAAAAGTGAAAAAGAGTACGTGACTTCACAGATAACCCAGTTATTTCCGCTAAAATTGAGAGAACTATTCGAAATCGTGATATATTTCAAAATGTTATTAACAATGGCAGACGGAAAGGTGTGGAATGCGTTGAATGACACTTGCAGTATGAAATGTTACATTTGTAAAGCAACACCTAAAGATCTGAAACAGTTTAACCTGACTAATCGTCACATAGATGAATCTGCTCTGTCATTTGGTATCTCTCCACTTTATAGTTTGATAAGATGTTTCGAGTGTCTCATTCATATTGCATACAGACTCACATTGAAAAAATGGCGAATTACAGGTACCGATAAATTGGAATTTGAGAAACAAAAAAAATTCATTCAACATCAGCTCCGACAGCAATTGGGATTAATCGTAGATCTTCCAAAACAAGGTAGTGGAAACACGAATGACGGCAATACTGCCCGTAGATTCTTTGAAAATCCAACAATGTCCAGTGAAATTACCGGAATTGATAATGGCCTTATCATTCGGTTTTCTACTTTATTGAAAGCCATTTCTTGCGGTTTTGAGATCGATTCCATTAAATTCGGCGAATATTGTAAGGAAACTGCAGACCTGTACAAGAAGGTTTATGATTGGTACCCAATGCCCCCAACTGTACATAAATTATTAGATCATGGCGAGATGATTGTATCGACAGCCATTCTTCCACTTGGACTCTTATCTGAAGAATCTCAAGAAGCAAGAAATAAGGATTGTCGATACTTCAGAGAGCACCACACGAGAAAATGTTCGCGTGTAGCAACAAATGAGGATTTATTTAAAAGATTGCTTGTTTCGTCTGATCCTTACATTACATCTCTTAGACGAATTCGTCCCCAAAAAAGTGGCGCTATTTCTGCAGACGTTTTAAACCTACTGAAACAACCTGATATCATTAAGGAAAATGAGTCTGATAATGATGATAACGATAATAATGATGAAAACTAAGTTATAATGAATGGGACAAAACTGTAAAAATATTTATAATAAAAAAGAAATCAACAAAATATAATAATTAAACAAGATATTAAAAACAAATAGCAAAATTAAAAATTAAAAATAAAACCAACAAAAAAAATAAAAAAATATAAAACCAACAAAAAATATAAAAAATAAAATCAACAAAAAAAACGAAAAATGGGGCTGCATTTCTTTCTACGTCCTTGTCGTTAGTCCTGGGTAATGCTAAAGGAAAGAAAAATTATTGTCAATAACGTCATACTTCATTCTCATTCATATTGTATATTTTACATATTTTATCATAAAAATATTAAATAATACAAAGTGAAATGTGGGGACTTCCGTTTCCGGAGCGCTAGAGAGTGACACGTGTGACGGGGCAGTAATTTTCGGTAGTGTGTGAGAGCGTAGGAGTGTACGGGTGGAGGTGAGAGAGTGAGAGAAGGAGAGAGGAGGAGCGAGAGTACGTGTGGAAGTGGAGGGAAGGTTGTGTGAGAAGGATAGAGGGAGAAAAGGGTTAGAAAGCAGGTGTGAGTGCGGGTCAGGCAAGGAGCACGCGGAGAGTTAAGAGGGGAAAGTGTCGAGCGGAGAGCGGCCGTGGGCAGGGAGTGCGTGAAGCATAAACGGCGCTCGTGGCAGGGAAAGAGCGAGCATAGAGTAGAGAGATCAGAGAGGGACAAGTGAGACGAAAAGCGGTGAGAGATGAGCGGAGAGAGAGGGAGCGGGACGGGGGTAAAGAAAGGAGTTACGGATAAAGCAAAGGAAAGAGGTAGAAGTGGAAGCACGGGAAATCTGGAGGAGTTATGGAAAAGAAAGAGAGTGGATTTGGATAAGAGCGAGGGAGAAGTAATATTTAAGAGGAGCAATAAGACAGCGAGGTCTCCTAAATCGGAAACGGAGATGGGGGAGAAGGAGCTGAGGGAGGTAATAAGTGAAATGAGAGAGGAGTTTAGGAGCATGAGGGAAGAGTTAGGAGAGGGTTTTAAGGAGCAGGGAAGGAGAATAAGAGAGGAGATGGAAGAACTGAAAAGAGAGTTCAGGGATCAGGAAAGGAGATGGAGAGAGGAGAAGGAAGAACTAAAAAAGGAGAAGGAAAAAGTGAAAGAAAGACTTAGAAGATTGGAAGAGAAATTGGAGGGTAGAAGGGAGGAGAAAAAGGGAGAGGTACAAGAGACAAGGGAGAGGGAAGAGGAGAGAGTGAGAATGTTGGAGAGAAGATTGGAAAGGAAGGAGAAAGAGGAAAGAAGAAAAAATATAGTGATAAGGCGGTTGGAGGTGGGAGAGGGGAGAAGGAGGGAGGAGGCAGAAAAGCTGCTAGAGGAAATAGGAGCTAAGGTAAAGGCGGTAGAGATAAAGAGAATAGGGGGGGATGTAGAAAAGGGGGGGGGGATTGGTGCTAGTGAAACTAGAAAACGAAGAACAAAAGTGGGAGGTGATAGAGAAAAATAAAAGATTGAAGGGCAGAAAAGAGAGGATCACAGAAGATTTGACGGGGGAAGAAAGAAGGATGAATTGGAGATTGAGAGAGATAGCAAGAAAGGAGGAAAGGGAGGGAAAGAGGGCATGGATTAAAACAGGGAGGATAAGGATAGAAAACATATGGTGGAGATGGGATGAGGAAGAGGAAGTATTGAGGGATGAGAAGGGTAATATAAGAAGAGAGAGTCGAGGAGAGAAGGAAGAGGAGAAGGGTGGCGCAGAAGAGACTGGAAAGGGAGAAAAGGCGGGGGAAGAGGAGGAGAGGAGGTCATAGGGGAGGATACAAAGAAGAGCAAGACGGAGAGCAGAAGGGAGGTGGACGGGGGGAATAGGACGGACTGGAGGATAGTATTTTGGAATGTAGCAGGATTGGAAAATAAGGACAAGGAATTCTGGGAGGGGCTAAAGAAGGAGGATGTAATAGTCCTGATGGAGACGTGGATTGGAGAAAAGGGTTGGGAAAGAGTGAGAGGAAGGCTTCCAAAAGGATACGAGTGGGGAGTGCAATGGGCGAAGAGGAAGAATAAAAAAGGGAGGGCGATGGGAGGGATGCTAATGGGAATGAGAAAAGGGGAGAAAGGAACGGAAATAGAAACGGGTAGGGAGTTGCTGATAGTAGGGAAGGTAAGGATAGGGGGGGAAAACTGGAGAATAGTAGGTGTGTATGCAAAGAAGGAGGAAATGGAGGAGACCATGCAAGAGTTGGGACAAATAATGGAAAGAAAAGAGGAAGGAAGGTATAAGGTAATTGGGGGAGACTTTAATGCGAGGACAGGAAGAGAAGGAGGGAGTGTGGAAGAAGAGAAGGAGGGCAGTGGAGGAGAGATAGTGGGGGGAAGAAAATCGAAGGATAAGAAGCTGGATAGAGAAGGGAGGCTGCTGGTTAATAGCTTAGAGGAGAGGGGATGGGAAATATTCAATGGGAACATAAGAGGGGACGAGGAGGGGGAATACACTTTTACAGGAGGAAGAGGAGCTACGGTGATTGATTATGTTAATAGGGGAAGGAGAAGTAAGAGAAAGGATGGTGAGCATGACGGTTGGGGATAGAGTGGACTCAGACCACCATCCCTTGGAAGTGGTACTAAGAAGGGGGAGTGTGGAGAAAGGCAGTGGCAGAGGGTGGAAGAGAAGAAGCAGGGGGTGTGGAATGAGGAAGGAGTAAAGGTGTTCACGGAAAAAATAGGGGAAGTTGAAGTCGAGGAAAGTACGGTAGAGATAAACAAGGAGTGGGAAGAAATGGAAACTAGAATAGTAGAAGCGATAAAAGGGGTTGAAGAGGAGCTGAAGGGAAACAGGAAGGAGAAGCCAGGGTGGTGGGATGAGGAATGCGGAGAAGCGAAGAAAAAGGCGAGAAGGAAACTGAGAAAATGGAGGAAAGAAAGAGGAGAAGGAAGTGAATACAAGGAAAAAAAGAAGGAATTTTACGAGCTGTGCAAGAGGAAAAAGGAGGAAGAGAACCTGAGGTGGGAGAGGAAAGCGGAGGAAGCAAGGAGGGAATCGGAAGTATGGGAGATAGTAAATAGAGATAGTAAATAGAGAGAGGAGAAAAAGGAGAGGTATCGAGGAAGGGATAGAAGAGGATGAGTGGAAAGAGCACTTCATGAGGTTGCTAGGAGGAGTGGAAGACAGAGTGATGAGAAGCATGGAAGAAGGGAGAGAAGAAAAAGAGGGAGAGGATGAGGAGGAAATAAGCCTAGAGGAAATGAGGAGAGTAATGAGGAAGTTAAAGGATGGGAAGGCAATGGGGTTGGATGGGATACCAAGTGAGGTATGGAAGCGTGGGGGTAGAGAGTTAGAGAATTGGGCCTGGAGGTTCATAAACAGGATATGGAAGGGAGGAGAATGGCCGGAGAAATGGAAGGAGGGAATAATTGCGCCAATAGTAAAGAAAGGAGAGGGTAAAAAGGCGGAGGAATACAGAGGGGTGACAATAATGCCGACGCTGTATAAGGTGTATACGGCAATCCTAGCAGAGCGGCTAAGAGAGGAGCTGGAGTGGAAGAAGATTGTACCGCAAAATCAGACAGGGTTTAGAAGGGGAATGGGAACTATAGACAACATTTATGTATTGAATTATTTGGTGAACAGAAGGTTGGAGAAGAAAGGGGGGAAGCTGATAGCGTGTTTCGTGGATCTCAAGGCGGCGTTTGACTCGGTAGACAGAGGGGTTTTAATAAAAATAATGAGGGAAAGGGGAATAAGGGAAGGATTGGTGAGAAGGACAGAGGAGATTCTGAGGGAGACGAAAAGTAGGGTAAGGGTAGGAAGTGAAATAGGGAAAGAGTTCTGGACGGGGAGGGGAGTGAGACAGGGATGCCCATTGAGCCCTTTACTATTCAACGTGATGTTATCGGATATGGAGGAGGAAATGAGCAAGGTAAAATGGGGTGGGATAATAGTAGGAGGTAAGAGAGTTTATACCCTAGCGTATGCCGATGACGTAGTGCTTATAGCAGAGGACGAGGACCAAATGAGGAGCATGTTAGAAAGGTTAGAAGGTTTCTTAAGCAGGAAAAGGCTGGAGTTGAACACGGAGGAAACAAAGATAAAGTTTAAAAAAGGAGGAGGGAGGGACAGCAAGAGAAGATGGAGATGGGAAGGAAAAGAAATAGGAGAGGTAAAAGAATTTAGATATCTGGGTTACGTGTTTCAAAGGAACGGAGGACAGGAAGCACAGGTAAGGGAAAGGATCAAGAAGGCGGCGGCGGTGATGGGGAAGGTATGGGGGATAGGGAAGAGAAGATTTGGAAAAGACTGGGGAAAAAGATTGTGGCTGTTCGATAGACTGGTATGGACGGTAATGGGATACGGAGCAGAAGTATGGGGATGGAGAGAGAGGGAAGGAATGGAAAGATTGGAGGAAAGGTATATCAGATGGATCTTGGGAGTAGACGGAAGAACTCCATGGTACCTAGTGAGGGAGGAAGTACAAAGGGAGAAACTGAGAGGCAGGGCAAGAATGAAGGCATGGAGATTTGAGAAGAGATTAGAAGAGGGAAAAGGAAGTGAGTTAGCGAGACTATGTTGGAGACATCTGAGAGATGCTCAGAATCCGTTTCATCTCCCACGAAATGAATTTATCAACTATTTTCGCCTTACTCCCCAGAACTTGTGATCCACATAACAAATGAGATACGGGCTGATTTACAAAGCGAATGAATTACCGGCATAAAGCCAGAAATAAAAGTATTGATTGCTATACAATTCTACGCGCAAGGCAGCTATCAAAGAAGTGTTGTTAATCAAGTTGAATTAAATGTTAGCCAGACAACAACAAGTCGTTGCCTCCATGCTGTGACAGATGCGATCAATCAGCGCTTGTTGCGTAGATGGGTGAAATTCCCAATGACCGAAATAGATCGGCAGCGAGCACGTGAAAAGTTCTCTGTTGCTGCACAGCCATTCGAAGGTGCCATAGGTGCTATAGATTGCACTTTTGTTCATATCTGAGCCCCTCATGAACACGAAGAAGCTTTCGTTAATCATCATGGTAACCATTCCCTGAACGTGCAAGCTATTGTTGACCCAGATATGAAGTTGCTTAATATCAATGCGAGATATCCAGGTGCACGAAATGATGCATACATCTGGAGCACATCACCGATTCGTCGTGCCATGGAATTTCATTACAGAAGAGGGGAACGGAGAACCTGGCTGATCGGTCAGTCTCATTAAATGGATATACTTGCACCTTGAAATACTTTGTCACAAAAACTAAAATATTATCTTTATATTTTTCATTAGGTGATGTTGGATATCCCTTGGAACCGTGGCTCATGACATCTTTGGCCGATTTTCCCGAAAACACCCAACAATTCCAATACACACAGCAGCTTTGCAAGGCAAGAAATGTTGTTGAACGTTTCTTTGGTGTCTTCAAATCCGTATGGAGATGCCTTTCCTATCAACGTGTGTTTGTATGAACCATCATTTGCTGCCAAAATAGTAAATGCATGTGCAACACTTCATAATATGAGAATTGAACACCGTTTACCTTTTGATGAATTCCAAGAACCGATAATTGCTGATCATCATCAAAATGGAAATGCTCGTCTTATGAATGACAATGAAGGTGCAGTATTTGAAAGAGAGCCACGCGCTTTGGCTAAGAGAATTCAGCGACAAATTATGCGGGAGAGATTTCCCAATTTCCGTGACGCAGAAAATTAAGAACGTGCTTAAGATGAGTAACAGTGATTGATTACATCAGTCACTGTATAAATTCAATGAAATTTATGTTTCCAAAATTTTCATTTATTTATATACTGTGACGTGACATTGTCGCGTCCACCGCTCAGACGGTAGCTCGGCCGAGGGGAAGGTCGGGGATGGCGCCTCGACATGATTGGGGGAGGGCTAATTGCGCTAACTCATTTATTATTGTAAGTTAGATTTCGTAAGTACGACAGGTGGTGCCGGAGCGTGGAATCAAGGACGGAGATATGTAACGACTTAGGTTGCACCGAGGGAAGGACGGACGCTGGGGGAACGCTAGGCGAAAGTGGTTGGCCGACGGGCGGGCCACTGGGGACCACCGCCGCGGAAGCGCAGGAAATGTCTCGCACAGCACATCCCCGAGCCCGCCGCAGCAGAACGAGGGGTACGACACCGCTACTGCAGAGCGGGTGTACGACCCAGATGCCTCCCCCGACGGTACCAAGGGCACCGAGCAGCGTAGCCATGGCCTGGCCAGCCGGGCTAATCCTGAGGTGGGCCCGTACATTGACAGCAGGTTGAAAATGTCGCGGACAGGCAGCGGACTGAGCGGTGCCGCGAGCAGAGCGGCACGCGCGACATATCGGCAGGGCGGAAAACTGCGAGCTTGAGGCGCATGCGCGGGGGCCCAGCGTGGTCCCGCCGGGCCGGCCGCTTATCACTGTCGAATCAGCCGCAGCCGAGGAGCCACCCCCGGAAAAGTGTCCCGACGCAGCCGAGTCGCAACGAGCAGCAATTGTAAGATCTCCACTCCGGTACTACCACGGTAATTAGGGGCTCGATCTCGGCCAAGATCCGACCTGAATAAGTGCACGTATCGATTAGATTACCGCGTACATCGATTAGATCTTATGCACGTGGCTACTGGCTCCCGTTATTGCTAGTGCCGGTCAGATTACCTGGGCATTTTGGTAGAACGTGTGATTGTGAGACGGCCGAGATAGAGCCCGGAAAATATTAGGAAGCCCTCCTCGGAAACCGCGCGGCCGACAGTCAATTCGTTTATCGTATCGTGTTGCGTATTTATGAGCGTTACTTGTCGTGGATGGAAACGTACCGCGGGCGGTGCGTTTCGCGAGATATTGCGTGAGGCTTAGTGCGTTGCTCGCGCCCGCGTTTATCGTATCGTGTTGAGTGTTCGGGATTATTGCGTACTCGGGAATATTTGTTGCGGTGGACATAGGCGTTGTCCACACCGGGATATTTTGCGGATATTTTGCGCCGCGTCGTGCGAGCAAGTATCGCCTGGCAACCGCATTATTGCGTGGTCGAGAATATTGCGTATCCGGGAACATTGTTGCTATATAGCGTTGTGCTTTGTGAACTCGCGTTGAATGTACCGTGCCGTGCTTGTGGGAATCTCCGCGGCTTCGGATTAGGACCGCGTGTCGAGATTGTGAGAATCGTTGTGTGCTTAGAGTTATGGTATTGCGTGCCCGCATACGTCTGTGCGTTCGCGCTTGACGACGACGCGTATTCGCCCACAGATTGAGATCATTGCGTATTCACGTTTATACGGATCGGAATTGCCGGACTCGCTCGGGAGCTCCGCGGGTATTTCACGCCGTCGTCCGGGCGGACACCGCCATGCTCGCTCGAGGGGGAAGACTCGCGGACATAAGGTCATCACGCGCTCCGCGCGTGCATTAGCTGCCGATTCGGTTACCGCGCTTGTACTTAACATCGGAATTGTCTTTGATCTACCATTGGATTTCCACCATATTATGCTTATCATTTCTCTGAAATATATTTTTGTTACTGTTTAATTTGTGTTGATTGCGCTACGCCCCCTCCTCCCCGAAAGCACGTTACCAACGCCCTGAGCTCACGTCCGGGTGGCGGACATTGAGATCGGAAATTAAGTTACGAAACGTGGTGCGCGTACTCGCACCTGGCGCCCATCAGGATAGTTGTGTCGGGAGAAGTCTGTCGCGAGCATCGCTGAATTATTGGCTACTACGAGTTAATTTGCCCCTTCGGCTAGCGAGACCGAGGGAAATCGGGTCGCAATGCACATATATATTTGATCATGTAATAAATTTTATACACATACAACATATACGGTGTACGTATTTACTTCTAATGTATAACAAAAGTAATACTTTTGACATTAATTAATAATAAATGAATTTTGTAGCATTAATAGAGTTAAAATAAATACTTTAGACAGAGTTTACGTGAATAATATAATAATGCTTTATATAACGCTATTTTAAACTAAAGAAGTAACTCAAAGTACGTACAATGAACACTTCAGGCAGTGCTGTATACTGACAAACAGGAACTTAATTCCCAAACTGTTGATGTATCAATATGATCTTTTATTATTTTTGGATACACAGAGTAACGTTTTTGTGTCGAGCATAGAGGCGCGAGCGGCGTGACTTGACTCACGTGAATATCGTGCTACAGCCAACCTTTAAGTTTATAACAACTGGTGTACAATATACCAACCGCTATAAAAACGATATCGTAACCTTTAAGAAATACTAACTTACTAGTAAACGCGGGAAATTTAAATGTTTTACTCTAACACTTCCCCTTAAACTTAAAATTTTCCCTTTTACAAACAGGATTTTAGAAACAAAAATAATAAATCTCAGGGTCCATATAACTAAAGTCTATGATTAATGTACAACCATGCCTAACTTTTCACGCAACCGTTGAAATTGCACGCGCGGAATCGGTTTCGTCGAGATGTCTGTGACTTGTTCCCAGCTTGAAATGTGCTCTATCTTCAACTCTCCATTCTGGATCCGTTCACGCACAAAGTGAGCACGCACATCTATGTGCTTGGAGCGCTTATGAAAGCTCGGATTTTTCGCTAGTTTGATGGCACTAGCGTTGTCCACCGAAGCAAAGGCACGTTCCCCAATGGCGAAATTTCGTTGAACAAACGATTCAGCCATACAGCATCCTTCGCAGCTTCACTGGCGGCCACGTACTCCGCCTCCGTAGTAGATAAGGCCACACCAGTAGGCCACCACAATTAGCTTGTCGTCACCGACAATACGATAGAACAAGCACGGATCAGCTGCACTCTCTTGTAAATCGAAAGAGATCATAACCTTTTTAAATCGCTTAGTCCAACATCTCGGGGACTGTTTTAATCCATATAAGCTCTTTAGGAGTCTACGCTGGCTGCCGTCCTCATAACCTTCAGGCTCTTGCATATAAATCTCTTCTTCGATCATGCTGTTTAAGAACGCTGTTTTGACGTCAAATTGAGCCAGTTCCAATTTCTCGTTTGCTGCAACTCTTATCACCGCCCGAATGGTATCAAATCGTACAACAGGGCTAAAAATCTCGGTGTAATCGACTCCCTCTCGCTGATTGAATCCTCGGATGACCAGACGAGCCTTGTACCGAATGATTTCACCATTAACATTGCGTTTCACTCGATAGATCCAACGGTTCGAAATAGCCTTGCGGCCTGCTGGTAGTTCAACCAGGTCCCACGTCGAATTTTCTTCCAGAGAAGTCATTTCCTCCTCCATCGCTGCGCTTTTTCCGCTGACTTCATTGCCTCACTATAATTTCTAGGCTCATCAACTTCAGCAAGCATTTCAATCAGACGCTTTGGTTCCTGTATAGTTTTTCGATCTCGTAGTTGCCGTCCTGCCGTAGAAGACGCTGGAGTCTCCCATGTCTGCTTTTCCGGATCCGGTTCAGGAAACGTAGGCGACGACTTAGGCGATGAGCCAACTGGTTCGGGTTCACTCTTCTGTTCTTCGGCTTGCGTATTATCACTCGTTTCACCAGGAAACAGAGTCAACAGCTTCCCCGCGGTTTCCTGCTCAAACACGACATCCTTGCTCCGAACTATACGGTTCTCTGACTTGAGCCAAACGCGAAAGCCATACATATTGTCCGAATATCCGACACACATGCCGCGTTTTCCTTTCTTGTCCCATTTCTTGCGTTTTTCCTTAGGCGTATGCACGTAGCACCCAGTGCCAAACACATGAAATTTTTCCAGATGAACGTTCTTCCCCGTAAACAGCTCATACGGTGTTTTTCCATCGACGCTGCTTGGTCCGGTTCGGTTTAAAGTATAAACCGCAGCATTCACCGCTTCGGCCCATAAAAACTTAGGTAAGTTCTTCGCCAGAAGCATTGTGCGAGCCAGATCCACCACGGTTCTGTTAGTTCGCTCAGCACAGCCGTTTTGCTGTGGAGAGTATGGGTTCGTGATTGCCAGCGTTACTCCGTTTCACTTCATGAGTTTCCATATTTCAGCATTGTCGAACTCCGTGCCACCATCACACTGGAAGATCTTCATCGGTCGCCCACGTTGATTCTTGACAACTTGTAGCATCTCGGCAATCTTTTCTGCAGTTTCCGATTTCTCCTTGAGGAAATTAACCATGCGTAATCTCGAGAAATCGCATGTAAAACATACGAAGTATACTTCGATCCTCCCAGTGACGCACACTCCATTGGACCGCATGTATAATCTCGCCAGGTTCTGTAGCACGCTGTTTACGTTCGTGAAAACTGCTTCGATGCTGCTTGCCTTCCACACAGGCTCCGCAAAACTTATCATCTTCCACGAAGTCGATTCCGTGTTCCTTGAGAAGCTTCTTCACGTGTCGTTTATTTTGGTGTCCGAGCCTCTCGTGCCAAGTGTGCAAAGTATCCTTCGATGACACATTTGCTTCACTTACATACGGAGTTTCCGGTTGATTTATTCGGATTATCATCTTAAACAATTGACCGTCCCGAACGCCACGAGCCTTGACCAATGCCGTCCTTTACGAATTTGCATTCGCTCTTTGAAAAATTAAATGACATTCCTTTGTCCAGCACTGAGATAACTGAAAACAAATTTCTGCGTGCAGTCGGCACATACAGGACGTTTTCCATATAATAAGATACCCTTTTTTCATTAACCAGTGCTTCGAATTTGATAGTGCCTTTGCCAAGAGCATCCATCGTTGATTTATCGCCAATGTATACTTTAACCTGAGTCACGAACCGTTCAAAAGACGAAAACCATTCACCATGATGGGTTACGTAATCTGTTGCGCCAGAATCAGCAATCCAAATGTCATTTTCTTCAACGCTGAGGGCCTCACAGATGAATGCCACGTCCCTTGATCCACCTTTCGAAGTGTCTGTATCACCCTGCTTTTTCTTTTTGCAGTCACGACGAATGTGACCAACGCCATTACACCGATAACACCTGAAATTCGAGAACTTATCCTTGTTACTTTCACCTGTGGATTCGGCTGGTTTCTTCGAATGGTTACTTTTATTGCTGCTAATACTGTCACGACCGCTCTTTCCTCGGATTTTGGCTTTACTCGCCATTAGTGCTACCAACTCGTCCTGTTTTTCAGCTCGTTGTTGTCGACGCTTTTCATCGGACGTCAGCAATCCCACCAAGTTAGCGACTGTTTGTTGATTTTCAAGCCTCGCCCACCACGCCTGTCGAAGGCTCTCGTAATCATCCGGGAGCGAGTCCAGCAATTTGACCATGAGCAATGACTCGTCTGGCTTCACATTCAGTTGCTGCATACGTAGAATCAAACCTTCAAATTTTGCAAAATGAATTACTATATCATCGACTGGATTTTTATTAAAACTAAAGAATTCTGCTTGAACCGTATGTGCAGCCTGTTTCGTTTGTTGTTCGTATACTGAATGTAATTTGAGCCACATTTCTCTCGCCGATTCACACGTCACCAGTAGCGCCATTACCTTTGGTTCCAGGGTTTTCACGATTACTTGATTGATTAGTGTATACTGCTTAGATCGTTATTTATAAATAACGTTGCACGGTCCACTGATTGGTGTATAATTTACGATCTAAGCAGTATACACTAATCAATGTTCACACAGCGTTATTTTCGTATGCGTTTCAGAATCGGGCCTCAGTACTAGCAATAGGTTATGTTTCACAAAAGGCGTTGAGACTGATACAAATAAATATCTGCACTAGTTGCCCCCATTCTATCAATCTCCAACTTTTCCCTGTTGGGAGAAAACGAACGCAGTGTTGGGAATTCTCAACACTGCCAACTTTATTATTTTTCCCAACACCAGTCGAACCTATTTTCGAACGCACTACATATGCCCCCTCGGTTCCACGTAGCAAGTTTTTCACCGCAAATTTCCAGGTGTTCCAGTTCTCGGCACCTCGAAGTTTCTCGATTTCATGAAATTTCATGTTTGTGGATTTCCAGTAAACGCACCAGACAACCGCGCCCTTTTACCGCGCTTTTGTCAATGTTCACTGCCGTACTCACTTCCACTTACGAGCAACTGAACTGTCAATGTTCACTGCAGTTTCCACTTAATCAATGTTCACTACAGTCTCCACTTACGAGGAACCACGCTCTGCTACCATGTTGATGTATCAATATGATCCTTTATTATTTTTGGATACACAGAGTAACGTTTTTGTGTCGAGCATAGAGGCGCGAGCGGCGTGACTTGACTCACGTGAATATCGTGCTCAGTACAGCCAACCTTTAAGTTTATAACAACTGGTATGCAGTATACCAACCGCTATAGGAACCATGTCGTAACCTTTAAGAAATACTAACTTACTAGTAAACGCGGGAAATTTAAATGTTTTACTCTAACACAAACGACAACATAACAATTCAATAAAACAAACTATCTCCGTTGAAAAAATAATATATGAAAAACTAAAAATATTGTAAGCATCATTATAAAATAAAAACAGCTTTGGCACATTTCATATCACATCTTCAGTCGTTGTAGAAATATATCATAATAATATTTAGCCTATTCCCGCCTTAAAGTTTTAACTCAGTCTTTTATAATTGAAGTCAACTCCAAGTAAGTTTGTTCTCGGGCTTTTTCATTATCTACCAAAGTACGTAGTAATTCATTTCGTTCTCGCTCATTCTCGGCTATTTTTTCCATCCCTTTGGCGAACATCTGTATAAAGAAAAACATTTAAAAAATACGTTTAAAACATTTAGCTTACTAATAACGCTTTTGATTCGAAAAGTGAAGTACAATATTTTACCTCCATACACGTAATTTGACGCTCGGCTAGTGTGGCAAAATTCTTCCTCGCATTCAACAACTGCGTACCTAATCTTTCACGGCCTTAAAAGTAAAAGAAACTTTGCATACATAAAATGTCTTAGCTCTTGTACGTTATTACACTTATTACAAGAAAGTGGGTATTTATAGCGCCGCTCACCCCTCCGTGGGACGTAAGTAGATCTCTGTATTTTGCTACAAGTCCGCGAAAGTGTTGCTTGTGATTCTCTTGCCTGGGATTCGAGTGCCTGCATTTCTCCCGCTTGTGATTCCCCTACTTGTGATTCTGCCGTTGGTAGTTCTCTTTCCTGTGACTCTCTTATCTCTAAATTAACTACCTGCGAAGATGCCTCAGAAACATTAATGCCACCTTCTGTTGTCCCGGGATTTATTATTAATTCCAAATCTAGAACAAAACAGTGTAACCAATGCTGCAATTAGTTATTTCTGGGGCAATACTGATGAACACATCTTCATATGACGATGATTCATGCGCAGTATATATGTTAAGTAAAATATAACTACTAACCAGTATTGTCATTGATGTTTCGTGTTGTTATTACGACAGGAACATTGTCTAAAATTCCTTCCTGCCCCTCAGCAAGTAATTCAATTGCTTCTGGCTAAAATCAATATTTGAGAGTCAAACAATGTTTTATTTACTACTCAATATTATTTTCAATTATCTTACACAATCGAAAAAAATTTGTCTACTTTTTGACTACAGTTAAAACGTCAACGCATTTTTTCTAGCTGAATGAAACAACACTAACTAGTACATTGATTTTCATTATTCTTTACATTATTAAGATTGTTATTATTGTTGTATATAATCAATTATACTTGCCTGTTCCTCCGGGAAAGCATCAGGACATTGAACTCCTTCGACGTAATCGAATCCCATTATTCCTAAAATATTTATGTCTCGCTCCGTTAATTTCAAGGGTGGACCATCAACATTTCCTGATGCAGCTCGATTGGCTCGAATTTTTGCAACTTTTTGAGAGACCGCGATTTTGTTGTCTCGCCACGTCTAAAAGAAATATCTCTAGACAATTACTCCTAAAGTACTACAGTAGTACTTCACGCACAATTTTTTAAGTAAAAAATTTACTTTACTCACCGATTTCCACGACTTCATATCTTTAGTTTTTCCACCTTTTGCCATTTGGTTCAGATCCGCTACTAATTATTCTCAAGATCCTCTTAAATCAGCATGTCCATGGAGACTTTTAAATTTTCCCGTAGCAACATGCGGATGCTGTGTGAAATAATCGACCATATAATCTATTTGTTCGGACGTCGCCTTTGCCTGCCTTTTTTTGCTTGTGTTTTTTCTAATTGTCTGAAAAAAGTAAACCAAATACTCAGAATAAGCAAATATGTACGAACTGCAAATAGAATATATATTAAGGTCCGTATTCAGAACGCGCTTACAACGATGTTAGCGCGAGATGTTAGCGGTCCTAGCCAATGGAGCGTTCTAGGAGCGCTAACATCTCGCGCTAACATCGTTGTAAGCGCGTTCTGAATACGGGCCTAAATGTATATATATATATATATATATATATATATATATATATATATATATATATATATAGGGGAGACCGGGGCTAGACCGCTAGTTTTTTTTCGGTGCCAAGTTTTAACAACAAAATAAATAATTTAAGTTAAAATTGGTATACCACTGTAAAGAGTGAACCTTTAGCTACAAAATTTATACAGGAAATTTTTATCTACGTCGCTTTGTTTAACCGGTATAGAGCAAAAACGACAACGGTGCAAAAATTGAAATCTCAAAAATGCCGGGGTTGAACCGTTACCCCCCGGGGTAAATCCGTTACACTGCATTTTCAATACATATACGTACATCTAATCCTGAAAAATGATAGGATACATTTTAATAATTGTTTTTTAAGAGAAAAATAAAAATTTATTTCAAATTTTTATGCGAAACATTAAAAAATAATAGTTTTACCTATTCCATAAAACAATCAAGGCACGTGAATACAGATCCTGACAAGCGCACGCATGTGTTGTGTGCCCTACGCTCGCACGCAATGCACTGTTTCCCATATGCTCTGCTTGTCAACTTCTTTGAGCACACGCAGCACGTATTATCCAAGTCTTCGTCAGAATCCGACCGCTGCTGCTTCCTTGATTTCGATTTACGCCCACTGCTCGTCGAAGGCTGCGGTTCTGTTTGTGTGGCATTTTTTTTTCAAGTCGTTTAACGTGCTTCTCCGGACATCGAATTGTTTTGCGGCTGCGGAAACGCTCATTTTATCTTTTCTCACCGCAAAAACTGCCTTCTTGAGTTGCTCCTTGTCGACGGGAGTCGTTTTGCGACTATACGTGCGTACCATTTCCCTCCTATACAACTGACGCACGTGCAAGGGAAGACAGAATCACGCCGCTCGAGGGAAACCTAACCTGAAATCGCCGTGAGCTGAAGTCGTGCGCCCGGCGCGCCACAGTGACGAGACTAGCGGACCAGCCCCGGGTGCTCACTAGCGGATAAGCCCCAAACATAAGTTTCAGGTTTGATCGCCCACGAAATATTAGACATTAACGATAATGAAAAAACTACACTGGATTCATGTTCAGCATGCATTACTCTTTATAATCACGTACCTCGAGATTTGGAGAGCAAATATTATTGCAGATATTACAATATTTCCACGCGCAGAAAATTTCACTTTCACCTTCCGAAAACACGTTTGCCCTCGTAAAAATCATAACACGGCAGGTAACCTGCCGAAACTCCGTTGGTCACATGGGTACCATAAGCAGTGTTTACAATGTTAATAGCGAGTTCGCACAATATACAGGTTCCGAGATATTTGATTTTGCGGATTTACCCCGTTAGCGGTCTAGCCCCGGTCTCCCCTATATATATATACATATATAATACGTTAAAAAATTCATACTAACGCTAAAAAAAATTGTAAAAACAAATTTTGGGAAACATTACGTAAAACTTTTTTTTTATATAAATATATATACATATATAATACGGTAAAAAAATTTATACTAACGCGAAAAAAAATAAAAAAAGAAATTTTTGAAAATATTCGACGAGTTATTTAAGATTGAAACTTGAAAATGCCGAGAAAATCGAGAGAAAATTACTTTAAGAACAGACAAAAGTCCAAGAAAGAGCTTGGGAGGAACGAGAGTAATATAAAAAGGACTGCTAAGTCATCAACTGAAAGATCACGCGAACATAGGAAACGTCAAAAGTCTGTTCGCCAAGATGCATTTAACCCTAGTTCGACTCAAAAGGAGGTTGATTTATCTAGTTCGAATTTAGAGCCACAACCTTCTACTTCAAATTTACAAAATGAGTTAAATAACCAAGAACAGATGGAAATTGATGTCATTGAATCACAAGAGTACATTAGGCCAGAAAATTATCGAGAAATTTATATCAAGGCAACTAATGAATTTGAGAAATTGTTTTTGATGAACGAGTTTGGACACGTATGTGATGTGTGTGACCGGATATGGTATAAACGAGATTTATCTAAAGTTAATCAGAGACATATAGATATTCTTGAACAAGACTTCATCGAGGAACGTGATCGTGTAAAAGACTTTAAAATTTGTTCAACATGTAGACAGTCATTGTCATTTGGGAAAATTCCTCCGCTGAGTAAATCAAATGGCTACAAATATCCAGACCATCCGCAAAATTTACCGCCGTTGGATCCAATTACAGAGCGTCTCATATCACCAAGGCTACCGTTTATGCAAATACGTCGACTACGGTACGAAACCGGTACCTACAAAATAATAGGACAGGTTATTAATGTTCCGGTAGAAGTCGACAACATGGTTAAGCAGTTACCACGACAACTTGACGATGATTACGTAATTAATGTTAATATAAAAAAACATATTATACATAAATCGTCGTATTTGAGCGGACATGTAAAGAAATGAATTGTTAAGGAATGGCTCCGTTACATGGTAACAACACCTTTGTATAAACAATACAAAATTTGTTATAATGAACGAGATATGAACAATATCGATAATGTACACCGACCAAGCACGAGTAAGGCATGTAACAGCGGGAATGATGACGACACATTAGAAATGATCGATAGTGATAATGATAAAGAATTATTGTTGGGACATCAACACACAATGATATGGAACGAAAGTAAATACTTGGACATTGCACCAGGACAAAACAAAATGCCTTTGAGCGTCATTTACGATAAGTATGCAGAAGAATTATCATTTCCTGCAATATATTACGGTCATCCAAGAATCTATAAAGAGGGTATCAGAGTTACAACGTTCAGCATGGCCAATGGCGAAATTAAACGAAGGGACAGACGCGGTGTGACTCCACAGCATATACTTTATATGGCTGTAAAAATTTTACGATTGAGAGTAAAGGAGGGATTGCATTCAACTTTCAAAGTTAACGCCGCTGCACAGAACATTACTCGACGAATGATCGAAGATAAAACATTCATCAATGAGTGCGTGGAGAAAAATCTCGCATTTCTAAAGTCCATACCCAATTCAATGCAATATTGGAATACACGTAAAAAAGATTTGTTTGCTATGATTAGACAAATCGGCAAACCAACAATGTTTCTGACCATTAGTGCCAATGAGATACGCTGGCCTCACCTTCTTAAGATACTGTATAAACTAAGTAGAGAAGGTAATGGTGTAGAACTGAAACGACCCAATGAATGAATTACGAGCGTTACAACGAGCTAGTCTCGTAAACGAAGATCCTGTAACATGCTGCATATATTTTAACAAAATTGTCAATGTAATTATGCGCATCATATCATCCCAAAAGCTGTATAATCCTTTTGGAAAGTATCGAGTTGTAGACTACTTTAAACGCATAGAGTTTCAAAATCGAGGCAGTCCACACGCTCACATCTTGGTATGGTTAGACAACAATCCGAAAGAAGTTCTAACAGAGAATATGCCCAAAACCATCGAACTCATTACAGACTTGTGCTCAGTGTCAGCCACAGATTTGCCAGAAACATACGCAAATCAAGTGCACAAACATACGTTCACGTGTTACAAGAAAAATGATAATAAGTGTCGCTTCAATATACCATATTGGCCTATGGATCGAATTCGTATCTTGCTACCAATCACTAAAAACGATGGTCGCAGAAATGCGTTGAAAAAGAGAGCTAATAAATTACATCAGAAACTCAACGAGAAATCTTACAATACAATAGATGATTTTCTTGTGGATAACAATATGACAATGAAATACTACTTGGATGTGATCAGGGCTTCAATACGCAAAGCAACAGTTGTCTATAAAAGAAACATGAACGAATTGTGGACAAACACTTTCAATCCATGGATAGCTAATGTGCTTAACTCAAACATGGACTTGCAGTTCATTATTGACGAATACTCGTGCGCAGCATATGTTGTGGAGTATGTGAATAAGAGCAATCGTGGAGTGAGCAATCTGCATAAACAACTAATTGAATTACAAACAGAACATCCCGATCAAGATTTTATTGGATTAATGAAGAAAGTATGCATCAATTTATTGAATACAGTGGAGATATCTTGCCAGGAGGCAGCTTGGTACTTGTTGAGACAACCCATGTCTGAAGCAAGTAGAGAGGTGATCTTTGTTCCTACTATGTGGGCAAGCGAACGCGTCAAATCATACAAGAAGAAGAAACAGATGGATATGGAAGAGTTAGACGATGATTCGACAGACGTTTGGACATTGAATGTGATACAGAAGTACGAACAACGACCGAGGCAATTGGAGGATGTTTGTTTGGCAGACTTTGCTGCATGGTATATAATAAGAAATAACAATACAGATTATAGAAGGCGACAACATGCTAGAATCTTGCGTTACAGCAATTATGACAAGGCTGAAAAAATGTCGGAATACAAACGAGAGATGGTTACGTTGTTCGTCCCATTTAGATGTGAACACATTGAAATTACTGATCATATGAAGTATCTACAGCTGTTTGATGAACATCGTGAAGCTATTATGACAAAGTTTGCAGAATATAAACAGGTTGACATAGATAAATATGTCGAAGAGTATAATAGATTATTTGAGGAACTACAGAAGGAGTGTGATAAGATTGACGCCAGACAAGAACTGGTTGTACAAATGATTGCCAGTACCGATGCCAATAACGATGACATTGACAGCATTAATTTTGGGAATTTGACGGCAGTTGTGCGACAGCGCACTAACGTTTTGACAACACAGGAGTTTTGTGAGAAGATGCGCATGACCAATCCAGAACAACGAGACTTCCTGCTTACGTTGCTGAATGCATTAATAAATGGAGAAAAAACCGTGCAAGTGTTTTTTACTGGTGTCGCAGGCAGTGGAAAAACATTCACTCTGAACTTGGCTAAAGAAGTGACAAATAGATTTGCTCAAACACACACTACAAGAACAAATGCATACGTGGCATGTGCTTCAACAGGTAAGGCAGCAGTAGCGATAGGAGGAACGACATTACATTCTGCATTCAGGATTGCAATATCAAGACGAATTAACGCAGGATTGTCGAGAGAGACAATCCAAACGTATCGCAACGCATTTGCGGGTGTCAGAGTTGTAATCATTGACAAAGTTAGCATGATAGGTGCCGATGTACTTGATAAGATACACGGTAGAATGTGCGATATCACGGGAAACTTTGATGATCCATTCGGCGGAATGAATGTCATCTTCTGTGGTGATCTAAGACAACTTCCACCCGTAAATGCTACACCAATTTTCAAACCATTAAGAAATTCTCTAAACAGTGCTGATCTTTGGCAGTCGCTTAATTTCTATGCTTTAACAAGAGTTATGAGACAAAGCGATCTAGTGTTTTCCACAATACTCACCAAGATTGGTAACGGAGAAAGATTGACAGATGATGAGACAAAGTTGTTGGAGAGTCGTTTCAGAACAGTAGAATGGTGTAACGAGCATGTCCCAGGTGCCATACGACTATACCATCGCAATTGCGAGGTTGAGAAATATAATGTTGAAGTAATAGAATCGACGTATATTAGCGAATGCAACGATATAATTCAAGGTTATTGTAGCGATAAGGAGTTGGATAGTGCAAAGAAGAAGCTTGTACAAATTGAGTGTCACTGAATGCGGTGGATTGCCATACATGTTAAAACTATGCGTAAACAAGCCGTTTATGGTAAACAGTAATATTGACGTAGAAGATGGAATAGTGAATGGCGCAATTGGTGAACTAAAATATTTGGAATACGACGAAGAAGACGAGACGAAACTAAACAGAGTGTGGCTTAAATTCGAAAACAATGACATTGGAGCGAAGTTGAGAATAAAATCTAGACCGTTGGTTGTTAGCAAATCAGGAGTGTTGTCTAATGATTGGACTCCAATAACAAAGAGACATGCAACCATCTCCATTACAACAAAAATTAAATGTAAATGAATACAATTTCCGTTGTCACCGGCATGCGCAATGACTATCCACAAATCACAAGGAGGTACATTTAACGAAATCGTTTACAACTATCACAAGAGTCAGGACCAACAGCTCGTGTATGTCGCTCTATCGCGAGTTACATATATCAACGGATTGTATCTGACGAACAATACAGACGATTATAAATTTTACCATTATAAAGGAAATAACTCGCCAAAGATAATAGAGCTCAGGAACGAATTGAAACGTTTGGGAAACTATAAACTCACAACTGTTTGCGAAAAAGCTAAACAATTTTTATGTAATGCTATTAATTCAATAATGAGCTATAATGTTCAGAGTTTGAGAGCACACAGTGCTGATTTAGAAAGAGACACTATTTTACAGAACATCGAGTTGATAGCTTTGAATGAAACCTGGTTGAACAATGATGAACGAGTGAACATTGAAGGTTTCAAAAGGATAACTCAGTACAAACGTAAAGATGTGAGAGCAGGTGGTGTTGCAATATACGAGAAAAACGAAGCACAAACGATGGCAAGGCCTCATAGACTAATGAAAATTGATGGCGAAAATGAATTACGATTATCGAATGCAGACAAATACGGAGATATATGCGCAATAGAGGCGAAAATTGACAATAAAAAATGTTTATTGGTGTCTGTTTACATAAATCCAAATACCTCAATGGAGAACATAATAGATTTTATTTCAAGAAATTTACTTGCTTATTGCTCCAATGTTTGTAAATTAGGTTCACAATTAGAAAATAAAGATTACAATGATACACCCATTATATTAGCTGGTGATTTTAATTTGGACGTGTCCAAGCGAGAAAACGAAAAATTTTTAGAGTCTATGCGCAACAAATTTGGTTTGCATTTATTATCAAACAAATCATCTACAACAATGGGAGGATCTTGCATTGACATGGTGTTCACGAGACATGTAGATAATTTAAGTTGCTATAGATATATTTCTTACTTCTCTTATCACAAACCAATACTAGCAATAACAACTTTAAACGATGATAATACGCATTCAAGTTCTAATAGTATTAATTTGGAATCAGCATTAATATGAATTTAAAATACTATGTTTGAAAAATGTTCAGAGAATGATTTAAAAACGCATTTTTATGGTAAACTTTCGAGGTTCAAAGGCATGGCTTCACGACAAGTCCTTGTGACTCATTGACAACATTATAAACAAACTATTAATGACACAAATGCTTCTTTTTGTTTAGAGTTTCACATTATCAACGTAAGAACAATTTAGAGAAATGTAAATTAAGAAATACAAGAATTTTTGAAAAACTTAACCGTTTTTATTTTCTCGATTGCAATGTGAAATCTGAATCGGATATAACGTGAGAGGCTACCTCGAATTTAGTCGGCGGTACGTGAGGAGGCGAGAAGTACTGCGGCAGAACATCGGCCGAAGACGTCTTCTCAAGGAAGTTTTGAAAGAAGACTGCCTCGCCCACGGTTTTTTGAAATGTGGTTTTTCCCGTGGGACATAGAGCGAATGCTGGGGCAGGGACTTGGGGAGTCTGTTTAGACGTTGGGTCCACAAAAGTCCCCCCCCCCCCCCTTGTCCGAAGATTTGGCGGAACGAAAGTTAGGATACGTACTCTCAAAAAAGGAAAAGAAAATTTTGACATCAAGAATCTGAGATTCTGCTGAGAGTTTGAACAACGAATATCCAGTGAGAATTAAATAAGTTTCCTTATTAGAGCATAATATACGTTTTTCGAAAATTACTGAGAGTATACTATGCTTTCTGCCATTGATCTTCTTCGAGCATCTTGCGAATCCGATTGCATGTCCGATTTCTCTAAGCATCGAATACTTGATATAGATTGACGAAATTTGCAACAAATTGGGGAGGACTGGAATATCGCAATGAGTTCTTATATCTTTAGTTCCTCTTTGAAATGTAAGTAAAATTAATATAGACAAAAAATAAAAAATATAACAATATTTGAAGTTTCGAAAAATCGTTTTTCAGATATTGATTGATATGTTAACTGTGAGACGGCTATAATGAGAAAAGAACAAACAATCAGACAACTCTTGCAAAAAAAAACATCATGAAGTTTACAGCGACGTAGGACAAAAATTAACATGCGAGCATTCTATAAGCTTTATTATTCGAGTAGCGTGGGCATTCTAACTTAAATTATATGAGTATCCTATACTTTCTGACATATCAATCGAGGATAGTTTGATTCGTGTGCGACTCAAACAAAGAACGAGTTCTTCAAAATCATCGACAAAAATTAAAAGACATGATTTGAGAAAAAAGGGAAATATTCTTTAATTATGTTTTAAATGTTAGATACTATGAGATATTAAAAAGTAAATATAGAAAAACATTCATTGTTTTATTACTATAAAAAAAATTGATGATTGAAAAAAATAAACAAGCACAGTAACAACTATGCCGCAAACACGTAGAACTACGTCTAATGAACAGTAACAATCGCAAAATTAACATTTATCTATCGAACGATGTCGGACAGAGGATCGTTCAACGGGCGGAATAGACAATGCGCCACTATTTCAGTTAAATATGTTTTAAGAATGTAACCAGTTCAGGTTAAAGTATTTCCAGTTATATATGTTTTAAGACAGTGACTAGTTCAGGTTTAAGTATTCAGCGAGGGAGAGTTGACGTAGGGCTACGTCAATTGTCATTCGCAGAATATATAAACATGAAATTCATGACAATGACAATGACAATTGACGTAGCCCTACGTCAACTCTCCCTCGCTTAAACCTGAACTAGTCACTGTCTTAAAACATATATAACTGGAAATACTTTAACCTGAACTGGTTACATTCTTAAAACATATTTAACTGAAATAGTGGCGCATTGTCTATTCCGCCCGTTGAACGATCCTCTGTCCGACATCGTTCGATAGATAAATGTTAATTTTGCGATTGTTACTGTTCATTAGACGTAGTTCTACGTGTTTGCGGCATAGTTGTTACTGTGCTTGTTTATTTTTTGACACTTTTTAAAGTCTCTTCCGTAAACAATGATAAGTTCTCATCAGACTTTCTACAAAACGCACAATTTAATAACTCTGCCATTATATTTTATTGAATACTGGAAATATTTACGCACACACACACACACAGTAGACTGAGGCGGACTGTGAGTTTAAGAAGGGGAAATTAGTTCACATAGATATCTCACTCGCTCTAAAACGCGTGCATAGTACCCTCGCGCTTATACTCACGGCTGAATGTTTTTGGTGTCTGGGGGGATGTTTGGCCCTTACGATTTGTCTGGCTAAGCACATATAGTTTTGAAATAGTCCCCTAAGTAACATATATAAAAATCAAGCGTCAGAATGTAAGTAAAGTTCATTTTTTTTATTGGGAGCTTTAAAGCGTCTGGCGGAAGTTATGGCCGGCGGAAAGTGTCTGGCAGTGTTGAATATTATTTTGTAATAATATTTTATAAAGTATATATAAAAATCAGCCGTCAGAATTTAAGTTAAGTTAGTCCTATTTTTACTTACCTTTCTCACCTGGTACCTGTAAATTGGCCGTCTAACCACCTTTGCAGGTACGCAGGTATTCAAAGTTCATATGAACACTACTCAATGTCCCACATTTTGTCTTTCACAAAATAAGTTACGTCTGGGAGCCCTGGGATCTTGGACTATTATTGCACTCATCTTTAAAACACGCGCGCGCGCACACACACACGCACACGCACACGCGCGCGCGCATATATATTACTTATTATATATTCTGATTTATATTTTTGCATTTTAATAGAAAATAATGAGAAATTATAAAAGAAAGACAAATAGAGCCTCTGTACCGGAAGATATTGTATTAAGAGCAATAAAAGGAGTAGTAGAAAATAACAAAAGTTATAAAAGCATGTCAAATTTATACAACATACCAAAACGATCTTTAGTTAGATATTGCAAGCAATACAGAAATGTGAATATTGATGGAGCGAGCACATCAAATCAAAATAAATCTCTCAATGTAGGATACAAAAATTGTACGAAATAGATTTTTAGTGATATAGAAGAAGCCAAATTAGAAAAATATCTCATGAGATGCTGTAATATTTATTTTAGACTATCACCAAAAGAAGTGCGAAAGCTAACATACCAATATGCTGTTGCTATTAAAACAAAAATTCCTGAAAGCTGGACAAAGAACATGAGGGCTGGACCAGATTGGTTTAGTAAATTTATGATACGCCACAAGAAACTAAGCATAAGGATGTGACCGGACGGAGGCCCGGTAAAGTCTACGACTCAATTTTACTGGATTTTATCACGGTCGCCACTCGGTTTTCTCCGTACCCACCGAGAAAGATATGAATATAATTATCACTGACCCTTTCGTTGACCCTGCTAATCCCCTTTTTTCTGTTTCAGGCTCTCTGGATTGACCGCTGCTGGACTGCCGCTGGACCGTCTTGGGATTGCCGCTGTGCACCGCGGGCTTCCTCGGGACCTTCGCTGAACCGCCGTTGGATCTCCGTATCGAAATGCCGACAGGTAAAGTGGGTAGGTATCTCGGGAACAGGATAGGTGAATGAATTATCACTTGTTACGATATCGGGTAAAATCTAATTTATTTCCCTTTATCCTTTGAAAACACTCCGTACGCGTAACCGCACTTTACGATTATTAATTATTCGCGTTATTACGTGAGTTATTATATGATAAGCGGATTCGCTCCATACGCGGGATATCTCGTTGTTCGCTACACGCGTCTGCACGGTACCGCGTCTGGCGACAGACTCCTCGAGTTCGCCGTTCGTTCGTGCGACGTTCTCGCCCGGCATCACGCATTCACCGCATGTGATCACGTGTCTCTATTGTGCGTGCTTTGTATTCACACGCATGTTCGGCCGTTGTTCGTGACAAACCAGTTTTTCCATTACTTCCCCTTCGCCGCTGGAAAGTTCCACCACGTACTGGGTGTCCTCGTTGTTCTTTATTAACGTTTAGTGACTCTGCGTAACCGCTACGCTCTCTATACGCACGCGTTAATATATTATGACATTTTATGCAAATGTGGCGTCTTCCAATTACACTTCTCTTAGAAGGCGTCGCATTATGCCGAATTTACGCTCGCTTCCGCAATGCCACACGCTCGTGTCATGCCTTCTCATAAGTTTATAATTTTAATCTTGGAAATCGATTGATTTCTCTCGATGGGTGTGACGGGCGTGTGCCGCTGCGCTTACACATCAAATTTTATCTTGATCGGATGGATCGTTCGCTACTAAGCCTCGCGTACCTCGGAGGATGTTTTTGGCCCTGGATTCGCTTTCCTCGAGTCGCACAGATGTCCATTCCGTTTCCGCGATGTCTCTACCTATTACGGTTCTCTAGATCGCGGGGCAGTGGTCGGACTTCGACGCCGACCTTATGGCAGTGTTCGCCATGTTCCCTAGAACTTGATTCTATTAAAACTTCTCGAAGAAGTGCCTCGGTTCGCTACTTCCCGGGGCACGCTTCCCAGGTTGATGCGACGGATATATTCGTTCTTATCGCGACCTGGTACGCCCATTTCCGGCCTTAGTTCTTGAAGAAGTCGTCTGCCTCGCTAACTTCCGGGGCAGTAATCCTACATCAACGCGATTGGGTGCGATCGATCTTTTATGATCTCCCGAGGTCATCGGTGACCTTAAATTTCGTGTACGACCTCCCGTTTGCCCGTTCGCGGGGCAGTTGTCCGCCGTTGACGCGAGTGGGTGCGCTGGTTTCGTAAGGCCCTCCGGAAGCCGTCGGTAGCCTTTGTCCCTGAAGAAAATGCTTGGTTCGCCATTTAGCGAACCCGGTGCACTATCGACCTGGGGTTGTGACCGGACGGAGGATCGTTACAACCACAACTCGCCCGAATAATCTTAAATCACGGTCGCCACTCGATTTTAATCTATGCCTATCGAAAAAGGTAATAATAATCAAGACTGACCCTTTCGCTGACTCCGCTAATTCCCCTCCTTTTCTCTGTTTCAGGTTCCCTCTCGCTCTCGACACCCGGTATGGATCGCCGTGGGACTTCGCCGCTGTATGGACCGTCGCGTCGTCGGGACTTCCGCTGTGCACCGCTGGATTCTACGCCCCTCTGGACCTTCGCTAGCCTGACGCTGGATCGCTGGATCGCCGTAGAGAATTTCGGAACGCCGACAGGTAAGTATTTCAGGAATAGGTAAGTCTCTCGCGTTTAGAGGAAAGTCTGAATAATTGTCACACGATTTACAATAGGTAGAATTATAATTTATTCTTTCCTTTCAGTTACAAGAGTTTCCCGCACTCGGATTACCTTTCGCGATCGCGTCGCTCGCTTACTTATACCGTAAGTACGGAAGGAAATGTTTCAGAATTATAGAAGCTAATTGATATACGTTTCGCGAAATGAGTACAGTGTCGCGTGGGTATAAACGTATTTGCGGATTTACGCGTCGCTCGCGGGATCGTCTTCCGATATCACGAAGTATCTCGCGGATCGTTAGAAATATTCTAAGTTCATTTTCGTGTCAGATAGAGAGAGTGTCTTACGGAACGACCGTACTCCGTGGAAGACCCCGAATCCACGTCCCGGCTGCCTCGCTCGGCCTCAGCCGTGTCACCCCACTCCGGCAGCCGTCACTCGTCGACGCAGTATTGGCGAACATCTGGCGCGTGATCGCGTCGTGCTCGTCCTTGGTACCGCCTGGCACGAACAATGGCCCATTGTTCTCCACAGGCGATGCTCGCTTGTCGACAATAACATCCGCGCGCCCTTATTTACGCTCATACATTACATTCCTTCGCATTTCGCTTTGCCGGTCAAATTTCTCTCTATTTATTCGCGTCTCGAATGATCCATTCGATCGTTACATTACTATCGTTCGATCGGGCAATTTTCTCGGTCAAAGCGCTATGCTTACATTACGTTCGAATACGCGTGATCATCCCCGTCACACGCGCCGCACGCTGGGTCCTTCCCGGCCTTTTTTTTTTTTTTTTTTGACATGGGGAAATCTTCTACTACTGGAATTGCCACAGGAGCAACCAGTCTGGGGTCCGATCGGGGAGCGCCCGGGTTTCCCGGGCAACCAGTCCTGGACTCCTTCGGGGAGCGCCCCTGCGGCTTTCAACCAGTAGCCCCTCCGAAGAGGGGAAGACCCCCCTGCCCTCCTGGTGAGAGGAGCAAGGGGAGTGTGGGATTCCACGTCCGTCACCTAGGTGGCGAACGCAGCCTACCCACTAAAACCCCATGAGTGCCTGTCTCTGCGCCTATTGGGGGTGTCCGGGAACTTGTTATTACTACTTCCGGAGCACCCCCGACGCCGGGCCCAATGGGCCTACACCTCTGAGCCTAAGGCTCGGTGGCTTGAAGAGCCTTTGATCTAATAGTGGCGGGCGCAGGCACCACCCACACCGCCACTCCTCCCGATGTTGTTGGGAGTTTGGTTCGATGTCCGTTCACCAGCCGGTACATCGAACCCCCATCCTCCAAACCCCCTCGTCTGTCAGGCGCGGGGCCTGGAGGTGCAGCACCTCTCTTACCGCAATTCATGCGGTACTGGCCACCGTCGATTGGCAACGGTGGTCGGCGGGGGAAAGGTAGGGCACGGAACGAAGCCCTCTACCATTTCCCTCCGGCCCGCCGGAGATATCGGTTTGAGGAGGAGTTCTTCGATGGGGAGGCTAAGGCGGTGCCACCTCCCTCCGTCGAATCCTCTCTGCCTCCTCCTTGGAGGACATTACCTGGCCAGGAATGCCCTCCATTTCTCTTCCCCCCCGACGATTGCCGCCACAACCGCCGGAAGGGAGAGATCCTGCCCGATAGCGTCAACCAGGACACGGCGCTGCACACTCCACGCTGGACAACTCTCCAGCGTGTGCTGCGCCGTGTTCTCTTCCCCGTCGCAGTGATGGCAAGCCGTGGTGGCTTCCTTCCCTATTCTGCACAGGTACCCACCGAAACATCCATGTCCGGTGAGCACCTGTACAGAATGATACGACAGCCCGTATCGCCGACTGCTTAGCCAGTCCGCCAGTACCCTCGAACAATCTGGCGAGTCTGTCCGCCAGGGCCGCGTTTCCTTGGCCGGGAACCTCGATAATGAGGGCTCCGGTCTGCGCCCTCTTTGGCTTGAGGCCCATCGTGAACCCAAGCTCGCCCAGGTTTATCTTGGTGCGGGCCTCCCTCAAGAGTTCCTCGTAGTTACCCCCGAGGCTCGTTAGGGTAACCGCCGAACTCCTTGGCAGCTTCCTCTTGCTCACCTTCTTATTAGTCGCGACCGGTTTGTTGGCTGGCTTGGGGGAAGCCCCTTTGCCCGTCTTATTTCTGCCTGCCGTTGGCTGTGTCCCACCCTTGATCGTCTTCCCCTTCTTGTCCACCGTGGTCCACGCTGTTTGACCAGTAGGGCCGGCGGTTTTACTGGGGGCAGGGTTGCTACCACCCGCCAATTTCTTGTTGCCAGGTTGTGTGGTTCCTCTTCTCGCGGTTCCGGCTTTATTGCTCCCTTTTGCCATTGCAGCAAATGTGGGTGCCGACGTCGGCCCAGGTTTTGATTTGGGTTTAGGCTTGGCCTTGGCTTTGAGCCCAGGCTTCGCTCCTTTGCCCTTGCCCATATTGCCAGTGGCTTGGTCGCCTTTGTCACCTTTCGCATTGGCCACTTTCCTTGAGGTTGAAGGAGCCTCTTTCGCGGTTGGTGGCTTGTTCGTCCCATTTGGTTGACGATTGACCGGCATCGCAATTCTCAGTCTGGCCGCTAGGTTCGCCTCGAGGATTGCGAACATTCCCTCAACTCGAGTTGTGAGGGTACTTAGCAGTCTGTCTTCCTGGGTGGCCTGAGTTGCCTGCGACGGTTGTCCAGGTAAGACGGCCTCCTCCAGCAATGCTTGTTTCCCACCGACCGGTGGTCTATGTACCGGCGGCATTCCCTCCGCAGCGATCTCTGAGAGGACTCGCCTCCTGTTGGCCTCTGCGGCCTCCTTGTCCTTCCTCTCCTTTTCGTCCTCGTCCTCTTCAGAAGAGTCAGATATCTCCCTTCTGTTTACCCTTCTTGTTTTTCTAATGGGGGACATGTTGCGTGTTGGAGGTCTCGGAGGGGAGGTGGTGTCCATCGTTTCAACCTCCGCCTGTTCCTCCCTTCTGGCCTTTCTGAGTGACAACGTTTTCTCCACCATATCACGGAGCTTCTTGTTGTCCTCCTTCAAGGCCGTGACCTGGGCACGGAGTTCCTCCATTTCAGCTTCACGGGCCATCTAGTTCTCGTCGCCGTTCATGCGGCCGACAAGGCGCGCGATCGCCGCCGTGACTGTAGCGGCAGCATCGTTTAAATGCCCCACGTCGGTTTCCTTCAGCCCCGTCGCCGATGCGCAGACCTTATCCACCTTCCGAACGGCCTCCAGGATTCTTCCGGGCAGGTCGTTGGTTGGTGCCGACTTCAGCTCAAGCAGTAACTGCTTTTCTCGAACCTTCCTTCCAGCAGAGAGGACAGCCGACACCGAGGATTCCTCCAGATCGCGGAGTCTTTGTTTCTCCTTCTCGACTTCCTCTCTGGCCAACCGGGCTTGCTTTTTATAGTATTCCCCAGTCGTTGGCGGACTTCCCACTGGGTTCTTCTTGGGAATCCTCGAGGCACGTTTAATCGGTGCCCGTTCGTCCTCCTCTGGACTCTTCACGAACTCCCCGTCCTGGTCCGAGTCCAGTTCCACCGCAGATTCAGCGTCATCCACTGAGCTTGAGGATTCCGCTCCGTGTTTTCTGGCGAGAAAGTCCGCACTTTTCTGCATCAGCTTTTCCTCCTCTTTCCTCTTCCTCAGTAGGGCCGCGGCAGCGCTGTCTCCCTCTCCGTCTCCGATCCTAATGGAGGGGTTCGCTCGTAGAGTCCAAGGGAGTTTCACCCCCCGAGATGTTCCTTGAGCACTCCTCTCCCTGGCGCTTTTCGGGCCTCCGAGTTTCCTCAGAGGAACCCTGGAAGCGCCAGTCTTCCCTCCCTTATTCGCTGCGATAGTATTTTCGCGGGCTCGCAGTGAACCCGCCGGGCAGCCCGTCGTTGGTTAACGACCTGCGGGGAGCCGGAACGCTACTCCCCACCTGCCGGCCCCTGGGATCTGACCCCAGGAATTTTACTCTTTTAAGCGACATTATTTATAAGTTTTTAGGTGGTTTATTTTCGGGGTGTCCTTCCCCTAGGCTGGTTGTCTACCACGACTAACGAGCCCAGCCTGCCCGAGATCAGGAATCCCCGGACTCGCTACACCCGTGTCGAAGACGCCCCCGAGAATCCTCCCGGAGGCCGCCCCAACCCCTGAGGCGCCGCCCACGGTCGGCCCCAGCGCGAGAGAGCCCCCGCCACCCCCCACGAACGACGAGGGGACCGGCCGAGCGAACCCGATCCCAGCCCCCCGCCGCCCGCAGGAGAAAGCGACAGACGCCCCCGGCCGAGCGCCGACCAACGGGCAATCCTACTCGCTGCCGGCCCTTACGTCCGGCAGCTAGACCCACCGGCCCCGACCTCGGAAGATGTCCGAGCGGCCCGACGGGTCTCCCACCCAGGTCGCCCCGACCCCTGGGGGCCCACATGAAAGTGTTGGGCGTCTGGTTGGACGGCACCTGGACTTTCGGCGAGCACTTTGCTCGCCTGGTCCCCAAGGCTAAGGCCGCGGCCAATGGTCTGGCCAGGCTGATGCCAAACTTGGGTGGGGCGAGCGGACGTGCTCGCCGACTATATGCCGCGACCGTGCAAGCCGTGGCACTCTACGGCGCACCGGTCTGGGCGTCTGCAGCGGAGGGGTCCAGCCGCATCCAGATGCGGCTGCGACAAATGCAACGCCCGTTGGCCCAAAGAATGTCACGTGCATATTGCACGGTCTCTCATGCGGCGGCGACGGTCCTGGCGGGCCTTCCCCCCATAGAACTCGCAGCTCGGCAGTGCGCGGAGGTACATCGCCGCACGAGGGAGCTGCGAGCAGGGGGAGGCCAGATAATACCCCAGGCCCGTCGTCTAATAAGAGTCCAGGAAAAGGCGGCCCTCGTACGAAAATGGCAAGAATATCTCGCCAATTGCGAGTTTGGCCAGAGGACCGTCGATGCCGTCCGACCCTGTCTGGCAGAGTGGCTGGACAGTCGGGGACACGGGTTGTCCTATCATGCTGTGCAGGTGCTCACCGGACATGGGTGTTTCGGTGTGTACCTGCACAAAATTGGCAAGGAGGCTACCACAAAGTGCCATCACTGCGACGAGGAGAGGGACACGGCGCAGCACACGCTGGAATTCTGTTCAGCGTGGGCTGAGCAGCGTCGTGTCCTAATAGAGGCCATAGGCCAGGATCTCTCCCTATCGGCAATTGTGGCGGCAGGTGTCGGGAGGGAGGAGAAATGGAAGGCGTTCGTTTCCTTCTGCGGCAGCGTAATATCGCAGAAGGAAGCGAGCGAGAGGATTAGGAGGGGGGAGGTGCGCCCCCCTTCGACTCGCAGGAGGGAAGAGGAGGAGGAGGAGTGGGCACCGAGGCGACCACTGAGAGTGTCGCCGCCGCCAGAAGAGTGGCGGCGGCGGCTGCGGCCTCGAAATGATGTCCTCCAAAGAGGAGGCGGAGAGGAGGGGGAGATCCTCCCCCGGCGGACCCCTCACAATGGGGTGCGGGGCGCGCGGGTCTCTTAAGGCCTGTTTGTTCCCCCGTCCCTACTAACCGGTCAACTCGGGGCGCGTGGGCCTTTAAAGGCCTGTTTGTTCCCCCAAATCAGAAAGAGTATTGTGAGCGGGTGGACGCTTTGTTGTCCAACCCGACTCGACCTTCGAACTCTGTTCGCGGGTCTGCGCCAAATTAAATGGCGCGAGTGGTGCGGTGCCTCCGAGTTGCCCTTCCCGACGGGGGGGTTAGCTCGGAGGATAGGAGGTCCGGCGTCCCGGCGGGGTGACGGGACGTCGGACATACCTCCCATCAAAACACCGGGAGGAGCGGCGGGGTGGGTGGTGTCCACACCCCGCCGCACTTAGATCAATGAGGGCCCCTGTGGCCAGAGCCCAAAAGGCTCACAGGAGGCGGCCCATTCAGGGCCAGGCGCTGGGAGGCGCGCCGGACGCAATATTAACAAGTTCCCGGGCGCCTCCCCATAAACGCCGAGTAGGACACCCATGGGGTTTTAGTGGGTAAGAGTCCCACACTCCCCTCGTTCCACCCCCCGGAGGGCGAGGGGGTCTTCCCCCTCAACCACCAGAGGGGGCTGCCGGGTCACATACCTGGCCCAGGTCAGGGAGCCCGGCAGGAGAAGATTTCCCCATGTAAAAAAAAAAAAAAAAAAAAAAAAAGGTCGCCCCGACCCCGACCTCGAAGTACGTTCGAGCGGCCCGGGACGACCCTCCGTGTTGGAGACACCGTGGGACCACGTCATTGTCCGTCATTTTTTAATTTATCCTGCTCCCCGCTGCGGTCTTTACGTGGGCCGGGCGCGCCCCACGGCCGACCGGAATCGCTCCCGATCGACCGTGCCCCGGTGTACTCACCTGGGGAGCCACCCTTTCCCTCTGGCCCCCGGAATGTGACATCGGGGGCGCTGGGTCCATGCCCCCTACTCGCCCGTGGGAGAAGACTCTCCCACCGGCTTTCGGGGGGTCCCGGGCTCCGACCCCCGGGACTCCGCAGCGGGTGCCACCACGCGGGGGACCCCACGGACGGTTGGGGCCAAGGGTGTCGCACCCCACCCATGGCCTAGCCCGCCGTGGCGACCAGCGTTAATTCTCGAGTCGCCGGCCAAGGTATCCTCCGCATCGACGACTCCTCCGACTCCGGTGGCCGGGTTCGGAAGGGATGCGATCCCCGACCACCGGTAGTCCCATGCGCGCCGCCGGTCTGTTTCGCCCCTCGGCCAGACCAGCCGGCCCCGACCTCGGAATACGTCCGAGCGGCCCGGGAAGACCCTCCACGCCGGCGGCACCGTGGGTCCACGACCCTGGTGTGCAAGCCTCCAACACGGGCCTCTCCTCCGGTTGACCCAGCACCGCGTACTGGGTCAGCCCGAAAGAGGGTTACCCCCTCTCCCCCCGCCGGAGCACCGGCGTGCAATGGGGATAGTGAGAGGGGGGTCTTCCCGTCCCTCGGCGAGTCGGCATCCCTGCCCACCTCGGGAACGGGGAGAACGATAACCCTCCCCAAGCCCCAGACCCCTAGAGATTACCCTCACCCCGCCGGAGCACCGGCGTGCAATGGGTGAGGGCTCCCTCTCCCCCCGAAGGAGCTCCCCCATATCCCCGGGCGCGCAGGCCGATACCGGACCGGACCATTGCCCGCTCTCCGGCATCCGCCAAGCGCCAAGGGACAGGACATGGGAGTCCTCCCCCGTGGTTTTTTATCGAGGTTTTCCTTCCTCTAGGCCGGCGGGAGGAGTAGAAACTCCCCCCTAACGGTCCCAGCCGACCGGGCGATTTCACTCGAGGCCGCCAACCCCTACCGGCTGTTGGAGCTGGGTGGCCGAGGCCAACACCAGACTCCTAAGCGAGGCAGCCGGACCCCCGGTTTTCTGTTAGGCTTTTCCTTCCCTTAGGACGATTGGGAGAGCCTCCCCGGCTCTCCCTCACGGCATCATCCAGTCCGGGTTACTTATTATAGAGGGCGCCTCCCTCGCGAGTTCCCGGAGGGACTCCCCGGTCCACGACAGACCCGTAAGACTGTCATGGATTACGGTACTGGTGTGCTCGGACACTTCGGGCTCGCAAAACCCGTAGTGGGGGGCTCCCCCGGGCCCCTAAGGGGTCCGGATGACTCCCCCCACCCCCTGGAGGGGGTCCTTCCCGGCCTCGCAGCACTTCCGGCTTGCGATCTCGCAAACCGCATGACGGATCGCATCCTAATCGTACGGTGGGTCTTCGGTGACCCTTCTCTTGACGCACGCAAGGTCACCGACCGCGGTGACCTCGGGTTCTCGAGTTTCCGTGCCGTGTGTCGTATGTCGTCGCGACTTGGCGGGTGGTCTTCCCGGCGTGTCCTCGACACGCTCCTATCGCGGTTTCGCGTTTTCGCGGCCCCGTGGCCGAACGCCGTCGCGAACCTTATAGGCGTCTTCCTGGGGTCCCCCACGATACGCCCATGTCGCGATTTCTCGAGGAAAGCCCCAGGTTCGCAATCTTGCCTGGTGGTCGGCCATCGTCGCGGACCCTATGGTCGTCTTTCTTAGGTCCTCCTCGACCCGTTGCTACCGCGACTTCCCGGGGATGTGCCCCGGTTCGCGATCTTGCGACCTAGTGATCGGTCGTCATCGCCGACCTCACCGTAGTGTTCCCCGGGTGTCCCCCGACTCGTCCGTATCGTGATTTCTCGCGGATTGTTACGCGCTCGCGATCTCGGCACCCGGTGATCGGCCATCGCACAGTGGGCGGAAATCCCGAAAACGTGGCCAAAAGTCTTAGAGTTTTCCGATTTGCATAAAAATTGATACTGAAAAGGGTTTACGGCGTCGCTAATTTCAAATCTGAGATAAAAATCACGAAAAACAAAATGGCGAATCTAATATCGCCGATTGTTATGATTGAAAGTTAGTGGAATCGCATGAAACTTATATTCTAAAGGTTTTGAGGTCACAAGTTACGATCAAAAATAAAAACGAAAAACAAAATGGCAGATTAAATATGGCCGACTTATATTTAACAAAATGTTACAAAATTTCAGGTAGATTCGTCTTCGGAATTATCTTCCGAATCGGAATAGTTCCGTTCGACATTTGGAGAGGTGATCGGAGCCACTAATAGTTGCACAGCCTCTGGTAAAAAAGAATTTAATTTTTTTTGCGGCAACTTCCTTAAACTCGAAATATAAGGATCTGAAGATACTGTTAACCAATTGAAAACATCTTCCATAGTTTTCGTCCTGGTACATTTTCTCGAAAAGCTTTCACGATATTTTTTTATATCTTTATTACGGGCTTCTTGCGCATCTTCAGATAGTTGCCCGATTGGTAATAAGGCAGATTCTATGATTTGCGATCCGTGAATTAATATTTTATGTACCGTAATAGGCATGGGATACCACGGATACGTATTTACAAATAATTTCGCAGTTTCTAAGGCATACTGTTCGAATTTTTTGACGTTTACATCGTGGCCACTTGACATTGTCTGTAAGATCACATGAAATCGTTTTATTAGAGTTTCCTCCACTCCCGTTATTGAAGCAGACACCGATGTGTTTTTAAAAAAACGCCGAGCTGTGTTTCCGTCATTAGTGCTGCCATATCCGGGCTTTGGGCGATCGATAATAAGTCCTAACTGTTGCTTGAAGCCTTTCTGAATAATTTTTTTTCGGTCCTGTGTAATTTGCTTTTCTTCTGTGCTACGTGCTTGCCACTTTTTAATCCCGAGTTTGTAGGACAGATGTAACAAGCATTCAAATAAGCGGATCCACGCGTGCAACGTTGATAATCCGAACCGCAAATTAGACTTGTCTACCTTTTGCTTTTTTACAAGATCGAGGTTATTAATATTTTTTGACGTAATTCCGCATAAGTAGCAACGCAAAGTTGATTTCGTCGACGTAACTGCATTGCATACTTTCCCATCTATCATTGTGAAAACCATGTCGTAAGTTATTGAGATCTCTTTCCCATCAACAACCGTGTTGAATGGAACAAGAGATTTTATTTGCTCTTCTATATGGTGCATTTCGTTCACAGTCGATTGCACGTCTTCGTGAAGAAATTGTAACCTTATTGGTCTACAAAATCGAGGAGATGAGGGCCTCGGATTTTTCCAGATAACTATTTTTGAGTCTGATTTACAGTCAACGAATAAAAGTTGCAAAGGAACGAGTGATGTGAGAAATACATGTTCGTCTGAGCTGTTCTCATTTGCGAACTTTTGCTTATACTCACTTTGCCCCGAGCTTCCATCACAACCCCATTTACATATGAGGTTCATATGTTTCACGGTTTCCTGCAACAAACTTTTGATGACGTCATTTTGCACGAGCAAAATGCGTTCAGCAGTATGATTTAATAATGCTTGCAATTTGACTTCTGCACTGGTTTCAGTTATCGTTACATCTGAACGAGGTGGATAGCACCGAACTTTGGCTTGCGACACTTTATCGTAAGGCGGGTAAAGATTGCAGTGGTGCTCCTTCATTGATTGTCTGATCAGCGAGTACTGGTTCTTGGTTAATTTCGCTTCAACGACTACTGAAAGAGCGGCATCATCTGACATAGGAATTGCAACGTTTGAGGTTGCTTGAAAAGCTGCCTTATACTTTGACGCTCTCGTTGGGCTCGATGTAGTCACTTCCTTTACAATGTTGGCAGCATCAAGTTTTCCAGAAGAGCGAAGCTTCATTTGAGTTGCGTAGGATAACTCCTCAGTGCTGTGTGTTGTGCGCATTTCAGCGGTTTTTCTTCGCTTCGATCGCTCACTAGCTGTCGTAAACTCCATGGAAGGACGACCAAACTTACTTGTCGATGATATTTTAGGTGCAAAAGCATTCTGGAAAAAATATAGTCAATTTAGTATAGAGGTAATTCAACAGAATGACAGTCTACCTATAAATAAGATATAAATAAAACATCTTGCTGTTACAAATTTAAAAAAATACAGGGTACTCACCGGTAAATATATTGAGTTATTTAGCCAATTCTCTTGTTGGTGTACAAATGTTTTGAGATTTCTTGAAGCTTCTTGCCACTTTGATCGAAATTTGTGGAATAGCTTTGATATTGTGGCCTTGTCATCTGAGTTTAATTTGAAGGGATGATTATTCATTGCCGTCAAACTCTCCTCCAAATGCTGAACCTGTTCGTCGAAGCCCATTCGCAGGGTATTCTTCATTATAAGAAATATGTCCTTATATGTATGTATGAATTGATCGTCACTCGATCGTGATCCTATAATATAAATAACTTTTAACAGATTTTCGACTCAATAACCTAACCTAGCCTAGCAAAAATGACCATACAACGCGTGCCGCAGGTTGCCGCAGCTAATTTTGCGAAATTCCATCACGTAACACTTTAAACTAAAGATTGGTACTTGAAACATCACGAGATATCACGGGATCTTTAACTTTTGCCATCGTTGAATATGGATCTAATTCACAAAATTCACAATTTATGGACACCAATTGTTTATCTTTAAATTAAATACACACTAAGCTTAAATAAATAAAAATAAAAACAGAAATATTCTACATACCTCCAGGAACACCCTCCATTCCGCAGTTGCGATCAAATAACACTCCTGTCGAAAGTTACACTCGTTCAAAGTCGACCGAAAATCGCTTGTATTTATACGCAGCGAGTGCTACTCTCTCGAAGGGCAATTTCATACTGAGATAGAAAGTTAGATATGGAAGATAGCCTCCCCTTTTTTTGCCATTATATGCACGGGGATATTCCCTATAAGGCTGTATAGTTATAAATCCAAAATAATAAACTTGATTTTTCGACTTTTGGCCACGTTTTCGGGATTTCCGCCCACTGTGCATCGTCGCGGACCTTGCAGCCGCACCCTTCAGGGCTGCCAAGGGAGCCGACCGCACACCCGAGCGCGGGGGGCACAGCCGACCCACGAGTGCTCGTGGAACGCATCCAGGCTACGGGGGCCGAGAAGCCGACCGGGGGAGGCGAGACGGACGGCCCGAGCGACGAGAGCGAGCACGAGACAGGTACCGCCGGGTAGATGACGGGAGGTAACGACCGCGATGTCCGTCCACGAGGACGAGATAGGCGTGAAAACAGGCGCGATTAGATAATAAGAATTAGATACTTGTATAACAATAAAGAGTAGAGTTAAGTTTATTTGGGAACAATAAAAAATTCTCATATATATATATATATATATATATATATATATATATATATATATAAACAAAACGGTGAATGGTTATAGATATAAGCACCTATATACACGATTAGTACGTAAGTCGACAAAGTCTCGATAGTAACACGACGGGAGAAACATAATTAAGCGAACCGCGAGGTCCGCGAACGCGTCGTATCACTAGCTCGAGAAAACACGAGCCAAGCAGATTCGCCGAGAAATAATGATACGGGCGCGTCGAGAGTGGCGTAATTAAAGTGACCATGAGGTCCGCGAACACGTAGAACCACCAGGTCGAAAACCAGCGAACCAGACACATTCGCCAAGAAGTCGCGATACGGGCGCGTCGAGGGGACCGTAAGCAAGGCGACCATGAGGTCCGCGACGGCGTGGGGGCACCAGGTCGAAAGATGGCGAACCAGGGGAATTCCCCAAGAAATCGCGACGGGAACGCGTTGGGGGGACCCCGATGAAGACGGCAATGAGGTCCGCGACGAGATCCGACCGCCGGATCACAAACCAGCGAACTGGGGGTGGAAACCGGAAAATGACCTCGGATTCCACCTGGGGGAGGTCCCGAATGACCGACCATGTAGCGGCGACGCGATTCGATCGACGGTTTGAGAACGAGCGAGCCGGAAACGACAGCGGGTCCTGCGAGACCCAAAGTGCATGCCGAGTGACCGAGAGTCACACTCGAATGAACATAGCGCGATCACACGATGCCACGGCCCGAAATTACGATTCAATAAATATAACGATATGGTATATGTGTAGAGTAATAGCGGACGATTCCGGGGCGAAGCATCGGGAATTATTTCAGCGAATAATATTCGAGCGCAATCCAGAAACTTCTCGATCGTGAAGGTATCGGAATGCGAGAGTTGTTATTCGAGAGCGTGCGGCGAAAACACGCAAAAACCATGGCGAAGGAATGCGTGGGTAAATATTATCCGAGTCGAGTACCGAGCGAACAAAGGAATCACGTGCGCGAACACGCACAGCCACGACGCCAGCCCATGACGCCGGAGGAGTGGGGACTGGACATCGAGGGGCAGCCAGGCGAGAGAGTCACCTACGAGAGACAATCGCGAACGGACGTGTCGGAGATAGCGTCTCGGGATACACGACGGGCACTTAGCCGCGCATTCGCTAACATCCGCGATACTTGTAAATTTGTAACAGGCGCGCGTTAAGAGCATTGTGGAACTCAACGTCGAGTAATGGTCATCGAATCTGTAAGGCCATCCGATACTCAGTGTGTTACTGTAACGTGATCTGTGAATAAATGATCATTAGTTAACATATAACAAAAAGTCTCAAGTTAGTGAATACTTACCTGATACTTACCTGATCCTTTGATATCGGCAAAGCGTTGTCCAGCGATAATCCAAATCCAGCGTTGACGGTCCAAAGGTTGTTCAGCGTCGATCCAATTGACGATCCAGACTAGCACAGGGGCAATCCGGTATGCGATTGGAGCGAGGATCCGGGGAAGTCCAGCAGCAGAGGTCCAATTGGCGATCCAGCGTTGTCCAGCGGAGATCCAGAGTCACGTCGTTGGTGATTCATCGTTGTCCGGCGTCGATCCATCGAAGTCGGGAACCTGAAACAGAAAAGATGGTTAATATCATAAAATCGTAAAGATACACGACTACTTACCTTCTCGGTAGATTATTGGTTAAACCGAGTGGCGACCGGACAGTAAAATCAGATAAATCCTCGATTCCGAGCCGTCACTTGGCCGTGTTCGGTCACAACCTCTCCGTCGCGTTGTCCGGACTCCCCTTGGTACATCGGTATCGTTACATCCCGAGAATAGTCGCCGGCTCACGGTTTCGCGACTCGGTGATTCGATTCGCCCGCGGATCGTCTTACGGCCTTCCTCGCGTCTCTCTCGACGCGCCCGTATTCGCGTTTCTCGCGTCTGGCTCGAGGTACATCTTTCACAGTTTCCCCGTACCGGTTGTAATATTCGGCGGGATGGGAATACAATCGCGCCTCCGCGGAACGTATCAGACTCATTGTTACCATTATTATTCGTTATTTGCGATACGCTCGGTTTTAATCATCATGCTTTCGCGGCCTATCATACTGGACCGTGTTGTTCACCGTATCGTATCTAAATAAAATAAAAACCTCTTATTCTCTTACGCGCTTTCCAAGTACGGAAAACTCAAAATAATGTTGCGCCCCTCTAGATAATAAAACGGAACTATCTATTCGATTACTCGCGAGGTGTGGGAATCGATATATATAGATATTTTTAAACGGGATTATCAATGTCGATACACATATATATTTGGCAGTATCCCTTGTCGTACATTCCTTATCAGCTAACTTACTTCTATTCGCGCATTCGCGCATCCTATGACTTAATCTAATCCTACTCGTTATGGATGGGTATTTTTATTCATACGTCTCCGTGTAGATCTCTATAAGTATCTATAAAATAAACGAACTCTGCGCTCCGCGCATATAGATACAACAAAACAAAATAAATAACTCAAACGTAATTCGTTTATCTCTCATAAATTTAATCTACACGCGTCTTACCTTAATATTAACTTATATAACTATCTCGGCCCGCTGGCCGTCGCGTCATCCGTCTTACGGACTCGCCGCGTACTTCCGGCACTCGCTCATTCGTTCACGGCCACCTCCTCGCCGCCTCCGATCGGTTCCTCCCTCGTCGCCCCGGCTTCCCTCGCGTCGCTCGCGTCGGGCTTGCCGTCGTCCTGCCGTGCGACGCACACGACCGGTACTCTCCTGGGCAGTGGCAATATTACCGGCGCCGGCTGCTCCAGTCGTATCACTACTACTATCCAGTCGCTGATGGCCGCAGCTACGAATGGCCGCACCTTCCGCTCCGTCTCGTTCGCAGCGCCTGGGTCGGCTGCAGCGGACGGCTGCAGGGTTTCTTTTACAATGTGTCCCAGGTGTCCTGGGTGTCGCTCGCGTCGAGAAACTTTTAATTTTACCTCTAACTTTGGAACTAAACCTGATTTCGCGCCGCGAGTTGCAGAATCGTGTTCCCCGGTTCACGCTTAACCTCTACGCGAAAGTGGTTTTCCACTTTTAGGAATCCGTTTATTTGAGTTCCCCAAGTATCACTTTAACTTCAAAGTTGTGTATTATTAATCTACGGAGTGTTTTCTTAACTTATCTGCATGCTTGCATTGGGAATAGATATGGGAACATTTTTTCATAATACGAAAATAAACTTTTATTAATCTCACATCAACTGTCCGTACAAACTTAAAGTAACTCGATTTATTATCGGACGGTACCTCGGTGACTAGGGGTCTTAACCTATTTGTACTTTGTGTTTAATCCTAGTCAGTCTTTAATTATACATATATATGAGTTTGTCGCTTAGCGCCGCGCAGAAGAAATCAAAAATATGGCGCTCGCCTAATATTAACTTTAATCCTTAATGTCTATTGCTCGATGGCCCGGCGGTTATTGTTGGCGTCTATGTCGCCCTATGTAATAACTTCGCCCTCGTATGCTCCCTCCTTAACCTGCTCGTCGACCGTAGCCTCCACAAGACGCATCTTGATGGAGGTCGTCTCCATCCTCACGAGCGTCGCCTGGTGCCGCTTGAGCACGATCCATGGCTGCAATGTCGGCATGGCATCTCGTGCAAGATGGCGCCTGTTGGCTGCGCGGTCGGTGGCTCCTTGCTGGCGGCCGGTGATGCTGCTTTACCGGTCGGCTGCAAGGACGCTTGAGGCAACAAGCTCAGCTCGTTTTAATCGCACCAATGTGCAATTATTTTTTGACAATTTGATAAACGTCTTGACACGATTTAATTTGCAACCATGTGATATATGGAACTTCCTCAGAGGAAGCTTTGTTTTCATAAACTTCGTATATGGACCTTTGATCGCGTATAAAGTTGGTTTAATCAATCAAATTTAAAAGAATTATATATGAAATAGGGGTAGAAGAAACCAAAGAAAAGATTGTTTTTTGAGTTCTCGATGCCAATGTGTTGCTTATGTTCTAAAACGTCGAAAAATCACTTTTGAACAAAATGTCTATGTGTACGTATGTATGTGTGTGTATCCTTTTTCTTGTTTATGGTATAACTTCCGTAATTTTTTAGATATCGGGATGCATTTTTTTTTAATCGATAGAGTATCGTGTAAAGAAGGTTGGGATTGAATTTGACGATGATCGGTAAAGCGTGTTGTGCGGCGGAGTTCTTTTTTTATAAAATTTAGAATTTTGGTAGAAATGTTTGTGGTTGTTCTAACTTCCGCAAATTTGGAGATATCAATCTATTTCTAATTTTATTATATTCTTCAGTCTTTTCTACCTCTATTTCATATATAATTCTTAAAGATTTGGTTGATTAGACCCAGCTTTATACGCGATCAAAGGTCCCTAATTAAAAAAAAAAATGTCTGTAATAGCTCTAACTTCCTCAAATTTTAAGATATCGGTCTATTTTTAAATGTATTATATTCTTCAGTCTTCTATTTCTATTTCATATATAATTCTTTAAGATTTGATTGGTCTCCGATATTTTTTTCTTTACTCTGAAACTAGCAAATTATTTAGCAAAGTTTAATCTGAATGCAATCTTTTAAATCAATAAATTAGTGGCTGATTTCATTTATTAATTGTCAATTTGATAAATATTATTTGAAATACTGCCAAAAATGTCTTTGTCAACGCTCGAACAATGGAAGAATTCAGTTATTGTAAGTTTAAATAAGAATTTATAAATTGGTAAATATTTACAATTAGGGCCTTACTTCAGATGACCTTGACCTTGACATATGTTGTCAAAGTCACCCTCCTGAGTGACCTTCAGAAGGTTTTAGTCGGAGATCGCTTTTTATTAAAAAGTTATAAACAAAAAAAGTTTGAAAAATATAGCAGCTATTTTGAGTATTGGAAGGCATAAATGACTAATAAATATGTCGACACTCCTAGGTTTAGGACACAATGGGGGGGGGGGGGTGCAGGGGGAGGCGAAGCCCCCCCGCCCACGCATGTACTTTGATATATTATATAGAATATGTTGGATGAAAGCTAATTGTAAGTGATATGCATTATAAGTATACATACGTTACGATATATGGCGATATACAATAAACGAGCTTGTAAAGCGCGCCACGAACCCATGTGACCATAGGGGGGCGGAACCTACTGCCTCCACGCATATACTTTCCACGCGAAACGAGGGGCCACATGAGTTCGTGGCGCGCTTTACAAGCTCGTTTAGGTAGAGGTGGTATTAAACAAGATAAGTTAGTCGATCATCTGTGTGAATATTTGTGGCGATATACAATAAACGAGCTTGTAAAGCGCGCCACGAACCCATGTGAGCACAGGGGGGCGGAACCTACTGCCTCCACGCATATACTTTCCACGCGAAACGAGGGGCCACATGGGTTCGTGGCGCGCTTTACAAGCTCGTTTAGGTAGAGGTGGTATTAAACAAGATAAGTTAGTCGATCATCTGTGTGAATATTTGTGGCGATATACAATAAACGAGCTTGTAAAGCGCGCCACGAACCCATGTGACAACTCGTCTCGCGTAAAAAGTGTATGCGTGAACTATTTCGACATATATATTAGTCATTTATGCCTTCCAATACTCAAAATAGCTGCTATATTTTTCAAACTTTTTTTGTTTATAACTTTTTAATAAAAAGCGACCCCCGACTAAAACCTTCTGAAGGTCACTCAGGAGGGTGACCTTGACAACATATGTCAAGGTCAAGGTCATCCGAAGTAAGGCCCTAATTGTAAATATTTACCATATATTGTTACGCTCCGTTCGCTCTTCGAGTCGCGCGCACTCTCGAACACGTCCGCGTACTCCCGGGATCGCAGAAATAATCACTCTCGTTATGAAAATAAGAACTCGGGTTTATTCAGGCTCAAAACGGAATACAAGAAAGAGTTCTGGGAAACCGGTCCGAACGATACGAGTCACCAGATAAATCTGACAGGCGGTAATAAATCAATAATTCCATGCGTCCCCGTTGTCAAAAAACGCGCTTCGGCTTGAAGCTTCTGCGGAGCGGAGCCAATTTCAGCCCACAAGTACGGGTGTCTCGGCACGGGCGCAACACTGCCCTCCCTCTTCAGATTGTCGTCCCGACAATCCGGAAGGGCAGTTTCCTGACTGGGCGAACTTTACCGTACGATTCCAGAGTACCGGGACGGCCTCCTGCCCTACCCTGGGTTGCTGCCACAGGTTACCGGGCACCGTCCTCTTCTCGGTCCCAACCGTACTCCGGAAGTCCAGGACCATGTCCTCTTCCTCATGGAGCGAATCCCCAATCGACATCTTCCGGAGGGAGATGCTCTCCCCCCTGCCGACTCCAGGGCGACCCCTCAACAGTTCCTTTGCAGGAGATCTCGCCCCCCAACACAGGCCTCTTCTTCGCAGCTCCCGAAGTCGTCGGAGATGTCGCTGCTCCTCTTCTAAATCTTCGGACAAGGGAGGGAAGCTTACCGTAAACCCAACGTCTCGAAAGACTCCCCAAGTCCCTGCCTCGGCATTTGCCCTATGTCTCACGGAAAAACCACGGATCAAACAACCGTGAGAGAAGCAGTCTTCTAGCTTCGTAACTTCTCCTTCGCCGGTATCAGGTCCGGCAACAAGCCAGCTCCCAAGATATCCAACTCGGCGAGAAGTTACGACCGCTTCAGCTTCCGTAAATTTCTCAGAACAAAATAACACGCGTAGTAAACAACGCAACACAACAATCTTAATTTCTACCGTAATTTTTTTTAATCTACCCCACAAATTATCAAACCCAATCTAGTCCATAACAAGTCCTGTTCCCTATCAAACTCTATTGGCTCTCGGAAAAGGAAGCCAACCTATCCGCATGCACAATTTTCTTCTTATGTCTCACAGACCTTTGAATACAATAGACCACATCATTCAACTTCTTCACTATTAAGAAAGGTCCTTCCCAATTGCTCTGCAATTTAGGGGGCTCTACCTTTCATTCTTCGAGGATTGTAAAACCAAACTTTTTCCCCTTCTTGAAAAAGAGTTTGCCTGATCTTTCGATCATACCAGGACTTTGCTCGTGAAGACTTTACATCCATACGTTCCCTAACGGAATGGATCCTGTCCAATTTCTCCTTCAAATTCCCAATAAAACCTCCAACTGATTGAGATTCTCCCCTTGGAGGACTTCCTAAAAGCAGATCTAACGGCAACCTAAGATCTCGGGCAAAATACAGCTCGGCGGGAGTTACTCCAGTAGTCTTGTGTTTAGAAGATCCGTAAACCAATAAAAACATAGGGACCCAACGATCCCAATCTTTCTGATTCTCAGAAATATACTTCGCCAAATAATTAATAATAGTCTGATGTTGCCGCTCGACTTGTCCATCCAATTGCAGATGCAGAGCAGTTGTTCTCGTTTTCCTAATTCCAAGGAGATTCATCAATTTTGCAAAAAGTTTGGATTCAAAATTCTTCCCCTGATCCGTATGGACCTCCAAAGGGACCTCGTGTCTAGAAATGACTTGATTAACGAAGACTTCTGCCACTGTACTTGCCCTAATATTCCTGAGATAAATCATTGGTCGATAAAGTTATTGCTGTACTTCCACAACTTGTAATTATACTTCCTTTATAGAAATCTTTCAACATATCAGAGTTTTCTAGCATATCACATAATGATGCTAATGTATCAGGTACAGATGCTCTACTCTTTATACGTTTACGATGCATGATACATCTTATAGATGGAAAACTTAAATATTGTCCTATATTAGGATTGCTAAAAAAAGATTGTAAAATAAAGTATAAATAAAAACTACAATAAATATATAATAAAATAATTTTACTTTTTGTAAACTGAATCAAAGATTTCCTTTAGATCTCTACAAGTCTCGCGTGCAAGCTTTAGTATTTCTTCTTTCATTTCATATTGACCCAAGACTAATTGTGATTTTGGATGATTATGCTCTTCCAAAATTTTAATAATATTATCTTCAAGGATTATTAAGCCTCGACATTTCGTTGTTTGACGTGAACTGTATCGAAAGATATCATCATAACGATTGTCTCTGTTGTAAACATAATCGTCATATATGTAAAGGCTTGACCCTTTCTTTCTTCCACGTACAACTTGCATCTGTAATTGAGGAAATTAATAGTGCTACACCACGTGCCGATAAAATATTTGATTCGATAATTTAACTGATTAAAACAGATTTCTTAAAATAAAATATTTAATTCGTGGAAAAATAATAATTTTGATACATATTTCAATTCAATTCCCTAGTTATAGTAATACGTAGTAGTTTTCTCTCTGTTGTCGGTTACTTACATCGGTAACGATAAGCACCAGACGAAAGAGGCACTGTGTTAAAAAATGATCACTTGTTGAAATAAAAAACGTATGAGCAGTTCAGGTCACAATTACAACACGAACACGATCGTTACAACTGTTGCGGCCCCAATTAATATAACAATAAATAGTATTAAGAATAAAGACCGCGAAGAACAATTGGGAACGCGACTGCGAAGGCCAGAAAGAATTACGCAACGCCGAATCAGCAAGAGATGAGTTGCGCGATCGGCCCACATACGATCGAGCAACTCAGCGATATCGAAGGACAAGACGAGGATACAAAAGGAAGCGACAACAGGATAAGGCAGGGGCAATCGGAGTCAGGGAGCAGAGCAGTAACGGGCATCAAACGCGAATAACGATTGTAACGCAGAGTGATTATTAAAAGTATATTTTATTCAAGAGTGCCGTTTATATATATATATATATATATATATATATATATATATATATCCCGCATCCTCCGTGGACCAAAAAGAACCCAAGTGTCCCTCTCCCAAAAAGGGGCACAACAAATGGTGGCAGCGGTGGGATCCAGCGGCAGGCAGACGGGAACGGCAGCTGAAACAGAAAAATAAGCGAATCAGTGAGGCAGTGCAACATCCTCAACGGAGGCACGGCAGCCAGATTCAAAAGCAGCGGACAACACGGTAGCGGCCGACAAGGGACAAGCGAGCAGCATAACCCGAGAAGGCACCGACCTACCTCAACGGAGACTCACCGACAGATAAGGCGGCACGAGCACCGACCAGCAACATGCGACTAGCGACCGTAATGTAAGTCGATTAAGCAAAGCATATAAAGCGCGATACCGTAGATGTCGGAAAACGAAAATCCACCTGCGGAACTAAATCAATCGTGGCTCCATAGCGAGACGTCACGACGAGCGCGTAGAAATAGACCGTTAAGCCCCGTTCAAACGACCGAAGAAGTTGTAAGCGACAATCGCGAAACCGTGCGTAGAAATTTAGACGTGTACTACTCAAGCGAAAGCGAATCAGGACCGGAATCACAACAGAACAGCGTCATCGAACGCGAATTCCCACCCGACGATTCCGTTGTAATTTTAGACGAACGTTTAATAGGACAAGATAACGGCCCCTTCGAAAATAGACTCCACCCCTCACACGCGCACGCACAATCCGAAGACGCGAACAGTACGACCAGTAGGCTAACACACAGACGAGAGTTCTCATTGACCTCGTATGATAGCAGCGTATTCAACCCGCAAGAGTATTATTCCGCCTCGAGAAACGTGAACGTAATCGAGATGGCTGAAGCAACGAATAGTAACCGCGACGCGAATGGCGTAAATGACAACGCGCAGATAACTCCAGAGGACGTAGACGCCGAAATCAACCGCCTTAATAGAGTGTTATCTCAAAGGAGAACACCGGCGAATAATCGTAACCGAATTCCCGGATTACAGCCGGACGATAGGGATGCCATTCTCGACGAGATATTAAATGGAATCCGCAACTTACAAGACCGCGTAAATCAGTTAGAAACGGCGAATCCTGAACGCCGCGAATTTCACGCGAGACGCGAGCCAAGTAACCTCCCGTTCGAAGTAACGTACGGACGAACGTCATACGATATCCGGAACCACTAGCGGAACGCGCTATCGGATATTTACGTTTAAAAGAGGCACGAGACATGATACCCGAGTTCGACGGAGCCTCGAGTAAATTACAAGAATTCTTAAGCGCCGCGTCATATGCGATAAAAAATATAAATCCTATGGAAGAAGGAACGCTATTAGAAGCAGTGTTATGCACAAAGCTAAAAGGAAGAGCGATGATAGATTTTCAAACGTGAGAGATAAGAGATTTCGCACAACTAAAGAAAGAATTAGAAGTTTGCTATTTGAGCCGCAAAAGCACGACACACTTACAACTAGAGTTTAATACACTCAAGCAAAAACCCGGAGAAAATGCGAGAGCATTCGGATTAAGAGCCGATAAGCTAGCAATGGAGCTATATGACTCCATGATAGAGGGAAGAAATCACACAATAGAAAGCAAGCGAACTATCCTAGAGACGATCCAACAACAGGCATTACAGAATTACCAAATAGGATTGAGAGACGAGATCAAGTTACTTATCCGAGCTCAGCATTTCGTAACCTTGCAAGAAGCAATTGCCGGAGCGAGCGCCGAAGAAAAAGTAAATGGGCCGAGTGGACTTCCGCCGCGTCCCAAAAATAATTATGCGTACTCGCCGCAACCGCGCGATAACCGATCGATATTACAATGCCAAAAATGCGGAAAATACGGGCACCTCGGAAGGGAATGTCGTACCAATAGATATGCGAACCGTTTCTCCTTACCGAAACCCGATAGGACACCCCGCGTAAACGCGATAGATAAAATCTGCAATTATTGCAAGAAGGCAGGACACATGCGCGAAGAATGTTGGCTGTTAAATGGTCGACCAAATAAAGAAAGGACGAATCACAACAAACCTAATAATCCGAGAGGACAAAATAAACATTTTCATCCGAAAACGAATGGCCCGAGAAAAAAGGACAGTAATTCAGCCGCGAATAGCGATGAGGAAGACAAAGAGGACACAAAGCAGCGCCGACCGGCGTTAGAGTATCAGGTATCACATATGACGAACAAGCCGCGAAAGCATGCAGGGCTGGACTTAGTCACTCTGCCCATGCGAGAAGCGAAGCGCGAAAAAATAAATTTACTGTTCGATACAGGAGCGGCCGTATCAATAATAAAAGTAAAACATTTGAAAGGCGAAACAATGATAGAAGAAGATAAAATGGCCCTTACAGGAGTAACAGGTCATAAAGCCCATACGATTGGAAAATTTACAGCAACTATCGACTTGAAAGATAGAAAGGTCAAGCACACGATATATGTCGTCAAGGATGATTTTCCGATCGAATACGACGGAATACTAGGCGTAGATTTTATAAAGAAACATCGAGCGTCATACAGTTACGAGTCGAGCTCGATACGCATAGGGAATAGCACATTAAAATTATATCCGTACAAGAAAATGGTTTTGAAACCGCGAAGCGAGACAATAGTACAAGTCGCGACCGATAAAAATTCACTAGGAATAATACAGGCAGAAGAGACGATGCCAGGAGTGTTCATAGGAAACTGCCTAGTAATACCAGACAATTTCTTCTGTAAGGCGAGCATATTAAACACGACAGAGAAGACAGTCGAAATGCTCATGCCACAAGTAACACTAGAGGAATTAGAGCAAGAAGAAGCAAAAGAGATAGAAGTAAACCAAGTAAACAAAGCAGAAGAAACCATGCCGCGTAGCGAAAAAATCGAAAAATTGATACGCACGCAACACTTGAATGAAGAAGAAAAGAAAGCCATTATGGAAATTTGCAGAGATTACAGCGATGTATTACATGTGGAAGGAGAGCCGTTGACCTGCACAGACATCGTCACACATAAAATTACCACAAAGGCAGGCAGCAGACCGGTCAACGTCCGACCGTACCGCTTGCCCGAAAAGCACAAGGAAGAAGTGAATAGACAAGTAAAAGAAATGCTAAAAAACGGAATAATTAGACCTAGCACGAGCCCGTGGAATGCGCCGTTGCTAGTAGTACCGAAAAAAAGAGACGCATCAGGAAAGCAAAAATTGAGAGTAGTAGTAGACTTTCGGTTTGTAAACGACCTAACGGAAGGGGATTCTTTCCCACTGCCCAACATAATTGATATCCTAGATCAACTAGGAAAAGCAAAATATTTTACCACGCTAGACCTCGCCTCGGGATACCACCAAATCCCGATGGACGAAAAGGATAAGGAAAAAACAGCGTTCTCCACACAATATGGACATTATGAGCACAATCGAATGCCCTTCGGACTAAAAAACGCCCCAGCGACGTTTCAACGAGCCATAATAGCCGTTCTGGCAGGGCTAGTAGGACTGTACTGCTTAGTATATCTAGACGATATAATCGTATTCGGAGCAAGTTTACAAGAGCACAATAAAAGATTAATCGAAGTGCTAAAAAGACTGAGAAAGTACAATTTGAAATTACAGCCCGATAAATGCGAATTCCTTCGGAAAGAAGTGACGTATCTCGGACATGTAATAACAGAAAACGGAATCTCGCCAGATTCTTCAAAATTAGAAGCAGTAAAAAGCTTCCCGAAACCAACAAAGGTAAAGGACATCCAGGCTTTCGTAGGATTAGCCGGATATTATCGAAGATTCATTAAAGACTTCTCAGCGATCGCCAAGCCGCTTACAAAAATGACAAGAAAAGATACCAAATTTGAGTGGACGGCAGAACAACAAAATGCATTTGAAATACTCAAAGAAAAACTAACCACAGCACCGGTATTAAAATACCCGGACTTCTCCCAAGAATTTGTAGTGACGACCGACGCGTCAGATTACGCAATCGGAGCCATACTGTCACAGGGAAAGATAGGTCAAGACCAACCCGTGGCGTATGCAAGCAGAGTACTATCTAAAGCCGAGCAAAATTATAATACCACCGAGAAAGAATTACTAGCGATAGTATGGGCGGTGAAACACTTTCGACCATACGTTTATGGAACAAAATTTACCATAGTGACAGACCATAAATCATTGGTTTGGCTATTTAGTGTAAAAGACCCCGGATCACGGTTAATCCGGTGGAGATTGAAATTAGAGGAATACGATTACACTATCGTACATAAGGCCGGTCAAGAGAATAGAAATGCTGACGCGCTAAGTCGGCATGTGCCAACAGGCATCAACAAGATAGAGAAAGAGGAGAACAACGAAGAGGAGAGCGAAAGAAAATACACAGAAGAAGAGAAACGAAACATACTGTACGAATATCATGATGCACCTGTAGGAGGGCATCAAGGTGTGGAACGCACCATAAACCGAATAAGGTTGACGCATAATTGGAGAGGATTAACCCGAGACGTCGAAGATTACATTAATAAATGCGAATTGTGTCAGAAAAACAAACTATCGCGAAGAAACAAGGCACCATTAATAATTACAGACACCGCGGATAAACCGTTCGAAAAATGTGCGCTAGATATAGTAGGACCACTGACGGTAACGGAAAACGGAAACAAATACATTCTTACGTTCCAAGACAATTTATCAAAATTTAGTAAAGCGATACCCGTACCTAACCAAGAAGCGAATACGATCGCGAAAGAATTTGTCACAAAGATTATCTTTGAATACGGTATCCCCGACAAAATACTGACGGATAGAGGAACGAATTTCCTTAGCGAGATATTTAAAAGCACGTGTAAATTATTGAAGATAGAAAAAATTCAAACAACAGCCTATCATCCCGAGAGTAATGGAGCATTGGAACGCTCTCATAGAACATTAGCCGAATACTTGCGACATTATAATTAACGCGGACCAAACAGACTGTGGACGAATGGACGCCATACGCAATGTTCGCGTATAACACGACGCCACACACGGCGACCGGATTTACACCCTTTGAATTGGTATACGGGCACCGAGCGACACTACCGACGGCACTGTCGCAACCACCGAAACCAACGTATACTTATGACGATTACGCGCAAGAGCTAAAAGAAAAATTAAGAGCGACACACGAGTTGCAAGGGAACATTTACGAAACGAAAAATCTAAGGCCAAGGAGACGTATGATAAGAAGACAAAAGAAATCAATTTCGAGTGGGAGACAAAGTTCTCTTGCACGACGAACGGTTGCGTAGAGGGTAGATCGAAAAAAATTAGAATCCCCGTGGATAGGACCATAGTGAAATAATCGAAAACGTTCAGACCGTCACTTATCCGTATCAAAAAGGGACGGAAAACCACGCGAGTACACGTAAACCGATTAAAGCCCTTTATAGAACAGTAAAAACCGCGTAAAAGAACAAAAAACAAGCAATAGAAAGTAGCAATAGAAAATAGGCGTTAAAACTAAGGAAAATAAGATAAAAGTACTTACCGATACATCCAAACACGTCGCACCACACGACGTCCGGTGGCCACATCCAATGTGACCTCCAGGGGTAGAGGAGATGCATCCAGGTATCCGGGGGCGTAAGCAACGCTTCTTGCGTAGGGGGGGAGGGGGCGACGTCGGCCCCGAACCCCAAATTCGCCGCCAGTCCGCGCACTAAGCGCGGCACCCTCACTCACGGCACCCGCACGAGCAGCGCGTAGCCAATACGTTGCGCCAACATGCGTCGCCCGTCGTCGGGACAAAAAACGGTTACACAGACGGCACCTCATAATTAGCGCAAACAAAAAGTACTCTGGACTACGTTCAAAGCAAACCTAAACGCGCGAGGAGAGAATAAAAACGCGAGGAGAAGGCATTATCAAGGCCAAGGTAAAAATTCGAAGAAAGGTAACATGAGTCCTTATCTTACAGGACGCTGATCACTGTCCAGCACTTCGCGAAAAAAGCGCAACCTGAGACAGCACCACCGTACGAGGTACGGCAATTCAGCAACCGAGCCGGGAATTTTCTTTGAAAAGATCGGACAACTACAACAGGTAGAAGCTACATGGAAACTAGCGATTTAAAATCGACGGAGCAGCTTTAGGAAACCGCTATCACCAACTTCAAAGGTTTTCCAGCAAACCGAGTAATTATGCGAAACGATACTCGCATCGGATACGCAGCAGACGTGCAAAATATTCTCCGAACTATAGAGAAAGAGAATGTGAAAAACTAACGCAATTATTAACGCGATTACAGACGCTCTATAAACAAATTGATAATAAACGTGGCCTAATAGATGCGATCGGCACGATCAGCAAAACGCTGTTCGGCACTATGGATGCCGACGACGCAAAAACATACAGGAGCAGCTTGAACTGATACAAAATCAGCAGCAGACCCTACGGCACACCGCGAAAAGTCAATTAAAGGTGATAAATGCCACAATAGGCCACATGGAGGCATTAGAAAAATCATTATATTATAACGAACAACTACTGACGAACGTCACAATACGAATACAGCAGGAAACAGCCATGTACGCCAAAAGAGAAACAATAGA
>JASTWL010000270.1:0-247113 GCA_035220575.1 Temnothorax rugatulus
ATATGAGTCTTTAAACGTTTAAACCTTGTTTATTAAAATATTTGGCAATAAGTTCTGCATGCAGCGATAGAGTAAGGTCGTATTAATGGGAAAATACGGGATATGTTGAGTTGCTCAATTGTAGAGATTAGATTTGGTGATCGCGAAACCGCAAGGCGTGGTGCTCGTAACATGAGATACTCAGGGTACTCCTGGGTTGCTGGAGTATGAAAGTTATTGTATAGTAATAAAAGAAGAGAAAATATTAACGTTAAGGGAAGGTTTATACGAATTTATAAGACTGTGCTGACCTTGATTTAAGGGGGAAGGGTGGAGGGGGAAGAGGTACAATATTGAGTATAAGTGGGTTTACGATTGTTGCAAATATGCTTCTCCATTACATTTGTCTTTTAAAAACTTTAAATAAAGTTTTGTAATTGCAATATGATGTATTTTGCACTTTATTAGCGATTTCCCGGGGTCTCTCATATTAGGAGCACACTTTTTCGATTTTTTTGAAAGCTCATTTTTTACATTTTTCTAATTTTCAGAAAAATCAATATTTAAATTAAATTTTACATTTCAGCATCTTAAAGCTTATTAAATTCCCTTCAAAATGACCTACTATATTTTTCAATTCTGCCCATAGACTTCCGGCAATCACACAAAATAGATATGGTATCTCATAATCGGGTACTTTCCTCTATCTGTTTAGAATTTATTTATATTTTTACCTAATTTTTATATTGAATTTCCAGGTTCTTCTGAGAATAATGTTTCGACATTAAATATACTGAATGAAGAAGGTAAAACATGAAATTTCTGTAATATATTAGAAAAGTGTTAATTATATCTAGTCATAATTACAGATCCCTCTGAATGTGGTAATAACATACCGTCGAATTCTCGGTCGAATTCAACATTAAACAGAATATTGAATAATGATAAACTGGATGAAAAAGATAAAATAAGATATCTTACATTGTATTCATAATATAGTTATTGAGTTATGCATATTTTACTTGTGTTCCTCTTTTAGCACTAACAAAAAACAAAAAAATAGTAGATATTCTTATCACTATTAAAGAACAAAATAATCAGATATTAGCTTATATTAAAAAAGCTCCTCAAGCAAAAGGTGCTGTCATTTTTTCTGTGCCGGAAAATTTACCTGTTAATCTACCATTACAAACAGATGAAAGTGTAGATCTCTTGGAAATGTTCATTACAGATCAAGATAATTCACACATAATTTGGTAAATATATGCAAAATATGTTTATATTATATAATAATATTGAACATGTGTTTTGATTTAATCATGATTTAAAAAAAAAAATAATTATTTATATAAGGTGATTTTTCAAAATAGAAATAATATTGTGATGTACAGAAAAAAAAGTTATACACACCATTATACTAGAAAGAGACCCATAAAAAACCAAAGGCTTATAATAACTACTAATTTTTAAAATTTAAGTAATAAGTATTGTAAGATGGGATTGTATTTGTAAGGTTTTTATTTAAATGAACATAATAAATGGATAATCTATTCTAGATTTTTATAATGGAAATAATTTAACCTTTGTTGTGCACCGGGGGTAGAAAATACCCCAGCGTATTTTCAAACGCGTTTTTCTAATACGTACAATGCAAATCGGGACCTGTGCTGCCATCTACCTGTAGTCTAGGAATAACACTTCAAGATCCTATACATAGTTTTGCCCGCCCGGCTTTAGTCTACTCTTGGCAGTGGTGAGAAGTTGACGTTCCGAAATTCTGGATATACTTTTTTCAACTCCGCTATAAACTAATATTTTTCCTTGAAAGTGTAGTATTTCAAGAAAGTAATCCCGCAAAAATTATTAAAAAATATTAAAATTAAATTTTTTATGCATTTTTTAGTGAAAAGTCATTTTTCGGTTGTTTTAGTTAACATATCATTTATAATTCTTTTATGTTGCAAATATTAATGAAACCTATTAGACCTTATTTTGGAAGCTTTGAACAATAGCCAACAATTTGTTTGAGTCAAAATAACGAATTGTACGTCTGTAATAAACGTTTTAAGTGACTGGGGTATGACATACTCCCTGTGCATAATACGTAATTTTGAAGAGGTGTGCACAACAAAGGTTAAATATTATGATCTTTATGGAAAATATTGCACTAAATATTTGATAAAATAATGTCTAATAATGTTTCAAGAAATAGAATTGCAAAAATGCAAAAAAGGAATTTCCTTCTGAAGGTTTTACATTTTAACATAATTTTTATCGATATTATATAAATTTTTTCGTTTTTGATGTGGATAACTTTTTAAGTTTTGTACATAATAATGTTAGACCATAAAAAAACATTTTTAATTTACTAATAATCAATTAAAATATTTGTTTGTAGTGTTCATTTCTGTCTAGTTTAGGAGGTCGGGACATTTCAAGCAAAACAAATAAAATTTTGAAACAGTTGTTCTCAGATGAATTGTGTCAAAACTATAGTTTTTATGGAAAAATATTAGGAAAGAAACCATTTTTTCTTCCTTATTGATAAAAGATATTATAATAAGTAAGAAATTTTTTTATTTTTTTAAATAAAAATGTTTAATTCCAAATAATTAAAATAATTTTATGTCTGTTATATTTTAATAAAATATTAAAAAATTGGAAGTAATTTTGTAAACATGAAGACTTTTATCAGCTCAATTTTTTTCAGACGCAGTTAAATCTACGACAGCAGGTGCTAACAATCAAGCCATTGAAAATTCAATAAAGTCTGGCTAAAACACGCTCCTCAACGTGTAAAGAAGAGAACAATAATAGTTGCACCATGTCTCTAATGTCATATAGAAAGTGTTGCGTTGGAAAACGACAGGTATATCGAAGAATGCCAATGAAAAGGTAAAATTTTAAAGAATTGATTGTGTCCACAATTCTCAAGAGCATAATCAAGAAAAGAACGTAAAGCGTGATAAAATAGAAAAATTGTTGTGAGGAAGTCGACGTGCCGAATTGCTGACACCTAGTTGTCAGCGCATTCCCGAATATTGCCAAACTCTTCGGGCCTGGCACTGGCACATTTACGTGATTTCTGCCCAGTGCTCTGAATGTCAACGTGAAGAAATTCAAGCAAGCGCGGGTAAACGGCCGTGCTGCTGCCCAATCCCAGGACATGCACTGGGTAACGGATGCAGCCGGCCGTACTGAGCAGGGCAGCGCTTTGCGAGGCGGGCGCGGCGTGCTCATACGTGGGCTAGGCCCAATGCGAGCGGGGTATATGGCCCACCACGTGCCGTATATCCCTAAGACGCAGTCGCTGCTGCCGAATCCCGGATCTCCGGGCAACCGAGGAGCGACGCGTTAACAGCACGGGTGACTGTGCGCTACGTGGGAGCTGGTGAGCACGGCACCGGCGACGGCGACTCGTCAAACGTGAGCCACCATCGCTCAACACGAGTACCGAGGGGATGGGGAGCCCCACCACGTGGCTAGTGGTGCCCCATCATATGGTGTTGGACTCTGGGGGCATAAGGTCGCTAGCGGACATGTGAGATCTCGAAGAGACAGACATGTGTCGCATGACTTTTATAGTGGGGGGCTTCGGCCACCCCAACTCCGCAGTCTCTTGAGGCGCCCAAAAGGGCAACGCCTGGAGCTGCGGAGCACCTGCTACCTGGGCAAGATCTCGGGTACAATGAGTGTCAGTGACACATCAGTGTCATATAGTAGTCGCCGGGAAACCGTGCCCCTACGTTCGAGGAGGTCGGCTTGTCCGGAGTACGTAATCGTCAGGTATGGGCTCTGTAAGGGGAAAATCCCCGGTGTCGACTCTGATTCTAGCGCGAAGGGTAGTACTGGGAAGAATCGCGCAACACCCTGGGCGGGTTCTGGGGGGGCTACCGCCCCCCCAGACCCCCCGGTGCGGTCGTATCTATGACTCTCTATAAAATAGCCAAATGCCTCGTCATCTAATTAGTGACGCGCATGAATGGATTAACGAGATTCCACTGTCCCTATCTACTATCTAGCGAAACCACTGCCAAGGGAACGGGCTTGGAAAAATTAGCGGGGAAAGAAGACCCTGTTGAGCTTGACTCTAGTCTGGCACTAGTTAGGTAAACAAGGAACAAGGTTAGGTAAACGTTAGGTAAACGAATTAACCACGCACAAGTGTAAGGAAATCAGTTTAATTATTAAACGCTACAAAAATACTACGAGGCGTTAAGTCTTTTCCACCCGGAGCTCCCTATCCCTGTGCCGCACACGACTCCCCGTCGTACGGCACAACAAATCTTATAATAAAAACGAAGAAATAGTATCTAATGACACTTCTGACGATGATATTGGCACTTTTGATATTGAGCGTACTGAAAATCAGTCTTCCTTAAATTTAAGTTGCGAGTTAGATAATGTAATTGGTAATATAGAGGATGAAAGCACACCTGATTCTAATCTTCGTGAGTTGATAAGACACTGGGCTGTTATTAAACATAACATATCTTACTCCGCCTTAACAGATCTTTACATATTTTGCATAATTTTCATCCTGAATTGCCTTTAACTTCTGCAACTTTGCTGCAAACTCCAGTATCTATAAATACAAAGAAATTAGATACAGGAGAGTACTGTCATATTGGTTTAACACAGAGTTTACAAAACATTGCAAAATTTCATGTTGGAACTACTATAGAGCTAAGTTTTAACATTGACGGTCTCCACATTTATGGCCTATTTTAGGTCTTGTAAAAAATGTGCAAAATATGTCTCCATTTGTTATAGGAGTTTTTATGGTGAGTCTAAACCATCTCCTTTACATTTATATCTTGCAGATTTCATAACAGAACTTTCTTATTTATTGTTAAAAAAGGACTTAAAGTAAATGATAGATACTTTAATATAAAAATTCATAGTTTTGTATGTGATGCTCCGGCTCGGGCTTATATAAAACAAGTAAAAAATCATAATGGATATTCTTGTGCGAAAAATGTGAAGAGAGTGGTACATATTTGAACGGCGTATTATTCTGAGAAATACTAATGCAAGAAGAAGAACAGATGAGTCATTTGTTTTGCAACGTGATGAAGACCATCATGTTGGCATTTCGCCCCTTCTTGAATTAAAATTTGGAATGGTTACACAGTTCCTCCTTGATTATATGCATGAAGTGTGTTTAGGTGTTACAAAAAAACTACTACATACTTGGATAAGTGGTAAATCTAACGTTAAGTTATGTCATCGTTTAACTGATTATTATCTAAAAAGTAGTGGTACTTGGTTCATTCATGCCTTCTGAATTTAATCGAAAACCACGAAGCTTAACAGATTTATGTAGATGGAAAGCAACTTAGATGACTTTAGGAGTTTTTTACTTTACCTAGGACCTGTTGTTTTACGGGATATACTTGATATATCAGTTTATGAGCATTTTCTCCTATTTCATTCAGCCATATCTATTCTTACTTCGAAACACATATTAATAATTTAGGCTTATCATTAGCGCAGGAATTACTTAAAACTTTTATTAATTATGCAGAAAAAATATATGGTCTTGAGTTTTATGTCTACAATGTGCACATATTGTGTCATTTGACAAGTGATGTACAAATGTATGGACCTTTAGATAATTGGTCCTGTTTTCCATATGAAAATTATTTAGGCACATAAAAAAATTAGTAAAATCATCTCGAAAACCACTTGAACAAGTATGTCGTAGGTTACATGAAATATTTTTAAGTAATCTATACAAGAACAAAAATTACCCCCTTAACATAACGCAATAATACATTATAATGTTCCAATTTTTTTAAACAATTTAAGCATTTATTAGAACGCAATAATGGCCCATTATTTAAGTGTTAAAATATTTTTAAACAATAAGAAGATTAGTATTAGAGACTAATTTATCCACCGATTCACATTTTTTGCTGATTCACATTTTTAAGTAAAATAATGAAGTAGTACAGATTAATAACATATTGTTGCGCTAATCCGCGCGTTCACCGCACTCACTCACGCACTCTCACTCGCGGACGCGGCGCGCTGTCCCGTTGCCGGGAATAAAGTCTCTCAGTTAAAAAAAGAATGAACTCGTTTAATGCTCTCAAGACAATACAGAAAGCCTGTGACACGTCTGAACGGTTCAAGGCTCGGCGGTAATCTGAACATCTGGTATAACTCAGAAAATCAATATTTAACTGAACATCGGGAAATCAATATTTATAAACAACCGTCGCTAGGACGATTCGCGACGCGACATTCGGCTACCGGGCGACTCGCAAGAGCGCGCGGCACGGGCGCAACACTGCCCCCCTCCTTACTAGATTGTCGTCCCGACAATCTAGAGAAGAACAGCGCCCAGACACGGCTTCTCGGACATTAGGCTGGCTCCTTGTTCTACCCCGGGCTGCTGCCTCGGGTTACCGAACTGCCTTCTCCTAGTCCCTCGCCGTAGGACTCTTCTTTCCCTGATAGGCTTCTCCCTCTTCTGGCTTCCCGGGAAAGAGCTGGCCAGACTCCTCCCCACCCTCCAAGGGGAACCATCCTCTTCTGTGGGAATAGTCCTCCGGATGCTCGACGCTCTCTCCAGTCTCCCGAACCGACGACCTCCTCGGCCGTCATCGCCGCTCTTCCCAAAATCTTCGGACAAGGGGGGGGGGAAACTGTTGTGGACCCAACGTCTTAAAGACTCCCCAAGTCCCTGTCTCGGCATTTGCCCTTCGTCCCACGGAAAAAACCACAACTCAAAAAAACCGTGGGCGAGACAGTCTTCTTAAAAAAATCCTTTCCTCCGAAGGAGTCCTGGCCGTTGTTCCGCCGCGGGTGGTACAGGTCGAGATTTCTCAAGTCCTCTCAGACCGCAGACCTCCTTTAGAGAAAACCAAAATACAACACGCAGTAAATTTTAAACAGAACAACTTTTTAAGTTAAATAAAGACAATACTTTTTGTAGAAACTTTTATTAACATTCGTCTACATTCTTTCATTAATTTAATTAACACTATTTCCTTCGGGCTCCGACTTAAACTTTTTTTAATCATTCTTTCCTCTCGAAGTAAAGAGCTAACCTATCCGAGTGAACAACTTTCTTTTTGTGCCTGGGAGATTTCTGAATACAGTACACCACGTCACTTAATTTCTTCATTATGCAATAGGGGCCCTCCCAATTGCTTTGCAGTTTTGGGGCTTTTCCCTTCGTCCTACGAGGATTGTAGAACCAGACTTTCTGCCCTTCTTGAAAAAGAATTCGCCTAGCTCCTTGGTCATACCAGGTCTTAACCCGAGAAGACTTGATATCCATACGTGCCCTAACCCCAGAATGGATCTTTTCAAATTTCTCTTTTAGGTTCGTAATAAAACTTCCAACTGACTGCTCATCCTTCTCACGAAGCTTCGGAGGACTTCCCTGTAACAGATCTAAAGGTAGTTTAAGATCCCGAGCGAAACATAATTCCGCAGGAGTTACACCGGTAGTCTCGTGTTTTGAAGATCGATAAGCCAACAAGAACATGGGAACCCACTGATCCCAATCTCTTTGATTCTCAGAAATGTACTTCGCCAAGTAATTAGTAATCGTTTGATGTTGACGCTCGACTTGACCATCCGACTGAGGATGCAAGGCAGTAGTCCTCGTCTTCCTAATACCAAGAAGATTCATCAACTCCGTAAAAAGTTTTGACTCGAAATTTTTTCCTTGATCTGTATGTATTTCCAAAGGAACTCCATATCTGGAGACGAATTGACTAGTAAAAACTTCCGCTACTGTTCTTGCTCTTATATTTTTCAATGGGAATGCTTCCACCCATTTAGTGAAACAATCTACAATGACAAGAAGGTATTTATTCCCGGATGTGGTTGTTGGAAGAGGGCCAAGAATGTCCATTTGGATTCTCTCAAATGGTGCCCCAACATTGTAAATTTGTAAAGGGGATTTTCCTTTTCCAGAGGGGCCCTTTCTGGAAATGCAAACCTTACAAGATTTGCACCAACTCTCCACATCTTGCTTGCAAGTTGCCCAATAAAAACGCTTCCGAATTTTTTCCAACGTCTTATTGATACCAAAATGGCCTCCTAGAGGAGAATCATGAGCCTCCTTCAGAATCTCCTCGACTCGACTTCGGGGAACAACAAGCTGAAGAAAGCTTGTTTTTAGGTTTGGGGCCTCCCACCTCTTATATAGAATTCTTTCCTTCAAAACTAAAGCGTCCCAATGTAACCAGTAGATCTGAGCGGAAACGTCTTTGTAAGGAATCTCAGAACGTGGAGGACGGATCCCAGTTTCCTTAGCTCGAAGAATAAATGCAATCCCAGTGTCTTCACCTTGCTCCTTACGCCAGACTTCTGGGCTCTCTCCCTGAAGAATCAAACGAGCAACTAACTTATCCTGTTCGCTGCAGCTTTTCTTTTCCACTCTCTCACAATAACCACAGGCAAACTTCTCACACTGTCGCCTGGATAATCCATCAGCATTCTTGTGGGAATCCCCCTTACGATGAAAGATCTCGAATTCATATTGCTGGAGCCGTTCCAGCCACCGTGCTAACTGCCCCTCTAAATCTCTGAAGGACATAAGCCATTTTAAAGAAACATGGTCGGTACGAATTAAAAACTTCTGTCCTAGAAGATAATGACGGAAAAACTTAATAGAATCCACCACCGCTAAAAGCTCTCGGCGGGTTACACAATAATTTCTCTCCGCCTTATTAAGAACTCGACTATAATAGGCTATAATTCTCTCCTTCCCCTCTTGTTTTTGCGACAATACCGCTCCGATGCCTACATTTGAGGCATCGGTATCTAAAATAAATTCTCCCTCTTCTTTAGGAAAAGAAAGGGCCGGAGGGGAAGATAAAACTCGCTTTAATTCCTCAAAAACTCTCTGATGCTCTTCCCTCCAAACAAATTTAGTTTGGTTACCCGTGAGAGAGTAAAGGGGTTTCGCCAGAGAAGAAAACCCTTTAATAAATTTTCGATAGTATGAGCAAAATCCTAAGAAACTCCGCAATTGTTTTCTCGTGTGCGGTTCTGGCCAATCTTTAACCGCGGTTATCTTTTCGGGATCAGTAGTTATGCCTTCCGCCGAAATAACATGTCCCAAATATTTCACACTTTTACTAAAAAAAGTACATTTACTTGGATTCAATTTCAGATTAACTTCCCTTAAGCGCAAAAGTACCGCCTCAAGATTCTTCAACATTTCGGAAAAACTTCTACCAAAAATGATTACATCGTCAAGATAAACCAAACAAATTTTATATAATAATTGTTTAAGGACTTTTTCCATAAGATGCTGAAACGTAGCGGGGGCGTTACAAAGGCCAAAAGGCATAACGGTAAAATGCCAGAGTCCATTACCGATAGAGAACGCTGTCTTTTCTTTGTCTTCAGGACAAATTTTCACTTGCCAGTACCCGCTCTTTAAGTCTAAAGTGCAAAACCAAACGTTACCTGATAGCCGGTCGAAAATGTCGTCTATTCTGGGAAGAGGAAAAGAATCCTTTTTAGTAATGGCATTTACTTTCCGATAATCCACACAAAATCTGATAGAGCCATCTTTCTTTTTGACAAGAACAACAGGCGAGACCCAGGGGCTCTGTGATTCCTCAATTACCCCTTGTTTCCTCATATCCTGAATAATCTTATTCACTTCCTCTCGCATTTGGATTGGAATACGACGGGGAACCTGCTTTATGGGAGGAGAATCTTTCACATCTATAGCATGATTAACAATATCACAATTCCCTGCAACAATTTCTTTAGAAAACACATCTTGAAAATCACTCAGAAATTGGGCAAAAATCTTTTTCTGGGACTCATTCAAATACAGAGAATTATTCACAAAAAGTTCCTTCAAGATAGACGAATCTCCTCCAGAAGAAGTTTCTACTCGAAAGCAATTAAAGACTTTCTCCTTATTTAAATCGGATTCGGCAAAGAAAGATCCAAAAACATTTTCTAAATTCACTTCTTTAAGAAAATCTTTTCCCAATAAGCATTCGTCGGAAATCTCTGCCACAAACATAAGAATTTCAATAGAATATTTGCCTATTTGTATATTAACTTTAACTTTCGACTCTAAAGGAACCCTTTCTCCGGTTGGATATCTCATATTACAACTCTCCACTTTAATTCTCTCTATTTCATCTCCAATCATTTTGGAACTAACAATAGAAATGTCGGAGCCCGTGTCTATCTTAAAAGAACAACGTTTTTTATTTAGAAAACCATCATAACAGAAATATTTTTCATCAATCTTATTATCTACAACATTTTTAAAAACTTCCGGGGTATTACTCGCAGTTGAGCCCGCCCCGTCAAGCTCAACTAAACCGCGTTTCCCTCTTCGGGGCATTCAGATCGGAAATGCCCCGTTTTCCCGCACGTCCAACATTCCCTTCGGTCGGCGCCAAATTTGCTGCCGCGCGAGTTTCCTTTCCGGCCTCTCCAACCTTTCCCTTTTTCCTCCTCCTTTCCCTCTTTCTTTTCTTCAACTTCCTTCCGCGCGTCCTTCCTCTCCACCTTCCCAAAATTCTTTCCGAAATATTCTTTCTTTCTTTCAAAATTTTCTCCCTGGATGATTTTAATCGCCTTCGCCCTTTCGACAGCCGTTTTTAAAGAGGTTACACCCTCCAGCTGGAGAGTCCTCCTCAAAAAGCCGTCAGATAAGGCCGAAACAAATTGTGCACACGCGATTTTGTCTCGAACCGCGAAAGGACACTCCGGATAGACCAACCGCGAAAGTCTTTCTAACTCCGCTCCGAGCGAAGCCAAATCTTCCCCGTTTCTCTGTTTACGGCCCGTAAATTGCGTATAAAAATTTTGCGACAAACCTCCTTCGCCAAAACGCAACTCCAATTTTGATTTTAACTCTTCAAAACACAAGCTTTCAAGATCCTCTACCGATTCTAATACTGTACGCGCTTTTCCTCTAAGACTCGCGGCCAACGCAATGGACTTTGACGCATCATCCCAGTAATTCGCGCGCGCGATGAGAAGAAATTGGGAGAGGAATTCCCGCAGCGGCGTCGAGCCATCGTAAGTGTCAGGCTTTAACTTGAAGCCTAATTCAGTACGCGCACTTCCGCGCGTTTCTTCCGCGGCGGCTCGCGCTCTCGCTTCTACGGAATTTCTACGCGTCACTCCCGCGACCGCGACGTCACGCGCTTCTGTGTCTCCGGACGCGTTAAATAAAAGGGGACTTAGCTGCAGAGTTTCCTGTAACCGGCGGAACTCCTCATCCCGCTGGCGTAACGACGCGGCGTACTCCTCATCTCGCCGACGCAGGGAAGCGGCGAATTCCTCCTCCTTCCGTGCGTGATCCTCGCGCATCTGCCGCACCTCCTGAATGACGGCTTGCAGAGTCGCCGCCATCGTCGTCGCTTCCGTATCGTCCGACCGAGGTGTCTCCGCCCGGAGCCTCTTTCTTGTGGGAGCCGACGAGGCCATCCTGTCTTTCGAGAGCGCTGCTCGTCGCTCGTCCGATCCCGGACGAGCCCCCAAAATGTTGCGCTAATCCGCGCGTTCACCGCACTCACTCACACACTCTCACTCGCGGACGCGGCGCGCTGTCCCGTTGCCGGGAATAAAGTCTCTCAGTTAAAAAAAAGAATGAACTCGTTTAATGCTCTCAAGACAATACAGGAAGCCTGTGACACGTCTGAACGGTTCAAGGCTCGGCGGTAATCTGAACATCTGGTATAACTCAGAAAATCAATATTTAACTGAACATCGGGAAATCAATATTTATAAACAACCGTCGCTAGGACGATTCGCGACGCGACATTCGGCTACCGGGCGACTCGCAAGAGCGCGCGGCACGGGCGCAACAGTATGATCGGGGCCTTATGTTATGTAAGAACATCCCTAACAAATTTCTACACCGGAATATCTTGCATATCCTCTAATTTTAAGAGGCTATTCGGATTATTATAGTAGAATTTGTTATAGAGGAATTTACTCTTGATTATAGCTTACGCATCCACTCTTTTATAAAGTAATACGTATTACTTAAAGAAAAATATTCTTCATGTAACATTTTTGGAGGAAGTGCTAAGAGGAATTCCTCACTTACCAGTAGAATATTTTTTTTTGAGTGAAGGATATCCTTCAGAAGATCTCGTAAGATAGCTTATGCAACGGATATGACAGAATATTTAGATATCGTGAGATTATAATAGGATATCTCACGATATCCTATTGGAATATCCCGGGCAGAACCTGCTGGGATATCCGTGGGATCGTATTTGGAAATCTGGGACAATTTGGGATATCCCCAGGATACAGTGTGCTGTGTGGGTAAAGTAATTTTTTTGCTGTTTTATGTAAAGCAATCTTTGCGTATATGCGATTGTCCAAATTTGTCATATATCGGATTCTCACGCAATCGCGATTGAAGCGTTAATTTCTATTCGATGAATTTCGGTACGCACTTCGTAAAATTATAAAACTGCCGTACCTAGATTTTCCTATAAAAATACAAGTTTCGCGCTTCGTAGCCGAAAACTTTTTGTATCTTTCATCTTTTTCCGCCTTTTCCTCAAGTGCAGAAAGTGCAGTTCCGCGAGGAACGGAAGCACGGTCTTACATACAGGTCTGGAAACTTGTAGGGTGGGGAGTGACTCAGATAGTGAGGCAAAATGGCGAACCTAGGGGTGAGCCAATCAAATTAGGCCGCGGTCCGATGCATGTTCAAAGCGCTATTGGCGTTATTCTATCCTTGTTTATGCCTAATGAATGATAAAGATAGAATGATGTCAATAGCGCTCTGAGTGCGAATCGGACCGCGGCCTTATAGGCAGGTCAAAAGCATATATATATAATCCAAACAGCTGTGTAATCCCGGTGAAAAATTTTTCATATAAAATTATGCATAATTATATAGAATTATATACAATTATATAAAATTATATATTAAATATATCCATATATGATATATTTGTATATAATTCTATATACAATTCTAATATTACTTATATATATAATTCTATTAACTTATATATATAATTCTATATAATTCTATATAATCACATAATAGAATTTCTATATAATTTTTCATATAAAATTATGTATAATTATATAAAATTATATATAATTATATAAAATTATGTATCAAATATGTCCATATATTATGTTATATAATTCTATATAATTCTATATAATTACATATACATAATTTTATATTAAAAATTTTTTTACCGGGATAATGTAAAAAAAAGAATATTTGGAAAGGAGTACATACAAGAAAGTAACAGACGCATTGTGTAAATTGTCATAACTTTTATTGTTCAAAATCAAATAACAGACTCACGATGAATTCAATCATAAGTATCTTAAGAAAAGCCTATGAGAGCCAACACTGGATGTTCACGTGTATAAATAATTTTTTTATTATAATTTAACAGTCTCCAAGCCCTTCCTGGCTGGGGTATTATTTTTTTGCAATAATTTACAATTTATGTTAACAATTTTCACTGATTGTGAATTTTGATGCACACACGATCACTACCATTTGAACATGGTCACGGTCGGCTCAGTTTCCCGTCCGTCCGATAGGTTCGCTGCAATACTGGGGTCTACGTGCCTCACTAACGGTGACACCCCCCACCACTTAAAAACACAGGAGTTTCCAGACCTGAATGTAAGACCGTGCTCTAAGCGTACTAGCGTCTGAAGTAGTGGGAGTGAAGGGGATTGCTCTGATTGGTCGCCGCGTGTATAGTGCGTGCTGCTGTTCACGTCGTTCACGATCGTGGCAGTCTAGCAGACGAAAAATCAAGCAATTTATGCTTTAATAATTAATTTTTCTACGAAATTTGCGGTAACCTTCCCCTTTCTTTCACTCATTTATTTGTAAATTATTAAGTTACATGTGCATATATATATTTCTTTTTTTTCTTATCATTTGCATTTTTTCTTGCACTTATTTCATTCTGAAGGTGTGCAATATGTCATTTCCCATAAGAACCTATGTTAAAAAGTACAATTGTTGGAGTAGATTTTTTTCAAAACGGGACGGTGAAAAATTCCCAAAAAATTCACATAATTCTATTTTGCATTCCAGAACAACATATTAAAATTTCATGAAACTGGCCGCATTTTTTTTGTAGCGACGGAACCTTCTTAAGGATCTCTAGGATCCACTACTTTTCTCTCTCGCACAATTAACGTTTCTCTCTCCCACGATGTTGGACACAGGGGCCCGATTCTCTAACGAGAAACGTATGCGCAAACTCTGCTCTAACAGAAAGGCTACAAACTGATTGGCTATCACACAGTTTTTAGCCAATAAGCTTGCAGCTTTTCTGTTAGAGCAGAGTTTACGCATACGTTTGTCGTTTGAGAATCGGGTCCCAGGCTCGTTCCACGGGAGGTATAGGCACAATGCCCCTTTCAGTTATATGTATATGTTCTAAGGGTCGGAATAACAAGACACGAAAACAAGATAAGAAATTTGTCATAATTATGTTAAACAGATAAATAATTATTTGACATACATAAATCTCTAATTTTTTCGTATGTTTATTACGCATAAAAGTTAGTGCATGTGAGCGGTTAAAAAAGGTTGAATAATAAATAAAATATTGAATAAATAAAATATTAAGGCGTTAGACCACCTTGACGCCCGGAAAAAGCATGTTTTTTTACGATTTTTTTATAAATAAACAATAAAGAAAAATAAAAATATAATGTAATATTATAAATATATAATATTTCCACTAAATAAAAAAATTTTTTATATATTTTTTAAGTATAAAATGGCAGCGTAGGAGTCGTTCACTTTAATGCAGTTTTTGAAAAGGCTCTCCGCGGCACGCAGCAGAAGTCGTCGGCATCTGAATGTGGAACAAATTACATAATTTTTTCATAATCTACATTAAATTTACTAGAGAAGTACATACGGATATGTAAAAAAAATTGATTTTTATAAAAATGGTGAGCATTTGAAAAAAAGATGCAATTATTAAGCAAAAAAATCCGTAGAAAAATGTCTGTAAGTTTGAAAGTTTTTGATGTATTAAAAAATCCATATGTACTTCTTTAGATAATTTAGTTTTAAAGATTCTGTAAAAATTTTAAGTGAAACGGTTGAAAATTATTAGAGTTATGCTGCGTGCCGATTTTGAAAAAGTCGTTCTGCGCTGCCGAACGGCGCATCACACAATCGACTCTAATCCAGGTTTAAAAATCTGTTTTAGTGCTGAATCAAATTGTATATTGTATTCAAGACTCTAAAGAATATTTTAAGCAAAAAAAAAAAAAAAAATTCGATTTTTTGAAAGTGCCAAGGTGGTCTAACGCCTAAATAAAAATTTATGTTAATTCTGTTGTTTTATTTCTTTTTATTTTTGGATATGAATGTAAACACCTAGTCCGATTTATTTTAGTACAATTTTTGATAAATTTATTGATAACTATATACGCTTACACAGCGACTTACAATCTGATTAATAATTATCGTATACTATCCGATCAAAAATTTTTCTTTTGCTCATAAAATAATTAATTATATAAGAGTTTCTAATACTTAAACAATTTTTAAAGTATATATATTTCAAGTTCGTTTATTTACAAAATAAATTTTACGGCTCATATTTAAGTGATCATTATGATAAAAAGAAAAATTTTGGATCGGATAGCATACGGTGTACAAGTCGCTGTGTAAACGTATAGTCGTAGACTTATAAGGGAAGGCTCATTGTCAGAACTGAACTCCACCGATTTCGATGAAACTTGCAGGATTTACAAAGAAAGTTCTCAAGAATATAATGAAACGGTCGACTGTCTGCACCCAAAAATAGAGGTAACATTATAATCGGCGGAACTTTCTCTGTAAATCCTGCCAAGTTTCATCGAAATCGGTGGAGTTCAGTTCTGAGCCTTTCCTTGTTAAATAGAAACATAATATTGCGATATAAAACACTTCTAATTGGAATTGTAAATATTATACACATAGGTGCTTTTATGAAAACTTTTATATCTACTGCATTTTTGTTCAGCAATTAATTGTTTTGCTACGTCTATTTTCTTAATATTTGGATCAATTATTAATATTTGTATATAAATTTACTTGCTAAGGAAACCCGCGGAAGTGTCCCCCTCCGATTTTGATGAGCTTCTAGTATGTTGTTCTCTAGATGAAAATAAGGGACACGGTCGTAGGTAAATTCGAGAAAATATTTTAAACTCAGAAAAATGTTTTCTTAAATCTAGCTAATACTTCTTTGAGGGAAATTAAAATTCAAAGAAATCTATTTTCTTGCAAATAATAAATTTTTTTCAGTGTACTCTTCAAATCATTCAACTTTTGTTTCATCTAGAGAATAACGTACTAAAAACTCATCAAAATCAGAGAGGGACACTTCCGTGGGTTTCCTTGTTAGTAAATCAGTCAGCTGTCCTTATAACATTTTTTTGGATGATTTCTAAGATTTCTAGTAACGTACTGCATAACAAATAATTGAACCACAACGTTTACATATAGGTATACTTATTTAGAAGCATTTTCAGAATGTGAAATATTTTTCTGGTTTTTTTTAATATCTTAAATTTTATGAAAGATGTTATATACTTTTAAGTGTTGTCTTAGTTCATGTCTGTGTGTACGACTACCAAAAATCTCGCGTCAATCAGGACATTTTATATTACCGTATACATTGCCATATATATCTGTTGGAATAAAGTATATAACTTTAGTCATGGTCTATAACATTCTTATTGCTCTTATAACATTCTAGTGCATGTTTCGAAAGCTTGTAAGTAGTCCCAGTTGTATAAGAAAAGCACGTATGACAACGTTTACATTCACCCGTATTTATATCTAAATGGAATTCGAAATATTCGTCCAGAGCTGTCTTATTGGGAATGGTCATTTTTTTATTAAATATTTTATGTTTTTTTAAATGTTGTCTTAGGATACAGCTTGTTGCACTTTCAGTAGCACTCCAGTCACACTCAGGACATTTTATGTTAGGGTGACTCATTTTAACAAAGAAGTCCCGTATGTCATCATATTCTATAACCTTGTGCGGCTGCAGAAGCTTCTTGATTTTTTTAGGCCTAGAAAAAATTGAAATATTTTGCGATTGAGTTGAGTTAATATGCAAATAATTAATTAATCAGTTGAGAAATAAATTTTATAGATCGTGACATAATAACCATTATATAAAATATCCCAGATTTTAATGGCCAAAATATGCCAGTGTGCTACAGATAAAAATATGAAAAATGGTTGCTTTCCATTTACACCTAAACTCAGATAATTCTCGCTTGTGACGTCATAACTCAATTAAATGCACGTTGTTTTTGCATCCTGGCAAGTTTTCATTCAACTGAGTTTTTATCCACAATCGAGACCATGTGCATTAGTGAATCTAATAAACACATTAAAAGTCAGGCTATGAACCTGTATTATTATGCGATAGCTCTGTCACCAAAATGAGCAGGTAAATACAAAATGACACATTTTACCTGAGTATAAAATACTCACATAACTGAGTGACTCAGATCACTTGAGTGTAAATGGAAAACAACTAATACCTATCTAGAAATAATTAGTGGAATCGACGTCGATTTAATATCGACGCGTTAATGAATGATCGTTGTCAGATACTAATGGTTGATATTTTTGTCATCTTCGATTTTATCATTTTATTATAATGGTTTTTATGTTAATTAAGGTGATGCTGGAGCCATTTGTATTACCGACCAAATTCTATATCTGTCCTTGTATAGACAATGATGATAGACAAGGATAGACATGGTTATAGGTTATAATTTCTTCGAAGCTCTCATTTTTATTCCAGGCTTTCAATCTCAATTTCAAAGGTACGTTATTGTTTGTGCACGTCTTCTGAAGAGTGGGAACATTTCATTACGTACATATTACTTATACAACTGTTTATATTAGAAAATAAGGTTATGCATTTTTACATTTTTTTCAATTATTACTAATTATTTTATATTCCCACTCTTCATTAGTACCTATACTTTACTCCTGTAAAAGGATTTTGCGATCTATAAAGCCGTTTCAAAGAACGAGCTTTGACTGTAATTGTCGGTATCCAGGATCCCCCCAGGTAACACACATGTCCAAAAGACATCATAAAGATGTCTTTAAGATGCCAGAAATCTTAAAGATGCCTTTATGATGTCTTTTAGACATTGTGTGTTACCTGGGCCCTTAAGCAATTGCGAATATTTCTATTAGATTTCTATTATCTTTCGTCAATTTTTTTTCTTTTTACGTCGAATATACAGCGATTGCATTGTCACATATCTAACTGTCCAGATTATTCGAGTAACGTACAAATACAGGGTGATTCAGGTTTTCCCAGCCAAACTGTGCCAGTATATGTTTTACAAGTAGAAATGAGAAAAATATTTTTAAAGATGTATAATAACGTCTATGAAGATATTCAAAACGAATAATTACCTCTCATCAACTCCTGCTTTTCTTTTCCTTTTAGATGATATTTTAGTCATCTGATCTTGCGTGCCAGGTACTACGTCCTTTTCTAGCAGATCAGGATAAACACCTTCATCATGGCTCGTGGTTTCTAAAGAGCCCGGAGCACATCTACAATATGATTTTAAAAAATTGAAAATATGGTATTAAATAAATAATAGTTTTTATGTTAATTAAGCAATTGCGAATATTTCTATTAGATTTCTATTATCTTTGGTCAATTTTTTTCTTTCTACGTCGAATATACAGCATTGCATTGTCACATATCTAGCTGTCCAGATTATTCGAGTAACGTACAAATACACGGTGATTCAGGTTTTCCCAGCCAAACTGTGCCAGTATATGTTTTACAAGTAGAAATGAGAAAAATATTTTTAAAGATGTATAATAACGTCTATGAAGATATTCAAAACGAATAATTACCTCTCATCAACTCCTGCTTTTCTTTTCCTTTTAGATGATATTTTAGTCATCTGACCTTGCGTGCCAGGTAGTACGTTTTTTTCTATCAGATCAGGATGAACACCTTCATCATGGCTCGTGGTTTCTAAAGAGCCCGGAGCACATCTACAATATGATTTTAAAAAATTGAAAATATGGTATTAAATAAATAATAGTTTTTATGTTAATTAAGCAATTGCGAATATTTCTATTAGATTTCTATTATCTTTGGTCAATTTTTTTCTTTCTACGTCGAATATACAGCATTGCATTGTCACATATCTAGCTGTCCAGATTATTCGAGTAACGTACAAATACACGGTGATTCAGGTTTTCCCAGCCAAACTGTGCCAGTATATGTTTTACAAGTAGAAACGAGAAAAATATTTTTAATGATGTATAATAACGTCTATGAAGATATTCAAAACGAATAATTACCTCTCATCAACTCCTGCTTTTCTTTTCCTTTTAGATGATATTTTAGTCATCTGACCTTGCGTGCCAGGTACTACGTCCTTTTCTAGCAGATCAGGATAAACACCTTCATCATGGCTCGTGGTTTCTAAAGAGCCCGGAGCACATCTACAATATGATTTTAAAAAATTGAAAATATGGTATTAAATAAATAATAGTTTTTATGTTAATTAAGCAATTGCGAATATTTCTATTAGATTTCTATTATCTTTGGTCAATTTTTTTTCTTTCTACGTCGAATATACAGCATTGCATTGTCACATATCTAGCTGTCCAGATTATTCGAGTAACGTACAAATACAGGGTGATTCAGGTTTTCCCAGCCAAACTGTGCCAGTATATGTTTTACAAGTAGAAATGAGAAAAATATTTTTAAAGATGTATAATAACGTCTATGAAGATATTCAAAACGAATAATTACCTCTCATCAACTCCTGCTTTTCTTTTCCTTTTAGATGATATTTTAGTCATCTGATCTTGCGTGCCAGGTACTACGTCCTTTTCTAGCAGATCAGGATGAACACCTTCATCATGGCTCGTGGTTTCTAAAGAGCCCGGAGCACATCTACAATATGATTTTAAAAAATTGAAAATATGGTATTAAATAAATAATAGTTTTTATGTTAATTAAGCAATTGCGAATATTTCTATTAGATTTCTATTATCTTTCGGTCAATTTTTTTTCTTTCTACGTCGAATATACAGCATTGCATTGTCACATATCTAGCTGTCCAGATTATTCGAGTAACGTACAAATACAGGGTGATTCAGGTTTTCCCAGCCAAACTGTGCCAGTATATGTTTTACAAGTAGAAATGAGAAAAATATTTTTAAAGATGTATAATAACGTCTATGAAGATATTCAAAACGAATAATTACCTCTCATCAACTCCTGCTTTTCTTTTCCTTTTAGATGATATTTTAGTCATCTGATCTTGCGTGCCAGGTACTACGTCCTTTTCTAGCAGATCAGGATGAACACCTTCATCATGGCTCGTGGTTTCTAAAGAGCCCGGAGCACATCTACAATATGATTTTAAAAAATTGAAAATATGGTATTAAATAAATAATAGTTTTTATGTTAATTAAGCAATTGCGAATATTTCTATTAGATTTCTATTATCTTTCGTCAATTTTTTTTCTTTCTACGTCGAATATACAGCATTGCATTGTCACATATCTAGCTGTCCAGATTATTCGAGTAACGTACAAATACAGGGTGATTCAGGTTTTCCCAGCCAAACTGTGCCAGTATATGTTTACAAGTAGAAATGAGAAAAATATTTTTAAAGATGTATAATAACGTCTATGAAGATATTCAAAACGAATAATTACCTCTCATCAACTCCTGCTTTTCTTTTCCTTTTAGATGATATTTTAGTCATCTGATCTTGCGTGCCAGGTACTACGTCCTTTTCTAGCAGATCAGGATGAACACCTTCATCATGGCTCGTGGTTTCTAAAGAGCCCGGAGCACATCTACAATATGATTTTAAAAAATTGAAAATATGGTATTAAATAAATAATAGTTTTTATGTTAATTAAGCAATTGTGAATATTTCTATTAGATTTCTATTATCTTTCGTCAATTTTTTTTCTTTCTACGTCGAATATACAGCATTGCATTGTCACATATCTAGCTGTCCAGATTATTCGAGTAACGTACAAATACAGGGTGATTCAGGTTTTCCCAGCCAAACTGTGCCAGTATATGTTTTACAAGTAGAAATGAGAAAAATATTTTTAAAGATGTATAATAACGTCTATGAAGATATTCAAAACGAATAATTACCTCTCATCAACTCCTGCTTTTCTTTTCCTTTTAGATGATATTTTAGTCATCTGATCTTGCGTGCCAGGTACTACGTTCCTTTTTCTAGCAGATCAGGATGAACACCTTCATCATGGCTCGTGGTTTCTAAAGAGCCCGGAGCACATCTACAATATGATTTTAAAAAATTGAAAATATGGTATTAAATAAATAATAGTTTTTATGTTAATTAAGCAATTGCGAATATTTCTATTAGATTTCTATTATCTTTCGTCAATTTTTTTTCTTTCTACGTCGAATATACAGCATTGCATTGTCACATATCTAGCTGTCCAGATTATTCGAGTAACGTACAAATACAGGGTGATTCAGGTTTTCCCAGCCAAACTGTGCCAGTATATGTTTTACAAGTAGAAATGAGAAAAATATTTTTAAAGATGTATAATAACGTCTATGAAGATATTCAAAACGAATAATTACCTCTCATCAACTCCTGCTTTTCTTTTCCTTTTAGATGATATTTTAGTCATCTGACCTTGCGTGCCAGGTAGTACGTTTTTTTCTATCAGATCAGGATGAACACCTTCATCATGGCTCGTGGTTTCTAAAGAGCCCGGAGCACATCTACAATATGATTTTAAAAAATTGAAAATATGGTATTAAATAAATAATAGTTTTTATGTTAATTAAGCAATTGCGAATATTTCTATTAGATTTCTATTATCTTTCGTCAATTTTTTTTCTTTCTACGTCGAATATACAGCATTGCATTGTCACATATCTAGCTGTCCAGATTATTCGAGTAACGTACAAATACAGGGTGATTCGGGTTTTCCCAGCCAAACTGTGCCAGTATACGTTTTACAAGTAGAAATGAGAAAAATATTTTTAAAGATGTATAATAACGTCTATGAAGATATTCAAAACGAATAATTACCTCTCATCAACTCCTGCTTTTCTTTTCCTTTTAGATGATATTTTAGTCATCTGATCTTGCGTGCCAGGTACTACGTCCTTTTCTAGCAGATCCGAATAAACTGCACCATGGCTCGTGGTTTCTGAAGGGCCCGCACATCTGCAATATGATTTTAAAAAATTGAAAATATGGTATTAAATAAATAATAGTTTTTATGTTAATTAAGCAATTGCGAATATTTCTATTAGATTTCTATTATCTTTCGTCAATTTTTTTCTTTCTACGTCGAATATACAGCGATTGCATTGTCACATATCTAGCTGTCCAGATTATTCGAGTAACGTACAAATACAGGGTGATTCAGGTTTTCCCAGCCAAACTGTGCCAGTATATGTTTTACAAGTAGAAATGAGAAAAATATTTTTAATGATGTATAATAACGTCTATGAAGATATACAAAACGAATAATTACCTCTCATCAACCTCTCCTACATGGCTCGTTGTTCCTGGACCCGGAGCACATCTGCAATATGATTTTAAAAAATTGAAAATATGGTATTAAATAAATTTATTTAAAATGTTATAATAATGTATATTTCTTATTATTAGATAAAAAACGTTATTTCCAAAATTATAATTTTTAGCAGTAAAATTTATCAATGTTATATATAATGTATGTATGTACACTTACTCATAGTTAGTCTCATCTGACCGATGCTGCGGCCCAACCAATTCAGTGTACGGCATGTTTAGGCATAAATCTGTTAATATTGCATCTAATAATTCTGATTCAACACAGGGACTGAACTGCAGAGATGTGCTAGCACAGAATAACAAAAAATAATTCTATACTAAATCATGTGTTACGATCTCGTAGGGCTAGCGGGCTAACGCACGTACATTTGGCACATACAATTTGGCAGCCTCACAATAACGGATGATACGGGTAAGTCTGGTACATTCTGTATGGCAAATTCCTGAGATCATTTGGAAACAAAAATCTTAATGCCAAAATGTCGAGGTTGCCAAATTGTGATATCCCGTTATTTGTCGGTCTTGCGAACAGTGTACAAGAAATAAAGTGAATAATAATTTCATATTTCTATCGAGTTGAGTAAAGTGTGGAAGAGCCGATTTGATATGACGCGTCAATGAATGATCGTTGTCAAATACTGATGGTTGATATTTTCGTCATCTTCGATTTTATCATTTTATTTTATTATAATGATTTTTATGTTAATTAAGCATTTGCGAATATTTCTATTAGATTTCTATTATCTTTCATCAATTTTTTTTTCTTTCTACGTCGAATATACAGCGATTGCATTGTCACATATCTAACTGCCCAGATTGTTCGAGTAACGTACAAATACAGGGTGATTCAGGTTTTTCCAGCCAAACTGTGTCAGTATAATATGTTTTACAAGTAGAAATGAGAAAAAAATTTTTAATGGTGTATAATAACGTCTATGAAGATATTCGAAACGAATAATTACCTCTCATCAACCTCTCCTACATGGCTCGTTGTTCCTGGACCCGGAGCACATCTGCAATATGATTTTAAAAAATTGAAAATATGGTATTAAATAAATTTATTTAAAGTGTTATAATAATGTATATTTCTTATTATTAGATAAAAAAACGTTATTTCCAAAATTATAATTTTTAGCAGTAAAATTTATCAATGTTATATATAATGTATGTATGTATGTATGTATATACACTTACTCATAGTTTCTTATTTCATCTGGACAACTTGGCTGCGGCTCATCCGTTTTAGTGTACGCGTTTGAACATAAATCTGCTATTTCTGTATATAAATATTCTGAATCATCAGTGGTCAGGATCTGCAGAGATGTGCTAGCAGAGAATAACAAAAAATAATTCTACACTGATTCATGTGTTACGATTTCGTAAGGTTAGGGCTAGCGGGCTAGCGCACGTACATTTGGCACATACAATTTGGCAGCCTCACAATAACGGATGATACGGGTAAGTGTGGTACATTCTGTATGGCAAAAATTTCTGAGATTATTTGGAAACAAAAATCTTAATGCCAAAATGTCGAGGCTTCCAAATTGTGATATCCCGATATTTGTCGGTCTTGCGAACAGTGTACAAGAAATAAAGTGAATAATAATTTCATATTTCTATCGAGTTAAGTAAAGTGTGGAAGAGCCGTTTTGACATGCAGCCCCGTGTAAAGGGGGAGGGGGGGAGCGAAAGGGGCCTAGGCCCCGGGCGCCGGTGTCAAGGGGACGCCAAAAGCCAACAAGTACTTAACTAAAGTAAAAAAATAAAAATATACATTTTTTTCGTTTTTTCGTGAAATTACATGTAATTCGCACATGCGCCAAATAAGGATACAAATTCGCACACGATCGACTTTTGTCGCGCGACAGAGTACTCTCTCTTTATCTCACGCGGCGTCTCTCTCTTTCAAGAATTGAAAGTCGCGGCGTCTCTCTTTCACCTTTTATTAAACCGCTCAAACATAGTTATTTTAACAGACATTTTAAACACATTTATTATAGATTTTAAAATATTTCCCGTGGTTTCCTGGGTAAATGACCATTATTTCCTTCTTATTTCAACCTTAAATAAGGTGGAAAAAAATGTTTCACAGGTTCCCCATCCGGGCACAAAACGGCCACTTTTACACTCCCTCCTTTTATTGTATTAACAGCTTTATTTGATTAACTAAAGACTAATTGTAAGAAAAATACTTTTAATAAAGAAGAAGCTTTATTGTTCTAATTTATGAGTTGATCTAGTTTTATTATAATAATATAAATACCTAACAATATTTATGTATGTTACATATTTATTAGAACTGAAAAAGTATTCATTATTCATTTCAAATTCCATAAAGAACATTACCTATACAAAAGGCGGACGTATAAAACTACACGGCATTCGGGCATTTTGTACCAGCTAAATTTTTGTTTTTTAACCGCGGAAAGGGCGCCAAACTCATGCTATGCCCCGGGCGCAGTTTTCTCTTCGCACGGCCCTGTTGACATGCGACGTCCTTGAGTAAAATTTCGACAAGCACATTAGTGAACTTTAAGTTCTTCCCGTTGAAACACTGTGCTTCCGAAGAGGCGCTCGGGGTTAGGTTTTGGTATAGTGCACGTAACATATCCCATACAGCACAGATTGTTGCAGAAAGCTTTCTGAAACAATCTGTGCTGTATGGAATGCTATACCAAAATCTAATACCGAGCGCTTCTTCGGAAGCATCCACTGTAGCCGCAGCCTCGACATTTTGGTATTAAAATTTTTGTGTCTAAATGATCTCAATCTATCATTAACAGGTGAAACAATAAGCCTGGCACATCCCGTATGTGTGTGTGTGTGTGTGTGTGTGTGCGTGCGTGCGTGTGTGTGTTTGTATGTGCGCGTGCACTTACTCCGAATCCGGTGCGTCGATTTCTCCGATTTGTTCAGAAGAAGGTGCTTTATTCTCCATAACCGTCTTTTGTTGTAGACTTTCGGGCACGTACTAAGATGTTGGATAAACATCTCTTCAATAAGTGCTTACATTTGTTACAGAAGGTCAAAGAGAGGTAGGGACATATCGTCATATACGAAGATTTGTTTTCTATTAAAATATAAATATTGATATTTGGTACTATTTTTTCCGCCCTCTACCACTCTCTCTTCTTGTAATAATTAATGATCCTTTTCTAAAAAAGGCATGGATAGTTTATTGTTGCCTCTTTTCCGCGATGCCGATTGGTTCTCTCACTGCGCTTACTTCATTTGCAACTGTCATCATATATTTTGACAGTTGTGTGTAATGTTCATCATATATTTTGACAGTTGTGTGTGATGTTAAAGCTAAATAGCGCGCGCGTAGCGCGCGTCTGTAGTGTCTAGTCCTTTTCTAAAAAAGGCATGGATAGTTTATTGTTGCCTCTTTTCCGCGATGCCGATTGGTTCTCTCACTGCGCTTACTTCATTTGCAACTGTCATCATATATTTTGACAGTTGTGTGTAATGTTCATCATATATTTTGACAGTTGTGTGTAATGTTAAAGCTAAATAGCGCGCGCGTAGCGCGCGTCTGTAGTGTCTAGTTTGATAAAATGTATGTTTTCTTTATTGTTTCTATTTTCCTCCAACGTTTATGATTTAATTTTTTTGATTGACCATTTCGGCAAAGAATTCTCAGCTGAAGAGGTGATCCGAAGCGACAAGACAAGGTTCTAGGCGCGCATAAGTGACGAGATTCCCTCGTCCTCGTATTCCGTCATGCTACTTCCGCGATGTATTTCCCGATGTGTTTACGCTCCTCCATGTCCCACCTTGCTTTCATAGCTTTTCTCTATGAGATGTCTCGAATATCACCAGTGTACTATTTTAATCGCAGTCAAAACTCTTTGACATACTGATGTTAAATTCTTGAATTTTAAGACGAGATATCATTTCACGAGAACGATTGCTATATTTCAGAAAGTATATTTGTTGCATTTACAGGAAAGTTACCTGATTGCGTATATTATATTGGGGTTTGCCGCATTTTAGAGACAAATTCGAGGGAAACCACTAAAATTTTACATAAAACTTCTAAATATTTACACTTTGTCTCTATTTGATCATTGTAAACTTACTTCGACCATCGTTTTCTTCAATCTTCTGGTCAGATTGAATTTACTATTCGTTGATCTTGGCCACATTCTTGCAGTATAGCCAGAAATCGGAAAGAAAGAAAAAAACTAATTTTTGAATAATTTCGCATTTTGTCTCTATATAATCGTGTAACGTTTCTCAATTAACTTATAAAACTAAAAATATATCATGCTGATGCTTCTTGACCTCGTATCGCTTGCAAAGTTGTACCGAAATCCGTTTGCTACCTATTTAATTTACACTATCCGATCTGTGTATTATAAGTATTTAAAATTATAGGAAATACATAAAATCTATTAATTTTGTAAAATGTTTAAATCATACTTTCAATCATAGTTTTCAGTCATTAAATAAAAATTTACTAAAAGAATGTCACTCTTTCAGAATTCAAATAATCAATAAGTTCCATTATATAAAATCATTTGTATATACAGATTACTTACGCATTTTTATTTTTTGTAGAATTTTTATATTTCCATATTTAATTAAACTGAAACGCATTTTGTGATTTACTTTGCACAGTACACCATATCTCAATTTTTAAAAACAAATTTTTGAAATATATTTCAATATTTGTTTTTAAAAATTGAGATATGGTGTACTGTGCAAAGTAAATCACAAAATGCGTTTCAGTTTAATTAAATATGAAAATATAAAAATTCTACAAAAAATAAAAATATAAAAAGATACTACACATGTATTTCTCATTATAGTAATAGTAATAATTAAATCATAAATATATTTAATATGGTATAAAAATAACTGAAATTGTTGCAAAGAGCGATATTTCAAACAGAAGATAACTATATGTATGACAAATATTAAACGATACTAATTTTGTATTTTTAATCCTGCGAGAAGCAGGATTTGAGCACAAACAGAATGATCAGCAGCAGAATGTGTAGTATTACTATTTCCGGTACCACATAGATAAATTAATGTAAAACTTCTAAAATTTACCTTATCCAAAGGTTTGATATTGTGAGTGCATGTGTGATTATATAGTTGTAACGTTAAGAGAAAAGCCGAAATAATAAGACACGAAAAGAAAATAAAAAACTTCTGTCATAACTATGTTCAATAGATAAATATTTAACATAAATCTCTAATGTTTTTCGTATGTTTATAACGTTTATATATTAAAAAAAACATGACATTACTACTTTTCAAAATAATATCACATTTTATACTCTTTAAAGAAAAAGTAGAAAGTGTAATAAAATTAGAAGGATATAAAATGTAATATTTATTGATTGTTAAATGTTATTTTTAAAATTAAAAGTGGCAGAAAATTTGTCAATATTTGAATATGTGTATTTGTAATTTGTTCACATCACATTCTTACTTTCGAAATAATATCGCATATATAATAATATAATTATATCGCAATGGTAATGATATAATTTTTTGCTTTTTGAAAAAAATAGAAAGTGCGATAGAAGAATTTAAAATGTGACATCCATATACATTTGATTGTTGGACGTTATTTTTGAAATTTAAAAAACAGCAGATATTTATTAACACATTTTTAACAAATAAGAAGTGGACTCTTTGAGAGTGCAGCGCGGGGTTAACAGTGCGTAAATTATAACAATATTTAATTATTAATATAAGGTTATGCATTAATTCTCATGCACTATTAATCGCGGTGTACTCTTAAAGACTCTTATTTTACTTCTTAATTTTATTGTCAAGAAGGCTGGCGAGGAAATTCAGGCCGGACAATTGTGCCTCCTGCGAGAGCGAGACAACTCCACCTACGAAATGGCCACTAGCGAGAATCGAGGAACTGCATCCTGGGGAAGACGGCCACGTCCGCATAGTCACCGTCCTCCCCGTGAGCGCGGCACCCGGGGACGACGCCCGAGAAGTATATCCTCTTTCTTTGTAAATTTCAATCTTTTTTCTTTGTAATTTTATCTTTTTTGTTGTAATTTATTGTGAGCTCGCAAATTGCGAGAGGCGAGCATCATCAGCGTAACGCCGCTTCCTCCGTTCCGCTGGAGAAATTCTCGCGAAAATAAATAAAGTTCCTTCATCGCGAACCTCGAAATTCGCGTATATAATGTACTGTATTGAAACATATATTCTCTCTCTCACTTGCGTTTCGAGATGTGTTTGCGTTCCATCGCGATGTTTACCTCGGGACAATCACCCCGCGAGGCGAAAGTCACGCGCTACGACAAGTACAAGATCCCTCAGGTGACTACGAATGCGAGGAAGACGCTGGGCCACGAATCACCGGTCAAACAAACCAAAGGCTAACCGGCTCGGGGGTGCACCGGACCGCTACGCGAGCCCTTCCATCGCAGAGCATCTCGTTAACGTTAAAACAACGCGAATTTACGATCAGCTGATCGCGAGAAAAGAAAAGAAACGTAAGTATTCGGTCATATTCTATCGCGGCTTCTATTTCTATCGCCAAAGCGTGCGGTATAAGTGGTTCACGCTCTCGGCGCGTGATTAACGCAGCGGTACCGAGCCGCTTACGTTATATACCGGCACAACTTCATCCAAAGATTTTATGCGAAACGACCCGGAAATTTGGTGAAATTTTAAAAACGAATGGAATATTAACGCTCGAAGTAAACTGCACTACTTGAAAAGTTTAAAACCACTGCAGATCAAACAATTAAAATCTTAATTTCTATTACGTTTCTGTTTAACTTGTAAAACAATGTTTTTTGTTAATCGTGTATGTTACAATCATATTTTCTCCTGATGTTTGTGTCGAATAAAGTTTTGAGCGAATTATTCAAATTATATTGCTTTCTTAAATAACATTCATATTTGTTGCCAAAGTCATTTTTCTTGTTAGATGTAACCGATCGTTGGTAAATAAGATGTCGAGTGTATTTTGTTATAGATTATAGAAAAACTGGCAATGCACCGACAGCAGACACCGACAGCAGAGAGAAGTCAGGGAGTTATGTATAATAAATATTATTTTTTATATGATTTAAATACATTTCTAAATAGTTATAATTTTAATTTTAAACTTGCCTATTACACGTACGTATGTAACATACATATACTGAAAACATATTTCATACATATATATATATATATGTATATAACACCATATTATATACATTTGCAGATGGGGCGCGGACGCGCACCAGAATGATGTTTTATTGGCAGTGTCGGAAAATGAACGTGGCTACGTAGTACCAATTTCGAAAATGGATGTAGGGTACAGGGGCTAACAGGGGGTTTCGACGGTTCCACGTAAAAGACCGGGATGGCCTCTCTCAGGCTTTTCTCTGCCGACAGCCCATCTTCTTTCTAGCTTTGTGCGTTCAAACGTCTGGCGACAGCACGCGTCTGTGAGGTCGACACCACAGAGAAGGCCTCGTCATCTCTTTTTGTCTTATTTAATGTCACGCGAAATTTGCTACATTTTGCAACGTCAGACTTTCTATTAAATGCATTAAGTTAGAAAGTTAATTTTTTTTCGGTGAAGCATGTTCAACGATGTTGCGATCGAAAACGGAAGTTTCTTACGTGTCGCGCGACTTTCTGCGTGCCTGTCACAGTGGAGACGTACACAAGGTGGAAGCTCTGGTTGAGAAACACGGAATTAGCGACTGGAGCGATTTTCGTCACGTGGCATCCGGCGATACCGCGTTGCACGTGGCCGCACGAGAGGGAGATACGAACATCGTGAGATATCTGTGCGAACGTTTCGACATGCCGGCATTTCAAGTCAACGTCACCAACAAAGACATGAAGAGGCCATTGCACGAAGCTGCACAATTCGCACAGGAAGACGTTTTGAAATATTTATTGAATAAAGGTATTCTGTTCGTGTGTTTCCCCTTTCTTGATTAATTTTTTGTCGTGACAAATAAATTGCAATCTGCTTTTAATCACATATATATTATTAAATTGTACAAAAACATTTTATCTTCCTATTTTATCAGCATATTTATTTATTTATTTAAATATCCGATATTTATTTATTTTCGTAGTACATAAAATTAAATTACATTTTAAATTGACTTTTTTAGATTGTGTATGTAAAAAATAATTTACGTCTTTTTAAATTAATTAATATTAAATTAAATTATATTATATATAAATTTATATCACATTAAATTATATGGATTTGTTATATCAAGTACTATCGTTCGGTCAATAAAGGTGCATCGGTAGACGCTTTAAAACGCGGTGACTGGACACCTCTGATGCTTGCATGCACCAAAAGCGGTCTCGCAGCGCGTCAATGCATCGGTGCCCTTTTAACCGCTAACGCTAACGCATATTTACGCAATAAAGATGGCTGGACGCCACTGCTCATTGCCTGCCGAACGGGTGATGAAAAGGCGATCGATATATTGTTGAAGCATTTGCCGACATGCATCGATGATCGAAGCAACAATGGCCGCAGTGCGCTGCACATTGCTGGTGATTATAGATATTTATAATATAGTAATTTTTTTACAATCTTTTTATCATTAAAAAAAATATGATTCGAATTTTAAAGAATGAAAAAATTTGGTATATATTTTTTAGGATAGTGCTTCTCAAGAATTCTATTAAAAATATCCAACTCTATCTTGATTAGAAGAATTATTATAAAATTCGTGAAGTAAAAAAATGTCAAGGTGGCACTATATATGTATATATGTATTTGGATCTATATTTCTTTTATTGGTAGAACCTTTTTAAAGTGTGCGTCAGAAACTCTAGATTTATCTTCAAAATTCTATTCTGGAAAAATTATAATTCTATTATATACATATAGAAATATTTAAAAAATGGAACTAACTTCACAAAGGAATCGCCATTATCTACAGTGGAGAAGTCCATATTGAGTCAGTCGTATAATTCGAATCCGCTATATATGTTATAAAGATACGCATAGTCGGTAACGCTTCGCGAGTAATTTATCCACTGAACTGATAGTAGTTATTATAATTTCCATTGACTTATTTTTTATGATTGTGATTTAGGAATTTTCTTTAGATAAATTATAAACTCTAGAATCCTACTACACATTTTTCTTTAGCAGATAATGTTTTATCACTATAATGTTTTTATATTTCTAAATATTTTAGTCAATATTGTATATAAATTTACTTATGGTCCATCGTTAATTGATTCATACATGTTCTTTTAGAGATTTAAAGTTTATTACATAGGTATTCTCTTTAGAATAATGTTTACATACACCCTTATTTCTATCTTTTATAGCTAAGTAATATAGTTTCAACGGTTGGATCTAGGACCCTATCTTCATCATTTAATAAAATATCTAACTAATATTTTATTTCGAGTAGTTTTTAATTTTTTATAAAAATATTTAGCATTTTTTTTTTTTTTTTTAATATGTCTTGATATTCCCTAGTCTCCTATTTTTATATTATTCTTTTAACATTTAAGCGAAAGTTTAAAATAAAATTTAACATTTGTCCGATTAAATTGTGATTAGCTGCTTTCAATATGCTCTTATTTATTTATTCCTTTCTCTCTACATCCCGATTTGCAATATACTAATTTCTATCTTCAATTGACGCAGCATTTCACGGCCATGAGAGAGTGATTAATTTGCTCGTCGCATCCAATGCAAATCTTCTGAATGCACGGGACTCTTCAGGCTCCTCGCCGCTGCACGAAGCGGTAAAGAACGGAAACTTGGATGTGACGAAGTGCATCGTATCTCTGGGCGCCGATGTCACCCTCCTAGACAATGTCGATCAAACTATTCTACACGTTGCCGCATCGACTGGCAATGCGGAAGCTGTTGAGTACATTTTGGAGCATAATCTGATCGACGTAAATTGCGAGGCTTCTTTTGGAATCACACCGCTGATGCTAGCTCGTAGGAATAATCATAGCGACGTTGTTAAAATTCTCATTAGGTATGGTGCTAAATAATAAAATATTTATACGTAATACATACTTGTTGTTATTACACATTTTTTTTACATATTAATTACTCTTGTAATTAATAAATTGCACGAGTTAAACGCATAAGTGATACAACATTTTTATCACTTCGATATCTTTTGTGCGTCTCTTATAACTAAATCTGTTTTTTAATTATCTTTTAAAAAATATGTTTTTCATGATTTTATTAAGGTAAGATTTTATTAATCTAATTTTCAATGGCTCTTACTGTAATTATGACTAAAGATAAAAGAAAGGCGAGTGGATTTTATTCAGAGATTGGTACACATTTATTTATCCTTTGTTCTTCCTTGTATCAGACAGTTTTAAAGAAGCATACAAAAATCAGGAAACGGAGGCTCGTATTAGTTCGGAGATACCTAAGCTTTACATTCTTCTTCGTCCTCTACCCTTACTTTTCCTCCTCTTCGTTAAACTTTCTTTTTTAGCGCAGGCAGGCGACGTAGTACAGAAAACTCATGCATGTACTATTAAGTGTGCGCGTGTTTAAACCTTAGAACGCTAACGTAATTAGCAATTAGTATTAACACCTTGCGACATATGATCTCGAACAAAGAGAAGCGATACAAAAGAAAACAATTCGCAGAAGTTTGAAAAAAGAAACTAACAATTACCGTAATAAGTAATTGCTCTTATTTTATTGCTAACGCCGGATCGTTTGAAATAAAATTCCTTTAGATTGCTACTAAAGTACTAATCGCGATGCCACAAAGTATTAAAAACCTTTTATTTTTTTCATAAAACGTAATTACAAAATAAAAAGAAAATATTGTTGATCGTCATTGATATAAATCTTATTTATGCATTAATTATGAGAAATATATCAATAGACAAACAAAGAATTGGCATCTGAGAATGGTAAACCGATGGCTCTGGTTAGCGTTCTAGCGTTAAGCATCGTTTACATCACGAAGGAAAAACGTAAAAAATAAAATCACAGAATTGTATGAATTATCTGCGATCGCGCGGACCTTAAAAATCCGCGATCTTCGCGGCTTTCTCGATTAGGCGGTTTGGGAGAAGGAGATGGTCGGAAGCGGATTAAGCCTTTTCCCTCTATTGACACATCTCTAAGTACCAGCAAACTTTAAATAGTAATCAGTTGCAGTAGTCGCAGAAGAAATATGATATGGCTATTATTATTAACTATACTAAATACAGTATAGTCGTATAGCATAATATAATACTATAGTACGCGACTATCGTCAAGCTATACCGGATAGTATATACTCAACCATCACTGTTACGCTGTTTTTGGGGCTTGGAGATATCAAACGAAGTTCTCTATTTAGATTGAAAGATCTTCAAGACAAGAAAAAGTCAAAGAAGCTCTTTACACTCAGGGAATTAAATCATCTGATGAATTGATGAGCATTCCGATTGAAGAAGTTGATTCGAGAGATAGTAAGTTAAAGTTTTTAAATGTGTCAAGTTTAGTTGGATTGTTTCATACTAAACTTTTTAATCCACATGATTTTCGGCAACTAAATAGTCGCCAATCATCTGAGAATCGTCTTTATACTTTACCTCGTTGCGTGGATATGCAGTTTGGCGTTAATCAGCGAAACGCATCCAACGATAGGGATAAAGAGAAAGAGAGAAAGAGCGAAAGTGGCCGGTGAATGAGCATGTGTGATGCAGTGAAGGTGTGACAAATGTAACGGATTGGTTCGCGCGGATTTTCCTCGCCCGTATACCTCTCCTTTTTTCCCCTTCACTTTCCATTAAGTGACTGATCGTGTGGGTGAGTGCCTGAGTGAGCATTAAACAAAGCTTTGATGTAAGATAATGAACAAACTGAAAAATACGCAACGAATGAAACGATTCCAAATTAATTCCGATATATGCAATTTTTATAATTACTCCGTTGCAACGCGCGCGGATTCTAAAGAAAAGAGGACCGCCGATCGTAATCGGCGGGGGTGGTGGAGGGTCTCTATAAGTTGACCTGTTTCTATCGGATAAAATTTTAGTTAAAATTTAAGATAAGAGAGCTAATATATAACTATAATTTATAACTAGGGAAATGCAAATTCTCTAAATCCATGCATTTAATCGCAATGACATTCGGTACGAGCAGGACGACCTTTAAAAATATTGCTTATACCTTTTCCTCGATACTAGTATCAGTTATGTACCAGATTAAATAAAATTAAATTGTGCGTTAACAGAAAAAACCACGCAATTAATAACTAATCTATCACGATTTATCGTCAACCCATCAACGGATGACATTCTATTATCATAAACTGTCATAAAGGTCGTTCTACATTAGTCGCAAGCAGCCAATCGCATGAACGCAAGTAGTACCACTTCCGGTCCCATATAGCAATTGCAAGATTTGATCAAATCCAAAACTTGCGTCTCTGTCATCATCTTCATGAAGTTCACATCTAGAGATTCATCTTTACTCCATTCCAAATCACTTATTATTAAAATAAACTTTTCTAACTTATCAATATCTTTGCGGGTTAAAATAAAACACGAAACGAACGAGCAAGCCAAATAAACAACGAAGCTCGATACCATGACACCGGAGCTCGATGCTCATATTGCCTGTCACATATCGCAGAGATGCAAATTTTGAATTTGGTCAAACCTTGTGATTGCTATTTGCAACTACGTTAAGACCAGAAGTAGTACTGCTAGCGAAGAAAGCAATACTACTTACTTGTACTACTAGCAGTTCTGCTTGCTTAGGACATGTTGATAACGACATTTTTACAACAAATCTCTTCTTTGATTGGCTGTGACTTACAACTGCAGTGTAAAAGCTCAAATTGCAAGCCTCTTGCGACTTGCGACAATATGGATTGCTTGCGACTAATGTAGAACGACCTTTACATACGTAATAATTATTTTATATTTTACTAGTAAAACAGATGTAAAATATATTACTATAAAAATATGTAGTAATTATATATATTATATTATATTATTAATAATTATATATTAAATTATATATTAAATATTTAGATTATTATATAAAATATGTAATAATTACACATGTAACGTATTTTACACTAAAACCGTGCTACATAGGGGAGACCAGGCTACCTTGTGACACAGGCAACAGTGTTACATTGCGATTATTTTGCGAAGTGTACGTTTTATGTGCAATTTTATCTGTGGTTATGCTTTATTTATGTGTAACTGAGATCATATTAATCTAAAAGAGGGAACACAAGAAGTAAAAAAATACAGGTAAGAATCTCTTTCGACCATACGTAAAAAAATATTTTGTCTTCTAAACTTTTTGTAATATTTATCGCTGCGGTGCGTATAACCTAAGTATGTACGCATGTATTTGTAGGTTAGTTCGTTACAAAACGTATTATATGCATTATAAAACAATTATAAGTCATTAAATATATAAATTTTCCAATAAATGTGTCCAGTGTTGTGTGGGGTACCTTGTGACATAGGCTAGACATACAGCAAATAGGTTATAGCGTGATCTATACCCAGCAAACACAGTAATCACCGAGTGCGTAATTTGATAGCAAATTGTCGCCAAGATAGCAACAAATTCCGAATTTGTTGCCATCTTGGCGACAATTTGCTATCAAATTACGCACTCGGTGATTACTGTGTTTGCTGGGTATGTGATCTATATGGTCTATTTTGGTATTCTGCAGATTAAAAGGGATCAAACTTACTAGTCGAGGAGCCAAAGAAATTAACCGAAGAGTGAAAGTACCGATACATTCAGTACTGGAGATGGCTTATTTTATATATATATAAAAATATGTTTCTTATTACTCTCATATATTCTGTTCTTATGTTATTGCATTAAAAATAAAGAGAGCGTTTAAAATTGCATCGGATAGCATCTACTTACATCCCGTTCACACTTTATACAATGCTTTGAATCAATTGTCACATAGTACCCCATCAGTTGGGTAAAGTGTGACATTTTCCATATTTTCATTACATTGAGTTATTTACAGATTACAATATTTTTTTATTCATACTAATACGTCTATTTCATTCCTAAAGGTTCAATATAAATGCCAATAAAGTTATTTTTTACAAATTCCACGCTAAAAACAAAAATTTATTGCTCCGAAAAAAAAGTGTCACAAGGTAGCCTGGTCTCCCCTATATGTATAACACCAATACATTTGCAGTAGATGTAGCGCGGGTGCGCAGTGTGCGCACCAGAATGATGTTTTATCGGTAATGTCGGAAAATGAACTTGGCTACGTAGTACCAATTTCGATAATGGATGTATGTACATATATATGTCGTAGCCCGATAGCGAAATTAGCCACTTAGCTAAAAGGCTAGGCGTTTGGCTAAATGCCGCCCGATAGGCTAATCGACGATATAGTCTATGGCCTGAAAAATTCAGCCTGTTAGACGAGAAGTCGGCTTTTCGCCTAACGGCCTGGCGCGATTTAGGCGATTAGAGAAATGCTTGTCACTGCGTTGTCAATTTATTTACTAAACAATTATCACTACATTACTATTTGTTAATGCAAGATGAGCTACTGTGGCAACGAGAATTGCAAAGGATTTTTGCTTTAAAACAAGCACATCTATTTGTTTGACACTGATTTTTAGCAATTTTGCAATGGCATTTTTTATATCCCTGTCCACCACTTGCCGACTGCTTCGCAACAGCTTCCCTCAAAGTAAGAACATTTTTGGGTATGTCAGCAATGTTAATAAGATTAGTGCCCGATTTTGCAATTTCAGTACGGGGGAACCACCCTTTCAATACTCCATCCTTAGTTCCAATTTGATATACGTCATTTTTTGTATCAGTTACAACGCCAAATATGTTATTAACAACTGGTTCATTCGAAGTTTTCCGTTTTAAAATTACATACGATTCCGTTCCAATTTTTGCTAGCTCATACGTCTTTGCGTAATGATAATGAGACGCTGTCTTTTTCGTACTTGGATCCTGAAATTCTTGCAGAACTTTCATAACGTTGATCATCTGATCTCGCCTCCACACTGTTCGATTACTGCCTGGACGATTTGAATAAAATTTATCTACTTTTTCGTTAAACTCATCGCGGTTTACTGGCGTATAACTTGCCATGGCTATGATCGATTGCAAACTAACGAGAGAAATTTAATATTTGAATATACAACGAGCTCTGTGATGATTTACTTAAGACCTATTGGGATATTTACAAACAATAAATTGACAACGCATGGAGCTCCAAAACAAGCATTTCTCTAATCGCCTAAATCGTGTCAGGCCGTTTGGCGAAAAGCCGACTTCTCGTCTAACAGGCTGAATTTTTCAGGCCATTAGACTATGGCTGCGGTCCACTTGACGCTACAAATGCTTCGAAGCATTCCTCTTCTCTTTTCTTTCAATGAAGAAAGAAGGAGAAGAAGAACGCTCCAAAGCATTTGTAGCGTCAAGTGGACCGCAGCCTATATCGTCGTCGATTAGCCTATCGGGCGGCATTTAGTCAAACGCCTAGGCTTTTAGCTAAAGCCAGCGGCACACGGAGCATGTTTTCCTGCTGGATTGCTTGCGATCTAGTAAATTACAATAATTGCACCACTCAACACTCAGGATTTCTAGTAATTTACTAGATCGCAAGCAATCCAGCAGGAAAACATGCTCCATGTGCCGCTGGCTTAAGTGGCTAATTTCGCTATCGGGCTACGACATATACACACGGGGACAGGAATGCCTTAACACATGAAATTGCACGCGTATTGGAGCATATTCAGAGCGCGTGCTCCGTCTCTAGCAATTCGTTCATCATGACTGTGAGAGTATCCGCACAAGACTCTCGTATAGTAATGCAGCGTAATGTAACGTGGGTCCGCGCACAAGAAACGTATCGGTAACGGCGAGAGAGGCTCGGCAAAGTTGTCCCAATATATATTTTAAGGATATTTTATAATAATATATTTCAAATAAATAAATAATTAATTAATAATATAATATTAGGGTGTTAATTAATAATATAATATCAGAGAAAGTTACGTTTGAAAAGTAACTTGTTACTGTAATTCGTTACTCATTGAAAAAGTAACTCATTGTTATCGTATATAACTCGTTATTCTCATTGAGAAAAGTAACTCGTTACCGTTACTCATTCAGAAAAGTAACTCATCGTTACCGTATATAACTTGTTATTCTTATTGAAAGAAGTAACTTGTTACCGTTACTCGTTACTCATTGAAAGAAGTAACTTATCGTTACCGTTACATTAAACAGATAGAAACAAATAATTGGATAACATGAAAAAAGGCTCATAAAAGAATCAAAGAATTTTCTGGGATATTTCAAATTTTGTCAATGATATATTTTAAATATAAAATATGAAATATTTTGTAACGTATTGACTTTTCGATTGACTTTACCTCAATACTTTTATACATAGAATAATGAAAGGAATCGATTGTTGTAAAAAGAAAACAGAAAAAATTATTTTAAATACTTTGATTGCATTTCGTAGACGCATTTTTTAATTTGCAAATTGCAAATATAAAAATTAATATTATTATTCGGTTCCTTCCACCATTCTGTGTATAAAAGTATGAAGGTAAAGTCATCGAAAAGTGAATACTTTACGAGATATTTCATATTTTATATTAAAAATATCGTGATATAATTTGAAATATCAGAAAATTCTTAACAAAAGAGAGCTTTATTACAGTGTAAAAAATCATATAATTCTATTTTAAAAAATAGAATTTTATATGACGATGATTTTATGTGACCTAAAAAAATTAATTTTTCAAAAATTGATTATACCATTATTTGTTCTCCTCCAAGTCATACAACTTACTCATTACTCATCGTTACCGTAACTCGTTATTCTCATTGCGAAAAGTAACTCGTTACCGTTACTCGTTACTCGTTACTCGTTACTCGTTACTCATTCAAAAAAGTAACTTATCGTTACCGTAACTCGTTATTCTCATTGAAAGAACATCGAAAGAACAGTTTTGCTGAAGATTCTAAAAATTTAGCTAGATACAGATCTAAAAATAATTTTGTTGCACCATCAAAATAATTATGTAGAACGTTCAAACTGATTTCTAAACTGTCAAATTTTTTTACAAAATTATTATTATACTTCAGCGACCTACTATAATTATTTTGATCTTGCAACAAAGTTATTTTCTGTATCTAGCTAAATTTTGAGATACTTCAGCAAAACCGTTCTTCCCGTAAGTAAAAAAAAAAATTATTTTAAAAAATTTGATTACATTTTGTAAACGCATTCAATTTTGCAAAATTGCAAATGTAAAAATTAATTTTATTATTATACGCTTTCTTTCTTATTTTATATACAAAAGTGTCAAGGTAAAGTAGTCGAAAGGTAAATACTTTAGAGACTAACAAAGTATTTCATATTTCATATTATAAAAATATCATGAAAAAATTTAAAATATCTCAGGAAATCTTTAACGAAAGAGAGATTTATTAGTGTTTCGAAAACGTCTCTCGACGAGATCTACAACTTTTCTCTCAAGAGCAAAATCAATAAGTTATTTAAGAAATTAGTCGCCTTTAAAATTTCTTAAAAATGACATCTACGACATAACTCACGTAAGAATCATGTGTCCTCTTTTCAAATCAAAGCAATTTTTTTCTACAATCAAAAATAAAAGTTTTGGAAGTAATTTGAACAGTCAAATATCGATATCTTATGTAGTTTTAGGAAAAAATGTTTTAGACAAAAGTTGTATAACTTGGAGGAAGACAAATAATAGTAAAATCAATTTTTGAAAAATTAATTTTTTAGGTCACATAAAATCATCGTCATATAAAATTCTATTTTTTTAAAAAGAATTGTATGATTTTTTTACACTGTAATAAAGCTCTCTTTTGTTAAGAATTTTCTGATATTTCAAATTATATCATGATATTTTTAATATAAAATATGAAATATCTCGTAAAGTATTCACTTTTCGATGACTTTACCTTCATACTTTTATACACAGAATGGTGAAAGGAATCGAATAATAATATTAATTTTATATTTGCAATTTGCAAATTAAATGCGTCTACAAAATGTAATCAAAGTTTTTAAAATAATTTTTTCTGTTTTCTTTTTACAACAATCGATTCCTTTCATTATTCTACGTATAAAAGTATTGAGGTAAAGTCAACCAAAAAGTCAATACGTTACAAAATATTTCATATTTTATATTAAAAAAATATTATTGACAAAATTTGAAATCGAAAAATACATATAATTCGCCAATGATATAATAAACATTAGACGTTTATTTCATCGACTGCAATTGGCAAATAATTATCGTGACGATTCGACCATTGGTTTTGGTCCTCGTCGTCAAGACGTTAATAATCTTTGATGCTTATATATAAGCATCTCCTATGTAAAATAATTTAAATTAAATTAAATTATTAAATTTATTGCGAAAAATATTACCTCAGCCAGGGTTCGAACCTGGAACCTCCCTCATTCCGTGTAGGGCGTCGTACCAATTCGACCACCGAGGCATGTGGTAATATTTGAAATATCTCAGAAAATTCTTTGATTCTTTTATGACCCTTTTTTCATGTGATCCAATTATTTGTTTCTATCTGTTTAATGTAACGGTAACGATAAGTTACTTCTTTCAATGAGTAACGAGTAACAGTAACAAGTTATTTTTCTCAATAAGAATAACGAGTTATATACGGTAACGATGAGTTACTTTTCTAAATGAGTAACGAGTAACGGTAACAAGTTACTTTTCAAACGTAACTTTCCCTGATATTATATTATTAATTAATACACCCTAATATTATATTATTAATTAATTATTTATTTATTTGAAATATATTATTATAAAATATCCTTAAAATATATATTGGGACAACTTTGCCGAGCCTCTCTCGCCGTTACCGATACGTTTCTTGTGCGCGGACCCACGTTACATTACGCTGCATTACTATACGAGAGTCTTGCGCGGATACTCTTACAGTCATGATGAACGAATATCTAGAGACGGAGCACGCGCTCTGAATATGCTCCGATACGCGTGCAATTTCATGTGTTAAGGCATTCCTGTCCCCGTGTGTACATACTAGCAATAGCGATTAGCGTACATACAAAAAGGCCGGGATAACCTCTTTCAGGTTTCTCTCTGACTATAGCATTTTAGTTACCAGGATTAAATTTTGGAACGCAGCCCTGAGCGAATAAATATTTGCTGTGCTGCCATTTATTGGGAACAAATCTATTGTTATCTTGAAGTTAACATTTATTTTGAATGATTGAAATGTGCGTAAACTTGTCACGACTTTTATTTCATCAAGGGGTCGATTGTGTACCTTGAAACGAGGTGAAAATTTCAAAAGTCAACAGATTTACTATAGATTTCGACAAATAAAATCGTAGATACTCTAGTGAATTTCCTCACTTTTGTAATTTTCACCTCGTTTTAAGATACACAATCGAGCCCCTATTTCTAAATAAGCTACTTATTTATACATATTAAGGCTCCTGGGTAGTCACCGCAGCCATATTGAATTCTTGCTATCGAGGCGAGAAAAACACCCTATTTTAAGTTGCGCTTTATTCCGAAATAAAAAGACATTTCAATAAAAAATCACTATAGATCGTTTCAGAACACTTCTAAAATTGACCGGATACTATCCTTTTCCCTCGACAACAAACAGCCATAAAACGAAGCCAAAACATACGGAAAAACAAGCCGTTTGACGACTATCGAAAGGAGTGGAGAATGTTCCTTCCGCATATGTATTTTTTGCAAATCTTACCTCTCGGTCAATTTTGCGAGTTTCACGAATACGTTAAACGTTATAGCACAAGTAAAGAGCGAATAATAAAGAAATTAACCGCAACTTAAAATAAGGTTGTCAACATGTCACAGAGAGCAGATTTCTCCATTGGAGAGGGTTCTTATTTCTACCGCGACGGTATGTCGCCACCGTCAACGCGGAGTTCTCGACTCAGGGACCAGGAGCCTTAACTTAGTCGCTCTTGCTGAACTGCAATATTACATCCGTCAAGCAATATATTCGTGTAATGCAGATATGCAGAGTAATGTTGCTCGAGAATGGAGAGGAAAAATTAATTCTAAAATAAATAGAATATAAAAACATCCATATATTATTAGTATACATTATAAGTCATGGTTCATATTTTATTGGTGAATGAGGCCATTAAATAGTGGGCGGTGATATAGTCCGTGGTGTCGATGTCACCATTGTCATTAGGCGTAGAAGCTGACAATAATTCAGTTGGGAATTGTTGTTTCGATTATTGTTGCCGCTGTAATGCGATTCTACAACTCGTTATGATGCCGTTATAAGATTTTCTCGGCCAGCAGATGATAATATTCCGCCCGAGAGTTAGCCATTTCATACATGTTACCTTCCACCTTCCTTGCGTACACGACGAATTTGTGCATTCTTTTATCGAGCATAGCTTGTGGATCGGGAGTCGGGAATATTGCTTGAACCCTGAGAAAATAAGCAAACACGCATGCTGGGACACGAGTTTCAAACGAGTGCACACTATTATGTATAATAAACGTCTCACTAACAATTTATGAACGATAATTTTTTTTTTAATCTGGAGTCATGGACAGATGTCACTCCTTTGTTCCTTGCACCGACGTCGCTGTGACTTGACCTTGAGGACCGTCTGAAACACATGTGACGCTCATTGCTCGTTGTTTTTCGCGTAAACGTAAATATACATTGCCGAAACATTAAGACATAAGATATATATTCTTGCACAATTACCTTGCGCAAAATTTTTCCTTTTCTCAATTCCTTGTTTTATCGGCAAGCAAACCAGACAACCACTTGGATTATTTTGACAATGTTTCCAATGACTGATGATCTTTCTCGAATTACTACAGTGCGGCACAGTGCAATTCCTTAAGACTTGACAATTTGTCAAGTGATTTAAAAGATTTTTGAAGACTTTGCAGTGTCGTACGGTACATTGGCTCATCTCGCCGTTTGCTTGGCTTTCACGTTTTTGACATTTATTTGCATGGAAAAATAGCAGCAACTCCCGCCGTACGATTCTACATTTCTCTGGATAGTCTGGTTCAGGTCTGGTCGGTTTTGCACCTAAACGCCCCAGATAAAGTTCCCATTGAGCAAAGATGTTACACAAGTAACATGATTTACAATGATATATGACACTTACCCGTTGGAGTACCAGTACTAGCCATTTGTCCTTGCGTAGCTTGCTGCGAACCTGGCTGTCCTGTTGGCACACCCGATTCAAGTGATTCAACCCGATTGAGATAAGAGATTGAGTGTTGAGTCAGACTTAGTGCTGATAGTTGTGCGCATAGTGGAACGTGGAACTGATGGAAGGATAAAAGCTAAAGCATTCCGAATGCGCAGTCGTCCGAAAGTAGTGGGGAGTAGTTAAGGCAGAGAGAAGTCTCATGGTTAAAGACTGATTTATAGAGGCCATAATCGTTGATTTAAGCCGTAATCTTTAAGAAATTGACCAATCACAGTCGATTATTCTTCTCACATTCGACTGTGATTGGTCAATTTCTTAAAGATTACGGCTTAAATCAATGATTACGGCCTCTATAAATCAGCCTTAAGGTAGCTACAGCGTTGTCGGGAGTTAAAATAGAGTCTCGAAAAATTTTTTTTATTAATGTATTAAAAAATGTATATTTGGTATCACCTTGTTCCGTGCAACTTCTACTTTCCAGAAATGTATAATAACACCATGTAATTAAGTCCAGATGCAGGTAATTAATTAAAAACAAAGTGTCTTACACGAGGATACCAACTTCACATTTGTCAAAACAACTGTATACAAAATCTAAAAAATTGGGTGCAATATAATCCTAAGTTTCTCAACTATCATAATAATGATAAAAAATGACTTTTTGGAAGTTTTGGGTCATTAGTTGTATAAATAACTATAATTTTTATCGCATCGAAATTACGACCGAAACGTGGCAATGTTGCAATATTTCGAGATTGGTAAGACTGCTGACCACATGTTGACAGTGTTGTATACGTGATAAGCAATAACGTTGCCGACAAAGGTATAGCTTTGTCGGCAACCTTGTCGCTGTCGCTATCGCTATCGCTATCGCCTATTGTGCAAGGGGCTTTAGGGCCGGGGCACGAACATTGCCGTAGCATCTTACGCCACTAGAGCTCTAAAAAAGTAGGTATTCTCGTCCGCCATTTTTCTTCCGATCATATGTGAAAACATAACCTTTCAAGGAACCTTTTCGTAAACGTCAATACGCATTTCGGTCTCGTATTTTCTGCTTCCAAAATGACTGGCTGCGTTGCAATTAATTGCAGTAATAGAAGCGAAAAAGGGTTTCGACTTTTTCCAATTCCAACAAATGTGGCGCGACGAAAAAAGTGGCTTTAAAATCTTTGCCGTGAACAGTGAATATATGCGACAGATTTGATTTTACAGCGTTGGACGTACTTCACAGACACAATCTGACTTGGTTGATATCCACTGTTCACAGCAAAGATTTTAAAGCCACTTTTTTCGTCGCGCCACATTTGTTGGAATTGGAAAAAGTCGAAACCCTTTTTTGCTTCTATTACTGCAATTAATTGCAACGCAGCCAGTCATTTTGGAAGCAGAAAATACGAGACCGAAATGCGTATTGACGTTTACGAAAAGGTTCCTTGAAAGGTTATGTTTTCACATATGATCGGAAGAAAAATGGCGGACGAGAATACCTACTTTTTTAGAGCTCTAAGCGTACTAGCGTTTGAAGTAGTGGGAGTGAAGGGGATTGCTCTGATTGGTCGCCGCGTGTATAGTGCGTGCTGCTGTTCACGTCGTTCACGATCGTGGCAGTCTAGCAGACGAAAAATCAAGCAATTTATGCTTTAATAATTAATTTTTCTACGAAATTTGCGGTAACCTTCTCCTTTCTTTCACTCATTTATTTGTAAATTATTAAGTTACATGTGCATATTTTTTTTTTCTTATCATTTGCATTTTTTCTTGCACTTATTTCATTCTGAAGGTGTGCAATATGTCATTTCCCATAAGAACCTATGTTAAAAAGTACAATTGTTGGAGTAGATTTTTTTCAAAACGGAACCGGTAAAAATTCCCAAAAAATTCACATAATTCTATTTTGCATTCCAGAACAACATATTAAAATTTCATGAAACTGGCTGCATTTTTTTTGTAGCGACGGAACCTCCTTAAGGATCTCTAGGATCCACTACTTTTCTCTCTCGCACGATGTTGGACACAGGGGCCCGATTCTCTAACGAGAAACGTATGCGCAAACTCTGCTCTAACAGAAAGGCTACAAATTGATTGGCTATCACACAGTTTTTAGCCAATAAGCTTGCAGCTTTTCTGTTAGAGCAGAGTTTACGCATACGTTTGTCGTTAGAGAATCGGGTCCCAGGCTCGTTCCACGGGAGGTATAGGCACAATGCCCCTTTCAGTTATATGTATATGTTCTAAGGGTCGGAGTAATAAGACACGAAAACAAGATAAGAAATTTGTCATAATTATGTTAAACAGATAAATAATTATTTGACATACATAAATCTCTAATTTTTTCGTATGTTTATCACGCATAAAAGTTAGTGCATGTGAGCGGTTAAAAGAGGTTGAATAATAAATAAAATATTGAATAAATAAAATATTAAGGCGTTAGACCACCTTGACGCCCGGAAAAAGCATGTTTTTTTGCGATTTTTTTATAAATAAACAATAAAGAAAAATAAAAATGTAATGTAATATTATAAATATATAATATTTCCACTAAATAAAAAAATTTTTTATATATTTTTTAAGTATAAAATGGCAGCGTAGGAGTCGTCCACTTTAATGCAGTTTTTGAAAAGGCTCTCCGCGGCACGCAGCAGAAGTCGTCGGCATCTGAATGTGGAACAAATTACAAAATTTTTTCATAATCTACATTAAATTTACTAGAGAAGTACATACGGATATGTAAACAAATTGATTTTTATAAAAATGGTGAGCATTTGAAAAAAAGATGCAATTATTAAGCAAAAAAATCCGTAGAAAAATGTCTGTAAGTTTGAAAGTTTTTGATGTATTAAAAAATCCATATGTACTTCTTTAGATAATTTAGTTTTAAAGATTCTGTCAAAATTTCAAGTGAAACGGTTGAAAATTATTAGAGTTATGCTGCGTGCCGATTTTGCCGAAAGCGCTCTGCGCTGTCGAACGGCGCATCACACAATCGACTCTAATCCAGGTTTTAAAATCTGTTTTAGTGCTGAATCAAGTTGTATATTGTTTTCAAGACCCTAAAGAATATTTTAAGCAAAAAAATTCGATTTTTTGAAAGTACCAAGGTGGTCTAACGCCTTGAATAAAAATTTATGTTAATTCTGTTGTTTTATTTCTTTTTATTTTTGGATATGAATGTAAACACCTAGTCCGATTTATTTTAGTACAATTTTTGACAAATTTATTGATAACTATATACGCTTACACAGCGACTTACAATCTGATTAATAATTACCGTATACTATCCGATCAAAAATTTTTCTTTTGCTTTAGCATACGGTGTACAAGTCGCTGTGTAAACGTATAGTCGTAGACTTATAAGGGAAGGCTCAAAACTGAACTCTACCGATTTCGATGAAACTTGCACGATTTACAAAGAAAGTTCTCAAGAATATAATGAAACGGTCGACTGTCTGCACCCAAAAATAGAGGTAACATTATAATCGGCGGAACTTTCTCTGTAAATCCTGCCAAGTTTCATCGAAATCGGTGGAGTTCAGTTCTGAGCCTTTCCTTGTTAAATAGAAACATAATATTGCGATATAAAACACTTCTAATTGGAATTGTAAATATTATACACATAGGTGCTTTTATGAAAACTTTTATATCTACTGCATTTTTGTTCAGCAATTAATTGTTTTGCTACGTCTATTTTCTTAATATTTGGATCGATTATTAATATTTGTATATAAATTTACTTGCTAAGGAAACCCGCGGAAGTGTCCCACTCCGATTTTGATGAGCTTCTAGTATGTTGTTCTCTAGATGAAAATAAGGGACACGGTCGTAGGTAAATTCGAGAAAATATTTTAAACTCAGAAAAATGTTTTCTTAAATCTAACTAATACTTCTTTGAATTAAGGAAATTAAAATTCAAAGAAGTCTATTTTCTTGTAAATAATGAATTTTTTCAGTGTACTCTTCAAATCATTCAACTTTTGTTTCATCTAGAAAATAACGTACTAAAAACTCATCAAAATCAGAGAAGGACACTTCCGTGGGTTTCCTTGTAAGTAAATCAGTCAGCTGTCCTCATAACATTTTTTTGGATGATTTCTAAGATTTCTAGTAACGTACTGCGTAACAAATAATTGAACCACAACGTTTACATATAGGTATACTTATTTAGAAGCATTATCAGAATGTGAAATATTTTTACGGTTTTTTTTTAATATCTTAAATTTCATGAAAGATGTTATATACTTTTAAGTGTTGTCTTAGTTCATGTCTGTGTGTACGACTACCAAAAATCTCGCGTCAATCAGGACATTTTATATTACCGTATACATTGCCATATATATCTGTTGGAATAAAGTATATAACTTTAGTCATGGTCTATAACATTCTTATTGCTCTTATAACATTCTAGTGCATGTTTCGAAAGCTTGTAAGTAGTCCCAGTTGTATAAGAAAAGCACGTATGACAACGTTTACATTCACCCGTATTTATATCTAAATGGAATTCGAAATATTCGTCCAGAGCTGTCTTATTGGGAATGGTCATTTTTTTATTAAATATTTTATGTTTTGTTTTTAAATGTTGTCTTAGGATACAGCTTGATGCACTTTCAGTAGCACTCCAGTCACACTCAGGACATTTTATGTTAGGGTGACTCATTTTAACAAAGAAGTCCCGTATGTCATCATATTCTATAACCTTGTGCGGCTGCAGAAGCTTCTTGATTTTTTTAGGCCTAGAAAAAATTGAAATATTTTGCGATTGAGTTGAGTTAATATGCAAATAATTAATTAATCAGTTGAGAAATAAATTTTATAGATCGTGACATAATAACCATTATATAAAATATCCCAGATTTTAATGGCCAAAATATGCCAGTGTGCTACAAATAAAAATAGGAAAAATGGTTGCTTTCCATTTACACCTAAACTCAGATAATTCTCGCTTGTGACGTCATAACTCAATTAAATGCACGTTGTTTTTGCATCCTGGCAAGTTTTCATTCAACTGAGTTTTTATCCACAATCGAGACCATGTGCATTAGTGAATCTAATAAACACATTAAAAGTCAGGCTATGAACCTGTATTATTATGCGATAGCTCTGTCACCAAAATGAGCAGGTAAATACAAAATGACACATTTTACCTGAGTATAAAATACTCACATAACTGAGTGACTCAGATCACTTGAGTGTAAATGGAAAACAACTAATACCTATCTAGAAATAATTAGTGGAATCGACGTCGATTTAATATCGACGCGTTAATGAATGATCGTTGTCAGATACTAATGGTTGATATTTTTGTCATCTTCGATTTTATCATTTTATTATAATGGTTTTTATGTTAATTAAGGTGATGCTGGAGCCATTTGTATTACCGACCAAATTCTATATCTGTCCTTGTATAGACAATGATGATAGACAAGGATAGACATGGTTATAGGTTATAATTTCTTCGAAGCTCTCATTTTTATTCCAGGCTTTCAATCTCAATTTCAAAGGTACGTTATTGTTTGTGCACGTCTTCTGAAGAGTGGGAACATTTCATTTCGTACATATTACTTATACAACTGTTTATATTAGAAAATAAGGTTATGCATTTTTACATTTTTTTTCAATTATTACTAATTATTTTATATTCCCACTTTTCATTAGTACCTATACTTTACTCCTGTAAAAGGATTTTGCGATCTATAAAGCCGTTTCAAAGAACGAGCTTTGACTGTAATTGTCGGTATCCAGGATCCCCTTAAGCAATTGCGAATATTTCTATTAGATTTCTGTTATCTTTCGTCAATTTTTTTTCTTTTTACGTCGAATATACAGCGATTGCATTGTCACATATCTAACTGTCCAGATTATTCGAGTAACGTACAAATACAGGGTGATTCAGGTTTTCCCAGGCAAACTGTGCCAGTATAATATGTTTTACAAGTAGAAATGAGAAAAATATTTTTAATGATGTATAATAACGTCTATGAAGATATTCAAAACGAATAATTACCTCTCATCAACTCCTGCTTTTCTTTTCCTTTTAGATGATATTTTAGTCATCTGATCTTGCGTGCCAGGTAGTACGTTTTTTTCTATCAGATCAGGATGAACAGCTTCATCATGGCTCGTGGTTTCTAAAGAGCCCGGAGCACATCTACAATATGAATTTAAAAAATTGAAAATATGGTATTAAATAAATTTATTTAAAGTGTTATAATAATGTATATTTTTTATTATTAGATAAAAAACGTTATTTCCAAAATTATAATTTTTAGCAGTAAAATTTATCAATATTATATATAATGTATGTATGTATGTATGTATATATTCTTGGAGGAAAGTCCCCTATTATGAGATAGGCTCCTAATATGCGACAGCGAGGTTTCTGCAAAACTAATAGGCCCTATCTGTTGGTTCCACCATGAACTTATTGCCCTTGGAGTAAAACCTATTTAGTGGAAAATTTATTGTTTGATCGTGCGTGTAGTCGTTGCAGAGAAAGAAATTGTGAAATTGGATGTTGTCAAGTGTCACGAATATGAGTATTTAAACGTTTAAACCTTGTTAATTAATAAATATTTGGCAATAAGTTCTGCATGCAGCGATAGAGTAAAGTCGTATTAATGAGAAAATACGGGATATGTTGAGTTACTCAATTGTAGAGATTAGATTTGGTGATCGCAAAACCGCAAGGCGTGGTGCTCGTAACATGAGATACTCAGGGTACTCCTGGGTTGCTGGAGTATGAAAGTTATTGTATAGTAATAAAAGAAGAGAAAATACTATATTAATGTTAAGGGAAGGTTTATACGAATTTATAAGACTGTGCTGACCTTGATTTAAGGGGGAAGGGTGGAGGGGGAAGATTAGGTACAATATTGAGTATAAGTGGGTTTACGATTGTTGCAAATATGCTTCTCCATTACATTTGTCTTTTAAAAACTTTAAATAAAGTTTTGTAATTGCAATATGATGTATTTTGCACTTTATTAGCGATTTCCCGGGTCTCTCATATTAGGAGCACACTTTTGCGATTTTGCCGAAAGCTCATTTTTCACATTTTTCAAATTTTCAGCAAAATTAATATTTAAATAAAATTTTACATTTCAGCATCTTAAAGCTTATTAAATTCCCTTCAAAATGACCTACTATATTTTTCAATTCTGTCCATAGACTTCCGGCAATCACACAAAATAGATATGGTATCTCATAATCGGGTACTTTCCTCTACTCATAGTTTCATATTTCATCTGGACAACTTGGCTGCGGCCCAACCAATTGAGTGTACGACGTGTCTTGCCATAAATCTGTCGTATCTAAATATTCTGATTCAACATAGGTACTGAACTGCAGAGATGTGCTAGCAGAGAATAACAAAAAAAAATTCTATACTGAATCAAGTGTTACGATCTCGTAAGGTTAGGGCTAGCGGGCTAGCGCACGTACATTTGGCACATACAATTTGGCAGCCTCACAATAACGGATGATACGGGTAAGTCTGGTACATTCTGTATGGCAAATTCCTGAGATCATTTGGAAACATAAATCTTAATGCCAAAATGTCGAGGCTGCCAAATTGTGATATCCCGATATTTGTCGGTCTTGCTGACAGTGTACAAGAAATAAAGTGAATAATAATTTCATATTTCTATCGAGTTGAGTAAAGTGTGGAAGAGCCGTTTTGATATGACGCGTCAATGAATAATCGTTATTAAATACTGATGGTTGATATTTTTGTCATCTTCGATTTTATCATTTTAATATAATGGTTTTTATGTTAATTAAGCAATTGCGAATATTTCTATTAGATTTCTATTATCTTTCGTCAATTTTTTTTCTTTCTACGTCGAATATACAGCGATTGCATTGTCACATATCTAGCTGTCCAGATTATTCGAGTAACGTACAAATACAGGGTGATTCAAGTTTTCCCAGCCAAACTGTGCCAGTATAATATGTTTTACAAGTAGAAATGAGAAAAATATTTTTAATGATGTATAATAACGTCTATGAAGATATTCAAAACGAATAATTACCTCTCATCAACTCCTGCTTTTCTTTTCCTTTTAGATGATATTTTAGTCATCCGATCTTGCGTGCCAGGTACTACGTCCTTTTCTAGCAGATCCGAATAACCTGCACCATGGCTCGTGGTTTCTGAAGGGCCCGCACATCTGCAATATGATTTTAAAAAATTGAAAATATGGTATTAAATAAATAATGGTTTTTATGTTAATTAAGCAATTGCGAATATTTCTATTAGATTTCTATTATCTTTCGTCAATTTTTTTTCTTTCTACGTCGGATTTACAGCGATTGCATTGTCACATATCTAGCTGTCCAGATTATTCGAGTAACGTACAAATACAGGGTGATTCAGGTTTTCCCAGCCAAACTGTGCCAGTATATGTTTTACAAGTAGAAATAAGAAAAATATTTTTAATGATGTATAATAACGTCTATGAAGATATTCAAAACGAATAATTACCTCTCATCAACTCCTGCTTTTCTTTTCCTTTTAGATGATATTTTAGTCATCCGATCTTGCGTGCCAGGTACTACGTCCTTTTCTAGCAGATCCGAATAACCTGCACCATGGCTCGTGGTTTCTGAAGGGCCCGCACATCTGCAATATGATTTTAAAAAATTGAAAATATGGTATTAAATAAATAATGGTTTTTATGTTAATTAAGCAATTGCGAATATTTCCATTAGATTTCTATTATCTTTCGTCAATTTTTTTTCTTTCTACGTCGAATATACAGCGATTGCATTGTCACATATCTAGCTGTCCAGATTATTCGAGTAACGTACAAATACAGGGTGATTCAAGTTTTCCCAGCCAAACTGTGCCAGTATAATATGTTTTACAAGTAGAAATGAGAAAAATATTTTTAATGATGTATAATAACGTCTATGAAGATATTCAAAACGAATAATTACCTCTCATCAACTCCTGCTTTTCTTTTCCTTTTAGATGATATTTTAGTCATCCGATCTTGCGTGCCAGGTACTACGTCCTTTTCTAGCAGATCCGAATAACCTGCACCATGGCTCGTGGTTTCTGAAGGGCCCGCACATCTGCAATATGATTTTAAAAATTGAAAATATGGTATTAAATAAATAATGGTTTTTATGTTAATTAAGCAATTGCGAATATTTCTATTAGATTTCTATTATCTTTCGTCAATTTTTTTTCTTTCTACGTCGGATTTACAGCGATTGCATTGTCACATATCTAGCTGTCCAGATTATTCGAGTAACGTACAAATACAGGGTGATTCAGGTTTTCCCAGCCAAACTGTGCCAGTATATGTTTTACAAGTAGAAATGAGAAAAATATTTTTAATGATGTATAATAACGTCTATGAAGATATTCAAAACGAATAATTACCTCTCATCAACTCCTGCTTTTCTTTTCCTTTTAGATGATATTTTAGTCATCTGATCTTGCGTGCCAGGTACTACGTCCTTTTCTAGCAGATCCGAATAACCTGCACCATGGCTCGTGGTTTCTGAAGGGCCCGCACATCTGCAATATGATTTTTAAAAATTGAAAATATGGTATTAAATAAATAATGGTTTTTATGTTAATTAAGCAATTGCGAATATTTCTATTAGATTTCTATTATCTTTCGTCAATTTTTTTTCTTTCTACGTCGGATTTACAGCGATTGCATTGTCACATATCTAGCTGTCCAGATTATTCGAGTAACGTACAAATACAGGGTGATTCAGGTTTTCCCAGCCAAACTGTGCCAGTATATGTTTTACAAGTAGAAATAAGAAAAATATTTTTAATGATGTATAATAACGTCTATGAAGATATTCAAAACGAATAATTACCTCTCATCAACTCCTGCTTTTCTTTTCCTTTTAGATGATATTTTAGTCATCTGATCTTGCGTGCCAGGTACTACGTCCTTTTCTAGCAGATCCGAATAAACTGCACCATGGCTCGTGGTTTCTGAAGGGCCCGCACATCTGCAATATGATTTTAAAAAATTGAAAATATGGTATTAAATAAATAATGGTTTTTATGTTAATTAAGCAATTGCGAATATTTCTATTAGATTTCTATTATCTTTCGTCAATTTTTTTTCTTTCTACGTCGGATTTACAGCGATTGCATTGTCACATATCTAGCTGTCCAGATTATTCGAGTAACGTACAAATACAGGGTGATTCAGGTTTTCCCAGCCAAACTGTGCCAGTATATGTTTTACAAGTAGAAATGAGAAAAATATTTTTAATGATGTATAATAACGTCTATGAAGATATTCAAAACGAATAATTACCTCTCATCAACTCCTGCTTTTCTTTTCCTTTTAGATGATATTTTAGTCATCTGATCTTGCGTGCCAGGTACTACGTCCTTTTCTAGCAGATCCGAATAACCTGCACCATGGCTCGTGGTTTCTGAAGGGCCCGCACATCTGCAATATGATTTTTAAAAATTGAAAATATGGTATTAAATAAATAATGGTTTTTATGTTAATTAAGCAATTGCGAATATTTCTATTAGATTTCTATTATCTTTCGTCAATTTTTTTTCTTTCTACGTCGGATTTACAGCGATTGCATTGTCACATATCTAGCTGTCCAGATTATTCGAGTAACGTACAAATACAGGGTGATTCAGGTTTTCCCAGCCAAACTGTGCCAGTATATGTTTTACAAGTAGAAATGAGAAAAATATTTTTAATGATGTATAATAACGTCTATGAAGATATTCAAAACGAATAATTACCTCTCATCAACTCCTGCTTTTCTTTTCCTTTTAGATGATATTTTAGTCATCTGATCTTGCGTGCCAGGTACTACGTCCTTTTCTAGCAGATCCGAATAACCTGCACCATGGCTCGTGGTTTCTGAAGGGCCCGCACATCTGCAATATGATTTTAAAAAATTGAAAATATGGTATTAAATAAATTTATTTAAAGTGTTATAATAATGTATATTTCGTATTATTAGATAAAAAACGTTATTTCCAAAATTATAATTTTTAGCAGTAAAATTTATCAATGTTATATATAATGTATGTATGTATGTATGTATATACACTTACTCATAGTTTCTTATTTCATCTGGACAATTTGGCTGCGGCTCATCCACTTCAGTGTACACCGCGTCTGGCCACAAATCTGCTAGTTCTCTATATATATATTCTGAATCATCAGTGCTCAGGATGTGCAGAGATGTGCTAGCAGAGAATAACAAAAAATAATTCTACACTGATTCATGTGTTACGATTTCGTAAGGTTAGGGCTAGCGGGCTAGCGCACGTACATTTGGCACATACAATTTGGCAGCCTCACAATAACGGATGATACGGGTATGTGTAGTACATTCTGTATGGCAAAAATTCCTGAAATTATTTGGAAACAAAAATCTTAATGCCAAAATGTCGAGGCTGCCAAATTGTGATATCCCAATATTTGTCGGTCTTGCGAACAGTGTACAAGAAATAAAGTGAATAATAATTTCATATTTCTATCGAGTTGAGTAAAGTGTGGAAGAGCCGTTTTGTCATGCGACGTCCTTGAGTAAAATTTCGACAAGCACATTAGTGAACTTTAAGTTTTTCCCGTTCAAACACTGTAGCCGCAGCCTCGACATTTTGGTATTAAAATTTTTGTGTCTAAATGATCTCAATCTATCATTAACAGGTGAAACAATAAGTCTGGCACATCCCGTATGTGTGTGTGTGTGTGTGCGTGCGTGCGTGCGTGTGTGTGTTTGTATGTCGCGTGCACTTACTCCAAATCCGCGAAGTCGATTTCTCCGATTTGTTCAGAAGAAGGTGCTTTATTCTCCATAACCGTCTTTCGTTGTAGACTTTCGGGCACGTACTAAGATGTTGGATAAACATCTCTTCAATAAGTGCTTACATTTGTTACAGAAGGTCAAAGAGAGGTAGGGACATATCGTCATATACGAAGATTTGTTTTCTATTAAAATATGAATATTGATATTTGGTACTATTTCTTCCGCCCTCTACCACTCTCTCTTCTTGTAATAATTAATTATTTGATAAAATGTATGTTTTCTTTATTGTTTCTATTTTCCTCCAACGTTTATGATTTAATTTTTTTGATTGACCATTTCGGCAAAGAATTCTCGGCTGAAGAGGTGATCCGAAGCGACAAGACAAGGTTCTAGGCGCGCATAAGTGACGAGATTCCCTCGTCCTCGTATTCCGTCATGCTACTTCCGCGATGTGTTTCCCGATGTGTTTACGCTCCTCCATGTCCCATCTTGCTTTCATAGCTTTTCTCTATGAGATGTCCCGAATATCACCAGTGTACTATTTTAATCGCAGTCAAAACTCTTTGACATACTTATGTCAAATTCTTGAATTTTAAGACGAGATATCATTTCACGAGAACGATTGCTATATTTCAGAAAGTATCCCAGGTAGCAAGCACTCGTCATTTTGACGTCAATTGACGTCAAAATGACGAGTGCTTGCTACCTGGGATATTTGTTGCATTTACAGGAAAGTTACCTGATTGCGTATATTATATTGGAGTTTGCCGCATTTTAGAGACAAATTCGAGGGAAACCACTAAAATTTTACATAAAACTTCTAAATATTTACACTTTGTCTCTATTTGATCATTGTAAACTTACTTCGAACATCGTTTTCTTCAATCTTCTGGTCAGATTGAATTTACTATTCGTTGATCTTGGCCACATTCTTGCAGTATAGCCAAAAATCGGAAAGAAAGAAAAAAACTAATTTTTGAATAATTTCGCATTTTGTCTCTATATAATCGTGTAACGTTTCTCAATTAACTTATAAAACTAAAAATATATCATGCTGATGCTTCTTGACCTCGTATCGCTTGCAAAGTTGTACCGAAATCCGTTTGCTTCCTATTTAATTTACACTATCCGATCTGTGTATTATAAGTATTTAAAATTATAGGAAATACATAAAACCTATTAATTTTGTAAAATGTTTAAATCATACTTTCAATCATAGTTTTCAGTCATTAAATAAAAATTTACTAAAAGAATGTCACTCTTTCAGAATTCAAATAATCAATAAGTTCCATTATATAAAATTATTTGTATATACAGATTACTTACGCATTGTGGTATATATTTAAATATTTCAAAAATTTGTTTTTAAAAATTGAGATATGGTGTACTGTGCAAAGTAAATCACAAAATGCGTTTCAGTTTAATTAAATATGAAAATATAAAAATTCTACAAAAAATAAAAATATAAAAAGATACTACACATCCCTGGTAGAAATGTCATGCATTTTTTTAGCAATTACTGGACAGTTATATTAACTTTTGTCTAATAACTGAGAAGTAAAATTACTTAGGATTCCAATCAAGATGTAACGCTTTTCCTTCAGTTACTGCGCACAAAAGATGCGCAAGATCTGAACTCATTTACTGAACAATAACAGGACAATAAATGAACAATTCAATTGATTAATAAGCAAACCTACTGATCAAGAAATGGACAGTTTTGCCCTAGTAATATTTTATTGATAAATGTAAAATTTTGAGGTTAATGAGAGTCATAATGCAGGAACTCTATCAAGTTCTTGTCCATTTCCTACGCAGTATTGTTACACTAATGAGAATGTAGTAATACTAGACAGTAACTGGAAGGGTGTCTAGGAAAACTGCATAAATTTCTACCAGGGATGTATTTCTCATTATAGTAATAGTAATAATTAAATCATAAATATATTTAATATGGTATAAAAATAACTTAAATTGTTGCAAAGAGCGATATTTCAAACAGAAGATAACTATATGTATAACAAATATTAAACGATACTAATTTTGTATTTTTAATCCTGCGAGAAGCAGGATTTGAGCACAAACAGAATAATCAGCAGCAGAATGTGTAGTATTACTATTTCCGGTACCACATAGATAAATTAATGTAAAACTTCTAAAATTTACCTTATCCAAAGGTTTGATATTGTGAGTGCATGTGTGATTATATAGTTGTAACGTTAAGAGAAAAGCCGAAATAATAAGGCCCGGTTTCACCAACGTGATTTAATCTAATCGGTCGATTAAATTCACTCTTCATCTCTTTCTAACTGTCCCTTTAGAAAGAGACAAAGAGTGAGTTTAATCGACCGATTAGATTAAATCACGTTGGTGAAACCGGGCCTAAGACACGAAAAGAAAATAAGAAACTTCTGTCATAACTATGTTCAATAGATAAATATTTAACATAAATCTCTAATGTTTTTCGTATGTTTATAACGTTTATATATTAAAAAAAAAACATGACATTACTACTTTTCAAAATAATATCACATTTTATACTTTTTAAAGAAAAAGTAGAAAGTGCAATAAAATTAGAAGGATATAAAATGTAATATTTATTGATTGTTAAATGTTATTTTTAAAATTGAAAGTGGCAGAAAATTTGTCAATATTTGAATATGTGTATTTGTAATTTGTTCACATCACATTCTTACTTTCGAAATAATATCGCATATATAATAATATAATTATATCGCAATGGTAATGATATAATTTTTTGCTTTTTGAAAAAAATAGAAAGTGCGATAGAAGAATTTAAAATGTGACATCCATATACATTTGATTGTTGGACGTTATTTTTGAAATTTAAAAAACAGCAGTATATTTATTAACACATTTTTAACAAATAAGACGTGGACTCTTTGAGAGTGCAGCGCGGGGTTAACAGTGCGTAAATTATAACAATATTTAATTATTAATATAAGGTTAAATGCATTAATTCTCATGCACTATTAATCGCGGTGTACTCTTAAAGACTCTTATTTTACTTCTTAATTTTATTGTCAAGAAGGCTGGCGAGGAAATTCAGGCCGGACAATTGCCTCCTGCGAGAGCGAGACAACTCCACCTACGAAATGGCCACTAGCGAGAATCGAGGAACTGCATCCTGGGGAAGACGGCCACGTCCGCATAGTCACCGTCCTCCCCGTGAGCGCGGCACCCGGGGATGACGCCCGAGAAGTATATCCTCTTTCTTTGTAAATTTCAATCTTTTTTCTTTGTAATTTTATCTTTTTTGTTGTAATTTATTGTGAGCTCGCAAATTGCGAGAGGCGAGCATCATCAGCGTAACGCCGCTTCCTCCGTTCCGCTGGAGAAATTCTCGCGAAAATAAATAAAGTTCCTTCATCGCGAACTTCGAAATTCGCGTATATAATGTACTGTATTGAAACATATATTCTCCCTCTCACTTGCGTTTCGAGATGTGTTTGTGTTCCATCGCGATGTTTACCTCGGGGCAATCACCCCGCGAGGCGAAAGTCACACGCTACGACAAGTACAAGATCTTTCAGGTGATTACGAATGCGAGGAAGACGCTGGGCCACGAATCACCGGTCAAACAAACCAAAGGCTAACCGGCTCGGGGGTGCACCGGACCGCTACGTGAGCCCTTCCATCGCAGAGGATCTCGTTAACGATAAAACAACGCCAATTTACGATCAGCTGATCGCGAGAAAAGAAAAGAAACGTAAGTATTCGGTCATATTCTATCGCGGCTTCTATTTCTATCGCCAAAGCGCGCGGTATAAGTGGTTCACGCTCTCGGCAGCGGTACCGAGCCGCTTACGTTATATACCGGCACAACTTCATCCAAAGATTTTATGCGAAACGACCCGGAAATTTGGTGAAATTTTAAAAACGAATGGAATATTAACGCTCGAAGTAAACTGCACTACTTGAAAAGTTTAAAACCACTGCAGATCAAACAATTAAAATCTTAATTTCTATTACGTTTCTGTTTAACTTGTAAAACAATGTTTTTTGTTAATCGTGTATGTTACAATCATATTTTCTCCTGATGTTTGTGTCGAATAAAGTTTTGAGCGAATTATTCAAATTATATTGCTTTCTTAAATAACATTCATATTTGTTGCCAAAGTCATTTTTCTTGTTAGATGTAACCGATCGTTGGTAAATAAGATGTCGAGTGTATTTTGTTATAGATTATAGAAAAACTGGCAATGCACCGACAGCAGAGAGAAGTCAGGGAGTTATGTATAACAAATATTATTTTTTATATGATTTAAATACATTTCTAAATAGTTATAATTTTAATTTTAAACTTGCCTATTACACGTACGTATGTAACATACATATACTGAAAACATATTTCATACATATATGTATATATATATGTATATAACACCATATTATATACATTTGCAGATGGAGCGCGGACGCGCACCAGAATGATGTTTTATTGGCAGTGTCGGAAAATGAACGTGGCTACGTAGTACCAATTTCGAAAATGGATGTAGGGTACAGGGGCTAACAGGGGGTTTCGACGGTCCCACGAAAAAGACCGGGATGGCTTCTCTCAGGCTTTTCTCTGCCGACAGCCTATCTTCTTTCTAGCTTTGTGTGTTCAAACGTCTGGCGACAGCACGCGTCTGTGAAGTCGACACCACAGAGAAGGCCTCGTCATCTCTTTTTGTCTTATTTAATGTCACGCGAAATTTGCTACATTTTGCAACGTCAGACTTTCTATTAAATGCATTAAGTTAGAAAGTTAATTTTTTTTCGGTGAAGCATGTTCAACGATGTTGCGATCGAAAACGGAAGTTCCTAACGTGTCGCGCGACTTTCTGCGTGCCTGTCACAGTGGAGACGTACACAAGGTGGAAGCTCTGGTTGAGAAACACGGAATTAGCGACTGGAGCGATTTTCGTCACGTGGCATCCGGCGATACCGCGTTGCACGTGGCCGCACGAGAGGGAGATACGAACATCGTGAGATATCTGTGCGAACGTTTCGACATGCCGGCATTTCAAGTCAACGTCACCAACAAAGACATGAAGAGGCCATTGCACGAAGCTGCACAATTCGCACAGGAAGACGTTTTGAAATATTTATTGAATAAAGGTATTCTGTTCGTGTGTTTCCCCTTTCTTGATTAATTTTTTGTCGTGACAAATAAATTGCAATCTGCTTTTAATCACATATATATTATTAAATTGTACAAAAACATTTTATCTTCCTATTTTATCAGCATATTTATTTATTTATTTAAATATCCGATATTTATTTATTTTCGTAGTACATAAAATTAAATTACATTTTAAATTGACTTTTTTAGATTGTGTATGTAGAAAATAATTTACGTTGTCTTTTTAAATTAATTAATATTAAGTTAAATTATACTATATATAAATTTATATCACATTAAATTATATGGATTTGTTATATCAAGTACTATCGTTCGGTCAATAAAGGTGCATCGGTAGACGCTTTAAAACGCGGTGACTGGACACCTCTGATGCTTGCATGCACCAAAAGCGGTCTCGCAGCGCGTCAATGCATCGGTGCCCTTTTAACCGCTAACGCTAACGCATATTTACGCAATAAAGATGGCTGGACGCCACTGCTCATTGCCTGCCGAACGGGTGATGAAAAGGCGATCGATATATTGTTGAAGCATTTGCCGACATGCATCGATGATCGAAGCAACAATGGCCGCAGTGCGCTGCACATTGCTGGTGATTATAGATATTTATAATATACTAATTTTTTTACAATCTTTTTATCATTAAAAAAAATATGATTCGAATTTTAAAGATTGAAAAAATTTGGTATATATTTTTTAGGATAGTGCTTCAAGAATTCTATTAAAAATATCCAACTCTATCTGGATTAGAAGAATTATTATAAAATTCGTGAAGTAAAAAAATGTCAAGGTGGCACTATATATGTATATATTTGGATCTATATTTCTTTTATTGGTAGAACCTTTTTAAAGTGTGCGTTTAAGAAACTCTAGATTTATCTTCAAAATTCTATTCTGGAAAAATTATAATTCTATTATATACATATAGAAATATTTAAAAAATGGAACTAACTTCACAAAGGAATCGCCATTATCTACAGTGGAGAAGTCCATATTGAGTCAGTCATATGTACAATTCGAATCCGCTATATATGTTATAAAGATACGCATAGTCGGTAACGCTTCGCGAGTAATTTATCCACTGAACTGATAGTAGTTATTATAATTTCCATTGACTTATTTTTTATGATTGTGATTTAGGAATTTTCTTTAGATAAATTATAAACTCTAGAATCCTACTACACATTTTTCTTTAGCAGATAATGTTTTATCACTATAATGTATGTTTTATATTTCTTAATATTTTAGTCAATATTGTATATAAATTTACTTATGGTCCATCGTTAATTGATTCATACATGTTCTTTTAGAGATTTAAAGTTTATTACATAGGTATTCTCTTTAGAATAATGTTTACATACACCCTTTTATAGCTAAGTAATATAGTTTCAACGGTTGGATCTAGGACCCTATCTTCATCATTTAATAAAATATCTAACTAATATTTTATTTCGAGTAGTTTTTAATTTTTTATAAAAATATTTAGCATTTTTTTTTTTTTTTTCAATATGTCTTGATATTCCCTAGTCTCCTATTTTTATATTGTTCTTTTAACATTTAAGCGAAAGTTTAAAATAAAATTTAACATCTGTCCGATTAAATTGTGATTAGCTGCTTTCAATATGCTCTTATTCATTTATGTTTATTCCTTTCTCTCTACATCCCGATTTGCAATATACTAATTTCTATCTTCAATTGACGCAGCATTTCACGGCCATGAAAGAGTGATTAATTTGCTCGTCGCATCCAATGCAAATCTTCTGAATGCACGGGACTCTTCAGGCTCCTCGCCGCTGCACGAAGCGGTAAAGAACGGAAACTTGGATGTGACGAAGTGCATCGTATCTCTGGGCGCCGATGTCACCCTCCTAGACAATGTCGATCAAACTATTCTACACGTTGCCGCATCGACTGGCAATGCGGAAACTGTTGAGTACATTTTGGAGCATAATCTGATCGACGTAAATTGCGAGGCTTCTTTTGGAATCACACCGCTGATGCTAGCTCGTAGGAATAATCATAGCGACGTTGTTAAAATTCTCATTAGGTATGGCGCTAAATAATAAAATATTTATACGTAATAAATACTTGTTGTTATTACACATTTTTTTTACATATTAATTACTCTTGTAATTAATAAATTGCACGAGTTAAACGCATAAGTGATACAACATTTTTATCACTTCGATATCTTTTGTGCGTCTCTTATAACTAAATCTGTTTTTTTATTTCTCTTTTAAAAAATATGTTTTTCATGATTTTATTAAGGTAAGATTTTATTAATCTAATTTTCAATGGCTCTTACTGTAATTATGACTAAGGATAAAAGAAAGGCGAGTGGATTTTATTCAGAGATTGGTACACATTTATTTATCCTTTGTTCTTCCTTGTATCAGACAGTTTTAAAGAAGCATACAAAAATCAGGAAACGGAGGCTCGTATTAGTTCGGAGATACCTAGGCTTTACATTCTTGTTCGTCCTCTACCCTTACCTTTCCTCCTCTTCGTTGAACTTTCTTTCTTTTTTAGCGTGCGCAGGCAGGCGACGTAGTACAGAAAACTCATGCGTGTACTATTAAGTGTGCGCGTGATTAAACCTTAGAACGCTAACGTAATTAGCAATTAGCATTAACACTTTGCGACATATGATCTCGAACAAAGAGAAGCGATACAAAAGAAAACAATTCGCAGAAGTTTGAAAAAAGAAACTAACAATTACCGTAATAAGTAATTGCTCTTATCTTATTGCTAACGCCGGACCGTTTAAAATAAAATTCCTTTAGATTGCTACGAAAGTACTAATTGCGATGCCACAAAGTGTTAAAAAGCTTTTATTTTTTTCATAACACGTAATTGCAAAATAAAGAGAAAATATCGTTGATCGTCATTGATATAAACCTTATTTATGCATTAATTATGAGAAATATAATATATCAATAGACAAACAAAGAATTGGCATCTGAGAATGGTGAACCGATGGCTCTGATTAGCGTTCTAGCGTTAACAATCGTTTACATCATCGAAGGAAAAACGTAAAAAATAAAATCACAGAATTGTATGAATTATCTGCGATCGCGTGGACCTTAAAAATCCGCGATCTTCGCGGCTTTCTCGATTCGACGGTTTGGGAGAAGGAGATGGCCGGAAGCGGATTAAGCCTTTTCCCTCTATTGACACATCTCTAAGTACCAGCAAACTTTAAATAGTAATCAGTCGTAGTAGTCGCAGAAGAAATATAATATGGCTATTATTATTAACTATACTAAATACAGTATAGTCGTATAGCATAATGTAATACTATAGTACGCGACTATCGTCAAGCTATACCGGATAGTATAGTCAACCGTCACTGTTACGCTGTTTCTGGGGCTTGGAGATATCAATAGTAGGCTAAGAATTAATTAACGCTACCCGCAACTATTGCGCCTACTGCAGAGACCGTCCACTTTGATGCCCCATGCGACCGCGATTTACGTTGAAGAAATAAGTATATATGAAACAAGTGTAAAGTAATTACGCTGTGAATTCGCGATCTTCCATTCATTCACTGCAAATTACAGTATATACAGTATACGGGACGCAAATATTACTTCGTAGGAGGCTCCAAAAATGTTTCTAATCGGTCCTGGAAGGCGGCGATGAATCGACAAAGGATGATTTTTTTTAGCTATACCCGATTTCGCATTTTCATTTGTTCCACTTCAAAAAATGAAAGCTTATCCGCTAAGTATCTCGCAGGACGAAGTTAGGAGACTTACGGAGAAGGGGGGGTTCTAAGTGAAGGATCGGGAGATGGAGCGGATAATAAAGGATCGTTACGACGAAAGAAGAAACATCTCGATTGAAACGATCGATTAATCTTGCGCCTTTTTTTTTACCGCGGGAAAGCTGGGCGGGAATAAGAAGAAGAGGTGAAAAGAGAGTGGTCTCAGGGAGGGAGGGGCAGGGGGAGGAAGATATTTACATTTATAAAACGGCTAAGGATAAAACATGCACTGTACATCGTCTGTCCGTATTCGATTAACGCCGCACACGCATCCTCCCCTTATCCTTTGATCCTTTCTCGCGCAGCGATACACATGTGGACGAGTGTGCTCGACTACGTTTTGTTTTGTTCTTTCTTTCTTTTCTGTTTTACACTCGAGACACTCAGATCGTAATCCGTAAAATCCAAGATCCGCTCCCCGAACTCATTTTCGCACATAAAACTATATCTCTCGTAAGATTCGCCTTGAATATAATTTTACGTTTAAAGCGAGTCACAAGAGAGAGCGAGGCTCTATATAGATATAATTTTATACTCAAAACACCAGGATGACCTCATAGATTCTCTTTCTCGAGAGAGAAAAAAAGACCGCTTTAAATATAACTTTATATTTAAAATAAATATGAAAAATTCTAGCGAAAAATGCGAAAAGGATCACTTCAAGTAGAAATTTCGCGTCCGATATGTGGACTTTGCGAGTTTCGATCCCAAACGTCTCGTTTTACCTCTCCGTCGTCGACCTACTTTTAGTGGAGTTTGTTATAAATATCCAACGATTACTTGGGCTCTTTAATATTTTACTTCCTTTCGCTTAGTTTATTTACACATTAACTAATACGCGTTGGGACTTAAGTTAAGATCCGCCATGCGCGCGCCCTCCGCGCCGCGTCACCGATAATACATAATAGCTCGTAATAGCATCGCTACTTACTAGTAAACTTACCCTAGGTATGCTCTCTTTCCGCGTGTCTATCGGTCATCAATCTCAGGGGTCTCTCGCATCCTCTCGCTATACTCTCGATCTCTCGCGCTCGCGCTCCACTTTACATTACAAGTATTCCAACATGTACAAAGCCCTATTTACATTTATGTACATACAGCTCTCTCGCACTCCGGAGTCCTTCGCGACATTGATAACGCTTCGCGTACGAACGTGTCCACGCGCGGTGTCCGTGTTCGTGCACGCGATGAAACTTCTAGTTCGGGACGCCTCGAACTGGGACGCGTCCTCTGCCGCATTCTCGTCGCATGTTTAATTAATACTAAACGCGAATGTGCGCTCGCCGCAAGTTTGACGGCTAAAGTATGCAGACGTTTGATTTTTCTCGCGCAAGATCGTCGCCGTTTTCATCCGTTAAAGATGCGTCGAGAATACGGACTATTGTCTCTCGTCTCTGACACGCTCTGATCGACTTTCGGGCTCACGACGGCCTTTTTCCTCCCTTCCTAGGTTCGCACGAACGTCGAACGGATGGAATGTGGGTGCTTTCAACAATTGCCTGGCAATTATACGTTATGCGGCTGAGGCTCGTAATTCCCCCGGTCGTAGAAAATTATACACACAAGCTACCTCTTTCTGGTTTAATTGCTCTCTGGTAAATCAGTCATGGCGAAACTTAAACTCTAAGCAGCTCGTAATCTCCGGATCGTATAATCGCAGCTTTAAGAAATGATCTGATAAGAAAATGCGGCGTTGAATCGAATTCGATGGTAAAGGAATGTCGGCATCCTTGATTATACGTATTAAAAGATTTTATGATTATGTTAGATAACGTTTTTTCAGAGGCGATTATCCCGATTGACTGACGTAAAAAATCTTATGAAGTTCTTTTATAAAGATACAACTAAATAATAATGTTTATCTATTTCACAATATTCTTCGCAAGCATTTTATTTAAAAAAAATAATTTTTATAACTCTGGTGATCTTGCTAAGTTACTGATAAGTCGTATTTATAACGTTTTCATTTAGTTTAATTTGTGTTAATTTATAAAAAAAACTCACTTAAATTTTATCTTTGTGATATGACACATCGCATTCGTAGAGATTAAATTATTTATTATCCTACTTTTCCGCGAATATCTCACTAATAACAGATATAAATCGCCTCTGATAATATTCGAGATGCAATATATAATTTGGTCGTGCCAATTAATGTCAGATGTGAGTGCAGAGCTTTTAACTCTTATCTTATAAACTTTTACGTAGCAAATGTTACACATCTGTGAAGGCTACCGATATGCTGACATTCCTCGTGTTGAGTGCTTTAAAAAATCATTGATGGACACATGCTTCGGAACGCAGGAATGAGCAATTACACTTTTTTTTTAACTGCTCGGGACACATTTACACACTTAACATAGCTGGTACCCCTAATGCGATTATCACTATTACAATTCTCCTATATGCGTGTTTCTCATGAGCGAGAAATAAATCAAGCAACCACGAAGTCGTGACATAGCGGACAAAGATACGTTGAACTTATCACACTTGCCGGTGCAATTTCCTCGTAAATTACTGTTTTGTGTTAAGCAAACCAAATTAATCTTGTTAAATTAAATTCTAACTAAATAAAAATCTTGAACCTCTTTTAGATTTGATTATACTAATTCATATTAGGAATGAATTTGTGTGTCAATACAAAATAAAATAAACGTTTAGATTTATAGAGGAATAAATGTTCTCTCGCACAAGGAAATTGTGATTTTAAATATTTGCAAGTATTTAATTATTATAGATATTATATAGTCCACTCAACGTAATTTCATCCACAATGTACCACATTTTAAGACCATCGAAGCTCGCTTTCGATACTCTTCTTCAGCGGACATTGTCCGACGAAGATCCTCCGTGGTTTCCGTCGTTGAAGGCGACGAGGGACAGTTGGAAAAACGACAAACTCCCACTCGACACAATTTCCGCTCGCGATACAAAACACTCGGGGATGATAAAAATAAATAGCGCGCGCGCGCGGGATCCCTTGGTTACACGATTAGCTTAGCTCACGCGTTCTCACGTACACATACACGGTTTTGTTTTTTAAAAAATAGTAAAAAACAGTGACTAAGTGTTTTCGCGCATTTTTCCACGTCGCTCGGGAAATCCGCTTGTATCACTAATATTTACCCGCCCACTTACGATTCCTGGGCCCTTCTTCTTACCATTTCTCTTTCACGCTTTCTCTCCCCCTCACAATAATAATAATAATATATCCGTTACTGTATACATACATATACATACATATATATATATTTATTTATTCACTTTTTTATTTATAAAAATAACGTTCTGGGACTAAAACGCAACGTTCCAAAGCGGCGCGCGACGAGGAGCTGCCACGTACGACTGATAAAGGCGCTCCAGCCATTGCCCCTCGATTTCTCCTTTGTTCTTCCCGCACGGGAGGAAATCTAATTTCCGGCCATCAGCGCCGAGAACACGCTCGTTATTTGCTCGTCGTAACACAACTCGGCGAAAGCTCGCGCGAGGAACGTACCGAATGTCAGGACGAAGCCTCGCGCAGAATCGGCTTCAGGCAGAATATAAGTAAGTAGCTTCCTTTAGGTGGACAAATAAAAAAGATAATGCCAGAACGGACGTTTGCGTTGCAGCAGTTTATATTAATCGACACGTATCCTGGTGTTCTATATTCTGAAAAAAGAATACTCGTATATAATTAATTGGAATTAATTTTCTAATAGCCAGTTTTGTTGAATTATTTCGAGTGAAGAAACGTTATAAGTTTCGAGTTTTTAAAAGTTTTAATAAGTTATTAATGATCTCGGATACCATCATTCATTTTTGTCTCCATTGATTAAAATTAATACAAGAAAATGGCCGTACAAATCATGTTACATCAATAAATATGTCAATAATATAGAAATATAAATAAAAATCAATATTTATAAAAATCAAGGAATATCAAAATAGCTTGTATTATGTTTTGATATATCATATTTACAGTACCTCTGTACCCGAGTTCCCATCTTTTATAGATAAAAAAGTAATATTAAACTGTTATAATTCTTTGTAATTCTCAATATTTTATATAAAAAGTGAGAGACAATTATTCTCAAAAACCGCGAAAAATTTTGAGAGAAAATAAAATACTTAATCTTAAGCTGCGCATATGCCTGAAGCCGATTTATTCGAAACTCTTAAATAATTTACTTTCGAAATTTTATATAATGCGACTACCACGTTTGCCAGAAGGCGCTGAAATGAAGCAACGGATACCGTCACGTGTGATGAGACTGCTCCAGTTGTATTACTTTATGTCATAATATAAAAAAATATGCTTGTTCATGGAAAAAAAAAGAAAAAGAACATCATTATTTGTTCATTGAATTCTGAGACATTGGGTAAATTTCAATGCTTCTCTCGGCGCAAAATTAATGTAGTACGGCAACAATCTCACCTCAGATTAAGATACCGATTCCTTTATCGAGCCGTCCTTGATTCTGCGTAAGGATCGAGATACGGGCAATGTCGACTCTCGGCTTGTCGACGATACCGGCGCATCGTTAACGATTCGGCCGGCGGCGATATGTCTAGATCTATGTTACAATGTCTGGCTTCTCTAGATTTCGGATCCGCGCCGATCATCTACGCCTGAAAAGCTTGTGCACCGCCGAATACTTTTTACGGTATGTAGACTCGGAAGTGGCCGGACAAGAGACAGACTCGGTTCGTCCGTCGCATTGCGGCGATACGGACGTTAAACGGGCCGTATCAAAGCCGCGGCTCGCCGTAACTAGATGCAAACGATACGTACGTCACGTTGTGATTTACACGCGGTTTACATTCGGCCACGGTGAGCCGCGTTTAATGCTACGATCAACACGACACCTAATATCGCCGGACGTGTGACGGCCGAGCCGTCGGGCTTGAATCCACTTACCGCATCTGAATACCGGCTTACGATACGCGGTTTGTGTCGTGTCCCGCAACCCTCCCCGACCCGTTTACAATCGTGCGGCGGTGTGGCACGGGTCCGGGAAGGGTTGACGCAGATGTGCCGAGTATCGGCGATGCTCACCGTAATATTTCCTCCCCCGAAGTCCGCCGCGCGCGCGAGGATAGGATTCGATCTCGATCTCGATAACACTGTTATTGGATGTTATTGCCGTATATTAGATGAAATAATACCCGCAGAAACGACGCGCAGCACGTATGCTTCCCAATTCGATATCGACGAAACATTGCGAATTTTATGAAAAACTGGAATCGATAATCAGCATACCTAGGAAGTTAAAAAATAAATATTTCCAGCATTTCCAGTTTTTTTTCCATATAAGACCACCAATATACATGCAAAAAAGAAAAAAACAGAAACGATCATCTTTCGTTTAAAAAAATGTAAAAATAAACAAATACGAGCTATTTAGAAAACTAAATATAGCATTTATTAAAATAAATAAAGACTTGATTGATTTAATAAAATCGCAGCGGTGAAGATATTGCGAGCACTTTAAATTCCAAATACTGAAATTTTTAGTATTTCTAAGAAGATGGCAAAGTTTTCGTAATTACGTAATATCTGTGCCAAACAGAAGTTAACATTAAATATCAATGTGTTGAATGACATACGATATCTTGCAAAAATTTCCACGAGCTGCTTTTCAACATCAACTAAGATAATAAAACTTTGGTTCGTTACGCTCGTATAAAATTTACAAAAACATCATGCTTAAATCTCTCGAAACCCGAATAAATCTCTTCGAAAGCCAATCTTCGCGCGGCTGGTTGCGGACTTCGCAAAAAAACTCCCGTCTTCATCAGGACTCGTTACGTTCTGATCTTCTATTCGCGCACGCGGTTCGCCGATTCCAAACGCCCGATCACGACGGGCACACGTCATCGTCGTCGACTTAGCCTAAACGAGAGGTCCGCTACAATTGTTATACAGAGTCCGCGTCCGCGGTGGTACGCACTCACCCGCACATGTACACGGTATATCTTAAGAGAGACGGGGCGTCTGTTGGACGATGTGACAGCCTTAGTTGGACGCCCACCGATCTCGCATCACTCTCTCACATTCTCTCTCACTCTCTCTCTTTCTCTCTCTCACTCTCATCCTTTCTCTCCTTCCGTCTCGCTCGTCCGCGAGGAGACGTCCGATCGAATTTCCACCTGAACGGAGACAAGGGCGGCATTCCGTAGAACGCTCGCGATACGTCGATTATGGCTAAAACGCGACGATCTGCATCAAGACACCGTTGCGCTTACGCTTGAGCTAAAAAGCGGCACGTTCGTCTCCCGTGTGTCCTCTTCCCCGGCTGGGAGTACGCCGATTATTTTCTTCAGGAACGAATCATCGATACCGTCACCACCGTCACCCCCATCACCATCACGTAGTCCCGAAACCATCCAGACGGTTCGCGCCATGCCGGGAGATCGACGATACCGTCTCCCAGGAAAGTCCGTCGTTCCTGTGCGAGGGAGACGAGGAAGATTCCCCGGCCTGGGTCCTCATCGTCGGGACCTAACACTCGCTGTAGGACGGCGGCGGCATTCCGCGACCCGTGTACATGTCCGTCTGCGGCTGCAGGTGACAAACGACGGTGTGCCCGTCCAGCACGGCCACCGTCCGCGTGTGGTCCTGCTGCGGCGGCATGCCGTACGCCGCCGGCAACCGCGGCAGATCCCCGAGCTCGTACCTGGCCTGCTGCCGGCGCAGCTTCTCCCAACAGGCGTTCAGGGTTCGCTCCACCGCCGGCCCGTACTCCGTCGAGTCGGCGTAGTGCGCGAGATTACCGCCGCCCTGCCCGGCACCGCCGCCGCCGCCGCCGCCGCCGCGCTCCGTCATCGCCTGACCGTAGTGCACCAGGTTGCGATCGGCGGCGGGCGAGTACGGGATCAGCGGCCGGTGGTCGCCGTAACTCCTGGAGGACTGCCTGCTCATGTCGCTCTGTCGACGGCCGTCCTCGTCGGACATGTCCGACACCTGGATCTCGCCGGCGCCGACGATGCCGCCGATGCCGCTGCCGATGCCGCTGCCGATGCCGCCGTTGTTGCTACCGTTGTTGCCGCCGACGCCACCACCGCCGCCGCCGCCACGCTCGATCTCCTCGTACACCGGATCGTCCTCGTTGGCGAGGCCGCGCGGCAGGTGCACGTGTTGCCCGTGGTGACCGTGCAGCTGATGATGCCCGGCGACCCCGCCGTTGCCGCGACCGTCCACGATCTCCGTATACGTGTGGTTGTACGGCATCGCGGCGCGTCTACCGCCGATCGTCCTGGTGCCGGTGTTCATCTCGCCGGCGTCGTTCGGCCCGCGTCTCCTGCCGGAGTGGCCGAGCGTCAGGGTGTTGTGCGTCCTCGGGGAGTCCTCCTGCTCGGAGCCGCCGTGTCCGGAGTCACGGGAGTAGGACTTAAAAGAAATGTTCTGCGGAGAGAGAGTTAATGGTTGATGTTAGAACAATAGGCCAATGTACGTAGGAAGAGACGGGTGGGATACACTTCCACGTCCATCGAATTCTTTGTTGACACAAATACGTTGAAATAATCATTTTTAATGATTTTTAGAAATATAAGACATTCACGCGCAAACGACAGCAATGCATATCTGATAATAAGTGTTAAACATGAGCTATGTCTCAGATAAACGCAAATAATATTTATGAGTGAATAATAAGTATATTATACATGAAAAATAAAATATAAAAATTAATAGCTTTGAAAATTATATAAAAAAATAATTCAATAATTTATCATTATACCTGACACTATTAATCATTTAAACGTATGGGATTACCGAACGCAAAAGTGTTAAATTTATGAAACTCACGAGGATATTTTGCACAATTGAGCCGTTTTTATTTCATCGATCATCACTCGATCGATAGATTAATCAAAGAATGTTGAAGATATCTCTTCAAATATTAGTGTTTAATATTTATATAATAAAAAATAGCGCTACTTTCAAATGAAACGGCTCAATTGATGATCGCGCATGCATGAGAGGAGAGACGAGCGAGAAAGTTCCACTCGCATTACATGAGGACCGTATTTCACGGTTAATCATCCTCCTCTCTTCATTGTGCAGCCAAAAAAATTAAAACAACACGTAACGTATACCAAGGCACACAAGATGAGGTACACACAATTCATGACAGGATAAATGGAGCACTGTGTTCTGATATAAAACGTCATAACCGTGTATTCGCATTTGTTCCCGCGCGCCGGACGCGCATTAGAATATGAAAAAAAAAGAGAAAGGGGCAGGGGCAGGTATACCGGAAGAGCGACATGGCTTATTCCATAACATCTCCGTCTCTTTTGGCTTTACTTCAGCCGGGCGCTCATCAATCACCGCGTTTTGCTGTATCGGGATAACTTAACGAGCATCGCTAAAAATAAAAGTATAAAAACGAAGTACAACAGTACTTAGTGCGTTTAACAAAAGAGTTCAAGATTAAGAACGAAACAGTCTTACATTAAATATATGTCCATTAAATAAGTCTCTTTCTTTTGCAACAAAGGACATAAAAGAGTTAATTTAATTTCAATAATTTATGAGATTTTATTACTTACATTATATCTTGTAAATAAAGTAAAAAAGTTAAATCGCGGTTTTCAAATATCATGATGTAATTCTTTCTTTGTATTCAACGAACAAGGATCATCATTCTGTAACTCAAAGGTAAAAGGATAAGATAATTCATATTTAGATAGAAAATCTGTTCCGTCTTACTAAATTACAGAAAAACGTCGCTTGTTTCAGTCCCATTGATATATAACCGAAAAAGATTGGGAAGAGATTGCAAACGGAGGATTATGGCGCAAGCTATGTCGCAAACGTGAAAAATAATCTCACTTTACACGTCGACAAAGTGTGTCTCCGCATCTCCATGCTCAATATTCGGATCAGGTTCACTCCTAGGATGCGTAAGGGTGACTAGGTGCTGTGCATGAGTGAAAATTAATACCGCACATCATGCAGAAATAAAAGAGAGAGAGAGAGAGAGAGAGAGAGAGAAAGAGAAAGACCAAAAGACACACGGTGTACCGGAGACGGCTCTAGTTTTAGCGAAACTTTCAGCAAAAATATTACTTATAGGTACTATATACTTAACAACCAAGATTTTTAAAATTAAAATTTAGTTCAGCGAGGTCTTTATATTTCCGCAAATGTTAAAGTGATACTTAGCAAAACTCAATACAAGAGACTAAATGCTCGCGGATACGAGGATAGTGATTTTCGAGGTATTTGCAAACGCGCGGACTATATACTCAATTAGTGTACTTCTCACAAATACAAGATCCTCGCAAATACAAAGACCGTAGTTTGGCTCTTGCAAACGCAAACTGCTTGCCGACGTGAAGATCGTACTTAGGATATCATCAATGCGGAAACAGCGGTTTAGCAAATCCTTGCAAATGTACGGATCATGATATCAGTGAGATATCCGCAAATGGCGAAGCTACGATTTCGAAACGCCGTAGTTCGACGCTGTTAGACTTTTGCATACATTGTTCAAAAGTAAGGAGACTATCATTTAAACAATTTAAAGCAACAATGAATTTTTACCTTAAATTATAACAAATTTTTAATTATTTTAATATCTCTGTGTGACTTACATGCATTAAATAAAAGTACTTTTATCAAGATGAAATAATACAAAAGTTTAAACGATCGCAAAGTTCGTCTTACGTTAGAGCCGCCCCCCCGAAGTTGAGAAACACATCGTGCGAATTTAGCGGTGAATTAGTTACCTTCCACATGAGGTTTTTGTTAAGGTGGCCCCAAGTGGCAGTGGCAGATTTGGGGATATTGGGAGCTGAGGGTAAGAAGGCGTGACGTGCGTACGGCAGGGTGGCCACGATGTGAGCCTCGGTCGAGGCAGGTTCACCCGGCACCGTTACTGCCGGCTGCCTATCGACTATCGCCCAGCTTCGACCGGATACCAAATACTGCAAAAGCAACCAATCCGCCATTCCCTCTTAACCCTTCGCTTACTGATGGGCGGCAGGGCCAGCCCTGTCAGTGTCGCTCGTGATTCAGTGTATATACGTGTATCAATGGATGGATTAGTCTCTGGATAATTATCCCATGCGTGATCACCGACCGAAAAATCGAGATGTATTATTAAATGATTATATATGAAATATTTGCGTAGATTCAATGCAGATGATTCGGGTCAGTAAACAAAGAGTTTCTCAGCTAACAATTGCATTGATTTTGGGAAACAATTCCGCTTCACCAGAATTGTAGAAGAAGACATTGGAAATTTGCCGTGATGTAAAAATCACGGATTAAAGAATTGAAGAATTTGCTGTTTCTTTGGGAAAACTTGGACAGAATTAATATCTCTTTTTTGTTTCAATCTTTCCAACTCTGTGCGACTCTAATCAAAAGAATATCCGTTATTTTTTATATTTTAGAAAAAAAATGATTTAATTTTCAATTTTCAAAATATGAAATACTAGAAATTAAAGAATTATATTTAATGCTAGCTTCAATTAACAAAAAATATGGCTATATTCTTGTCCATAAATACACCGTAATCCAAATTGAAATCACCGGGCCGAGAACACCTTAAGCCTCTCGATCGATGAAGCAACGGGACAAAAGAGAGACCTCGTGCGCCAATTAGGATACATAATTGTGTGGATACGGGGCGCGTAGATCTCGCGCGACACGAGCAGACACGAGGGAGATATGCGCGCTGTACACATCCAGCGATATCTCGGCTACCTCGGCGTGCGGTACCGGAAGCGGAACGGATTTAACTCGTGCGGGAGCAAATCTACGACGTAGCGCTCTGAGATACGCGACGTCGACACGCACGCTGAAGGATTCTCCCCGGACACATCGCGGGGGCCTCCCTCCCTCCGCCCTTCGGCGGGACGAGAGTCTGTTGCGCAAGAACGACACGTGATTGCACCTGTTTCGAGACTCTATAGGGACGGGTCACGCGACCGCTACAGCCGGACTTCCGGTCCGAACGAAACCTACGACCTGCGATTCTGACACAAGTCGAGAAAGAGTGCTGGACGATGCCTTCCGCTTGGATGACTCGTCTTCAAAGAAAATGGCGAAGTTCATTTAGACTGTAAGATTTTCAAGACAAGAAAAAGTCAAAGAAGCTCTTCACACTCAGGGAATTAAATCATCTGATGAATCGATGGGCATTCCGATTGAAGAAGTTGATTCGAGAGATAGTAAGTTAAAGTTTTTAAAAGGTATAAATGTGTTAAATTTAGTTGGATTGTTTCATACTAAACTTTTTAATCCACATGATTTTCGGCAACTAAATAGTCGCCAATCATCTGAGAATCGTCTTTATACTTTACTTCGCGTGGATATGCGGTTTGGCGTTAATTAGCGAAACGCATCCAACGATAGGGATAAAGAGAAAGAGAGAAAGAGCGAAAGTGGCCGGTGAATGAGCATGTGTGATGCGGTGAAGGTGTGACAAATGTAACGGATTGGTTCGCGCGGATTTTCCTCGCCCGTACCTCTCCTTTTTTTCCCTTCATTTTCCATTAAGTGACTGATCGTGTGGGTGAGTGCCTGAGCGAGCATTTGAGCGCCTTTTAATCCTTCACACTTGAAACACCAATCCGATTACCGTTCTTTGTTGCTTTCATTATTACCACAATTAATCTATTTTTTATAAAATTTATATAAAGTTTATCTACTAAATTTATCGTTTGCGTCCTCATAACATCGCTTTTCAACAATACAATAATAAAAAGACATTATTTTTTTATGATAAAGGTAAATATACGAATTTTCCCTTTCTACTAACAAGCTGCTGAATAATTTTGCTCGCTCAAGTTGCGATACATAAATGCATTAGCAAATATAATTTTGTAACACTCTGTGTCAATCGGTAATATGACAAGTGCAAAGGGTTAAACGTACGTTTCTCAGCGTGTGAAACATGTCGGCAAGTTCGACGGAAAACGCAAAAAATTTCCGTGCAAACGGTAGCACGTTGCAAGTGCAATGTAATAATCGTTATGCGCGAGCGTTCACATTTTCGAGAAAGCGTTTTCCATCGATCGCCTGTTCATGGGAGGGAAAAAAAACCACTTAATTACTCGAAGCGCGTTCAGGCGGAATACGGAAGTGCCATGGAGTGCAAGAGAACAAAACGACGTGAAATGCGACGTGTAAGTGCTTGCATAGAGTGCATCCCTTCGTACTCCGCCCTTCGCGTGTCCAGTTAGAATTAGGTCCGCTGGTACATTACGAATCTTTCTAAACGTATACCTTCCCCATCGCCGACGGAAGTTCGTTTGTTTAAACTCCTTCGTCGTGAAAGGGCGATCTGGTTGACAATGCGAATAAAGTAGCGTGGATAATTACTAAAATTAAAATAAGTTTTTATACAAGGTTGTCGCGACAAGTATCAACAGTCTCTTATTATTTCATTCTTTACTTCTGTCACAACTTTTTATATTTTAGAAGAAATTATATTTTATCAATCTTCAAATTATGCAGAAATTGCGTCTCTGCCAATATTTTAAATGAAAAATTTATATATTGTATAATAAATTGATAAGATAATTTTCTTAAGACTACATAAGTGAGATTGATTATGACAGTAATTTGCTTCGAATATTGCAACTGTAATAAATGAGTAATCATCAACTTGCTGATCAAATAAAACTCATCTGGTATATCAAATATGACGAGCAAAAGGGTTAACAGAAGGCAATACAAAGGAGACGCAATTACGAGGGCAATCGTGAATCATGATTGTGCGATTGTATCTGATTAATCTGATGTTACGAGATTCCACGCACGTTCGAAATTATTTCTATTATGATTAGAAGAAAGGCAGTAACTGACAAGTCAAACATATATTTTCTCAGTTTTGTTCATGTTGTAGTGCAATGATGATTTTAGCGACATGTTTTTATAGTTAAATTACAAGAGCATGATTTATTTAATAAATCAAATTAATCAAATTAGTTAAATTAATCCTAAATAAGTTAAAAAATTAAGAAATATGACTAAAAATTTCGAGTTAATATTCTGTTAATAACAGTATATTATATTTGAAGACATTATTCAGTGTAAAAATTTAAATTTGTTTATTAATATTTAACTATTATTTAACATGACTTACCAGATTACTTCAACTGTAACTGCAGGTAAAATTCCCTGTGTAAAATACTCGTTTCGGCAAAATTATATCACTTACTGCCTTTTACTTCGTCACAGATTTCATTGACGATCCGGTAGGTCTGAAATAAACGACGAATCGCGCGAAATCGCGCTCTTCGTAGTGAGAGAGGGAGCGGGCCGGGGCATAAGAGGGTACAAAGTAGCCAGCAACCGCATTACACCAAACCCCCGAAGCCAGATAAGAAGCACGGAAATCACCACTGTTAGTAGGAAGTCTTGCGGGCGAGCGTGCTCGCGAGAGTGCGAATTCGAATGTTCGTGCTGTGCCTGCCTTCCGCACGTTATTTACAAAATGGGGACGTCGAGTATTATCAAATCGATAATCTGGAAACGACATCTCTTCAGTCGAATTTGCTTGTAAAAAGATAAACGTCTACTTTTTTCTTTCCTTCCTTCAAAGTTTGAGAAACAAAGTTTATAAATTCTTTACAGAAAAAATTTTTTAAACTAACTCTTTTGCGAAGTAAAACTAAACCATTGAATGACATTTAATTGTGATAAAGAAAATGACATGACGAGTTTTAGAAAATAAAAAAAAATAATTTAATTATTAAAATAAAAAATATGGAAATGTTTTTCCGTTATTAATTTGACACAGTACTGATCAATGCAATAATTGTAAATATGACAAATTTATTTATACGTTTCTGGACAATTTGCGGTTAATTGAGCTGATGAGCAATACGTTTTCATTTATTCAGGCTGTTTAAAATTCCAGTTACTTGTAATAATTTAGTTTTCAAGATCCTCGAGAGATTGTCGTTATCTGTTACTTGATATCTTAAATAAAGAATGCCGGATAATACCGAGAGACATTTTCTTAATTGGAAGTATAATAGGGTCGTGATCGTATTAACAAGGCACTCGAATTAAAGTGCTATCAAGAAGAAACACCGAGTTTCACTTATTCCTTTAACGAGCGCAAAATAATATACGAGCTGTACTAAACAATGACCTACTTTAATAATTTTTACACTAAAGTCATTATTTGGAATAATCCATCGAGAGAAGCTAATCGCAAAGAAGAAATGTAATTATAATTAGAGAAAGAAAACATTACAGATTTTATTTTTTCAAGTCTCGAACTCATTTCTTTGCCAAAATTTAAAGATAGATATAAGTTTAATACGAAGTTAAATACGAAATAATTTAATATTAGTAATTGAAGAGCATTACATCAAAATTAACTCTGCGTTGTAAATAAAATACTACAAAGCAATTTTATTTTGAAATAAGCATTTAATATTTAAAAATGCAAAAAATAAAAAAAAACTGAATTTATGAAATTTTTCGTATTTTCAATCATTTTTAACATTAGTTTCCCTATGACTGACATTTTCCTACAAACTGTCCTATAACAGCATACACGAGAACGTTCAACAATCTCTCTTTCGAATACATTTTTTGTTTCGCTAGTTTCTCTGTCTCTCTCTCTCTTTTTCTCACTCTATTTGTGTCGGCCAATTCTCTTGGACTCTCTGAGCGCGACAAGGTCGAAAGAGCTGAACGGTTCGTTAAATGCCTTTTAGTTCGCCGTTTCGCGAGTCAGTTTTTGAAGTGACTTGCTGATAACGCCAAAAAAAGCTTTCAGGTTCATGTCGGTGTCGAGCGTTAAAGCCGAATGTACACTTAACATTATTAATAAATATACACTTTCAGCCTGTAACAGCCTGACATATTCATGGAAAATTTAAATCTTTGTAAATCAATCTATAATATACAAGAATTACTTTCAAAGAATGAAATTGTTGATTGTACAGTTGTAACCGTAGCAATTCTATATATTAATACAAAAATTTAGAAGTAAAAATGAACGTCTATTGAAAAGTTCTACTATTGCAAATAATTTCTAGGAGAAAAATCCATGAGCATACGCTATGCTTTATCTGTAAAAATAATAAAATAAACTAGCAGGACCGCCTGCCTTATATACATGCTGCAACAAATTTTATATAATACATTAAGAAAAGAAAAAAAGTCTCCAGATAAAATTCGATTGTCCGATTGTTAAATTGAATACATAAGCATGGGAACTAAGTAACTACGTTTAGCGTTAAATGCGTGACGAACCAAGGTCTATTTACACGCACTGAAAGAATCAAGAGAGATAGACAGAAACTGTAATTCACGCGACGACGATTAACGAAGGGGCAAGTTTGAAGGAAGGCAGGCTGGAGTTCTGAGCAATAGGCAAAAAGTCAACGGTGATAATTAATCATAGACGGATCATACTTGTGTGTTACTCGTAATCATACTAAAAAGGAATAGAGCGAGTAAAGAATATACAGAAAAAAGAAAGAGACAGAGAGAAATGCAATTTATCGATACTCGGAAAAATTATCTTGATCCTATGAGATCATGTACACGTTGTCATATATGCTAGTCTAACTTCTGATATACAATATCAGAAAACGACTTTGATTGATACACTTCATGAGATTGATCAAGTATTGCACCGTCATTACTATATTGTAAAAAAAAGAGGGGGCACGTTCCCCTTTCGGACTCCTACAATTCCAATCTTTCCGGCTGCTCCACGGATAAAGCACAGTAACCAATTATTCTTATGAAAATTAAAATGCCTTAATTTTTGCAAATACTGCGTCGTTCTGTATTACATTATCAGTTTGCATCTTATTACAAGTAAAGAAGGGAAACGACAAATCAAGAGCTAGTTTGATCAAAACGACAGTATCTGCAAAAGTTACGAACATAATGTGGGACCTATAATAGGCCTCTCGATTTTCATAAGCGATATCGATAACTGCGATCCCGCGGAGCGAGCACTCCACTTCGCTTCGTTATCCGGTGTGTCTCGGTTTGGTGTATAAGCGGCGTTTGGATACCTTGCTGAGCGGGATGCCTATTGTGGTTGCTAGGTGCCATCATGTGCATCTGGTGTGCCCCGACCGGCGACCTCAGCGACAAATTGTTCAGGTTCACGTTTATCGAAAGATTCGTATTGTTACAGGCGGCGGTCAGGTTGTTGTGATTGTTCGGTGATGTGGTGCCGACGTTGGTACCCACATTGGTGGCTGCGTGAGGCGACAGTCCGGAACTGTCGGTGGTAGGGGCCGAGGGATTCGACGACGTGTTGTGCGAGGCGAAGTCCTTGCCGCCGTTGGCGCCGGCGGTGCCGCCGCTGCCGCCGGTGGAGCCGGCCGAGCCGCCCGTCACCGTCTTCGAGCACCTCAGGCACTTCGGCAGCCAGGAATGACGGCGCACGAACTTCCGGTACTCCTTCCTCACCTGCAAGAGCAAAGCAGAGCCCGCCCGACCCAACGAAACGAGTTTAACGGTGCGAGAAAAAACTAAAGGCCTGTGCGAGACAGCGTGCGGATGCGTTATGTGCATTTTCTGCGAGTCTGATACATGGAGATTGCAGACTGCAGGGCTGCAGACGGCCTCGACTAAATAACCGTGGTATATGCGAGTAAAATAATCATTGAAAAAAAAAAGTAGATAAAAACATTGCGCTTCTTTTTTCATTTTATTCAGTTCGCGTCTTTTGTCACCTTTAAGCAAAGTTAAAAGGCCGTCTGCGACTATTTGTGAGAATGTTGTGCAATTTGAGTTTGCAGGCTCGAAACTCTAGTGCCGATTTAACGAGAAATAAAAATAATATCGGTGCTCTTCTCGCGATGAGAGATAAACAAAACAGTTCTCAAATTCTCGAAGAAATTATAATGAGCCCACTATGGGTGGCGAAAGTAACGCGAAATAAACGCCAGTAACTTGTATTGCGCTTTATTAGACTTTATTGTACAGCGCTTTATTAGACAGATCATTTTCTCATCTCCATGTTCTGATTTTTATGAGCAAAACAATACGATGTTAACATGATTATTGTTCCAGCAATCTTAAATAGTATTAATCGTGATCGGCATGTTAAACTTAAGCGCTAGAAAGTTCTTCAAATTTTAAGTTAATATAAAAATGGATACATAAGTGAGAATAATTTATATAAAAAAAAAAATGTTACAACTCACTGTTTCTAAAGAAACATAAAGTTTATACAGTTTTTCAGGCAACGATGTAACATTCCATTACAAATCATTCGTAAAAAATATGCAATAAAATTGACTGGGATCTTACAGGAGATGTGTATCGATGCGAAATCAAATACGTTCTTATAAAAAATTGCACTGGGATCACTCTTAAGTAAAAATTATTACATATTTTACGAACAACTCCGATTTTTGTTGTTTGTATTTCTCTCTCTCCGGGAACATCCGGGCGATGTTGCCGGAATGGTTTAAATCAAGGCGGACTTCTGTGCCCCGACGTATTCCCTTACCTTCTCGTTCTGTACGCAATGGAACACAAAGATAAACAGCCCCTGGAGACTATTCAATACGGTGAAGATGTACGCCATCACGACGGATTCTTGGTTTAAGTAGAGAAGCCCGAACGTCCAGGTCAGACCTAGTAGAAACACCAGCACGATAGCGCCACGCAGCCAGGCCCTGATCAGAAGATACAGAATAATAAATTACAACCGGAGAACAGCTAGCCAAGTTTCTGTTGTACAATACAAATCGCGATGGCGGCGCTTAAAGGGGACCAACGTATCGTCGAGTGGACGCTTCGATGGAACATGCTTTTTTTCAGATGAAACGAAATCTCGTAAAGTATCATATCTCCTCGAAGGAAACCTCGGATCGATTGTGCTATTTAAGTTCGCCTTTAGCGGCTTAATAAAATTTGACATTGAAACTGACACGTGGATTCAATATTCTTTGATAAAAATAAGGAGATATTTTCTGCAGCTCGAAGGACAAATGAAGAAAATGTCATTAGTACAAACACGATAACTTTATGGATTTCCAATTTGCAACACTGTATTCATTATAACTGATCGCTAATTGAAGGTATAATTGTAACATCACAATCAACTAATTTTAGAAAATTTCTACATAAAGAGAAAAAATTTTATTCATTAATTTTATTTTAAATAGATGCAGTAATTTCCATTTTCTTTTTCTAAATTATTCGCTACTCGTGAAAAAAAAACGTTAAGATAATTGCAGCCGATCCCAGGCTTCCTCAATTGATCGCAAAACACAGTTTTAATGCTTGACATTACGACGTCGAACGGAAAAAAATAGCGCAATTGTCACGTAGCGTCGTGAGACACGCGAAGGTTTGTCGACGGCGACGTTTAAACATTGCGACATTATGCTGAATAGGAGTTTTTACTTTTGCAAGCAACGCGAACGCCGCTTTGAGCGTCGCCGGAATCGCGGCGTTTTATCTAAACCGTTATGATTAGAACGTGTGGCGTTACACAGGTAGGCGGATATATCTCTCTACGGTACTTCCACGTCTATCTACTTGTAAATCAGGCGTAATACCCGAAACTAAGGAGAATACTACATGCAGTGAATTATCGTGTCTACTCACAGGAAATGCAAGTGCAATAAATACAACAAGTGTTGTAATTATCATATAACCGGTAGCAATAGTAATTTCAGTTACTATAGAAACATCATGAGTTTACATAAAAATTTTGCTTGTAAGAGACAGTTGAAAAATATAGAAAAAGTGCCAATCATCTTTGGCAAAAAACATTTTATTCGAGAGATAAAATTAAATTATTTATTATAAAATTATATATTAAAATTAATTATAATATCGCGATTAATTATAATTACCAGAATATTCTTTCTGCGACATAAATAAGCGATAAAGCATGATTAAAATAAACACGGATATTTAAATTATTAGATAAGCAATATTATTATAATTAACTTAAGGAATAAAAATGTATTGTACTTTTTTGGAAATTTAATTCTCACACAAATAAAATTGCTGTCTTTTATTATAACATATTAAACTAATTCCAGAATGATATATATTAAAATTAAAATTCAGATTTTAAAACTTCTATTTGTAAAATTAGATTATTCTATTATAAATATTAACCTAAAAATATATGAAGTTTAAATGCTGTAAACTAGAGTTAGCTCTTATATATTTATTCCTTCAACCAATGTATTAATTATAATATGCACATAAACGCATTGACGTTTTAAATTGCGCTTCCTATGAGTGTTACGATATCACGTGGTGGTGAGTGTTTTGATGTATGATGTGAGAGACTAAAGTCTACGGCTACGTTCACAAAAATCAGTATGAAATGATACTCGGATAGCTTAATCGAAATGAAATGGACACAAAAAACAGGATGATATCAAATGAAACGAGCGAGATGGCGATTAATGAGACAATGTTAACGGTATGACTGGTGAGTAATAATAAAAATGGTAAATATCTTACAAGTGCGCTTGCAATTTGTTGGGAAGAGCATTCTCTTCCTTTCCACTACCAACCAACCACGCCATGCAGAAGAATGTAGAACAGTGTAGACAGAAGTGGGTAGAAGATTTAATACAAAAATGAAACAAGACAGCAGTTAGGTGATTGTTCCGGCACCATTAATTAATTGATTATAGCTTATTCTCTGATTTGCAATGCTCGATTCGCATTACTTTTTGCCGAGCGCGCTGAAGCACGGCGTTTTTGCTCAACAATCGCAAAAATGATTGACACAATTAGTTATGTAAACAAGGAAATACACAGCGACAGCAATATTTTAGCACCTGTCATCGCGAAAAATATTATCTGTAATAATCCGAATCGGGATTGCAACAACTTTTTCACTACCATCACCAAATTATTTACGTATTTTCACGATTTCATAAAAATCTAGAGATTTATGCTTTTTTATAATAGTTTCACACAAATTAACTATTGACTAATATGCCTCCGTTTACAAGATCCGTAAATTAAATGTGACAGTATACAGGGTGTTCCCCTGAAACGTTTCCAAAAAAAAAGATACATAAATTAATATACATTTTTACACATTTACCATATTTATATTATTTTCTAAAAAGTTAACAATCCACAGATACAATTTGAAAAATTTAAAATCTATGGAATCTAATAACAAAATAATAACAAAGTAACGAAAAGTTAATATCCACAGGTTGAAAAATTTCACATTTTGCAACATTTTTAAAGCATTTAAAGATTATTATTAAAATTTACTTAAAATATTTTTTGGTGACACTGTCGCGAAACATAGAATTTCCAAAAGCAAGAATTAAGATGTGAAATTCAAGAATTTTGCAAAACAAATAATTTACAGAGTAATCTAAATAAAAAATAACTTTAGCAAGCTATCTTGACGCTGTTTTTTTAAACACTTGGAAACACTATGGCGCACCCTGCATATGTTTACAAATCTGTTTACAATCTGTGTAATCGAATGATATACTCGTGTATATCCTAGGTATATCACAGCAATACAGTGGTGTGTCGAACGAACGAAATCTGCGGTTCATTCCAAACATAGGACTCAAAACCAAAACAAAAAAATCAGCATGGCCGCCAAAAGATGCGTGACAACAAGATCCGCGTTCGGGAGATCTCTTTAAGCAAGTAAAGCTTGCGAACGTGTAAACCGAAAGCACCAAACAAACATCTCGATTGCTACTCTTCGACGGGAGGATCAAATCTCGAACGTGACGAACAACGGACGCACTTGACTGGTACACGGTATATACAGTTTGCAATTTATATGATGATTTACTAAAAAAAAAGAGAAACTACTAGGGACCGCTGTGCTTACCTTGCGCTAGCCAATCGGGAATGCTCCTTGCTTTTCATGGCCACGGTGGTGTTCGCATGCCGGCACATCATATAGATCGCCATCGATAGAAATACAAGATTTGCCTGCAAGAGATGACGTTAAAATCGATTACGTTGCACTTTGAATATCACTGTTATAAAGTCGAAAAGAAAATATCATGCCATGAAGCGAGTGATAAGATATCTTATATCGCCAATACTGATTTTTTCCTAATTGATGGTTTAGTCGATAAAGTATCGGACAATTACCAGTATAACAAGTATCACAGGTCCGACGAAGCTGAAGATGAAATAATTATCCGCGCGCAGCCAGCAGTACCGATCGGTACCGTAGCTGAGTGGATCGATTATGCACGAAATTGCTACGACCAGCAATGGTGCGCCATACGCGACCAGATAGTACCACCGAAGCCGCGATTTTTCCGCTTCGAATACCTCGATCAGCATCACGTACAACTGGAATCCTGTAACGTAATGTGAGACCGTGTATAAAAAATATATAATTATTATAAAATGATAAAACATTACAAATTATATGATATAAGTAAAAGGTTGGCCGAGTTGGGGTTGTAAAGGTAAGTAAAGATTGACTAATTTACCTTCGAGGAACATCCAAGCGAACGCGCACAAGAAGAAGAAGTGCAGCAAGCCGGCGACGATGCCGCAGACGATCCTTTGATTAGTTTGGCCGATTCCGCAAACGAAGAGTACCTCGGCAATCAGTAGGCACACGCAGAGATTCTTGTGGATCGTCGTCCTGTCCGACTGCAAATCAGGGATCAGGGGGAGAGTGACAAAAAATTCCATTTCGTCGCGATTGAATGCCGATCGATCGATCGGCGCGGCGCCCAGCCGCGCAGTTATATTACATTACCTTCAGTCCGCGAAATAATTGAAACGTGAGAATGGCCAGGACGAGGCAGACGACGGAAATGATGCAGCCTATATACGTGATGATCTGCAGGGCGACCTGATGGGCGATGTCCAGCCTGACGGCGTGCACGTCCATCAGCACGGCGAAGTTCGTCAGGTGATTGCATTCGCATATGGTGTGAGTTTCGTTGGTCTTTTGTATCTGGCATCCCTCGTCCGACCAAGCGCTGTGGGAAATAAGGTATCGCGTGAAGAGGAGATAGTCATTGTTTACGTTATTTGTTACTTTTCCGTCGGATGTACAGGCGTCAAAAGCTACGCGAGGATAGTTTCAATTATAGATTTTTCGGCTGTATACAGCCAGAATATGTAATAATAAATAAATAAGTATACTATAATAAATATATAACATTTATTATATTATATATCTAGAACTCACAATTAGTTCTAAAATATCTATGCGTGTGTTTGTATGATTGCATGTATTTTGGAATTGAGTTTATCGTTCTTATAAAAAATTTTTAAACGGTAGCAATGAAAAATGAAGAAAATTTCGAAAATAAAAATTAAAAAATGTTATTCTGCAATCAATTTTAAGTAATTCTTAATGCTACTTTAAGTAAAAGTAAATCTTTTTATTAAATACCGAATTTGTATAGGATATCGAATCTCTATAATTGAGTTTGAATGAAAAAAAACTTCACAGATTAAATAATAACAAATATACTTCCTATTTCCGCGAATTGTGGCGAGTGTTGTATATAGCGCAACGGAAGTACCAGGAAGAGAAAATTGAAAATGAAGAAATAAGAGGAAAGACTCCTCGGCACTTTTAGTATTGTACGAGGTGGAAATAGGATCGGACCGAGGGCGAAATTACCTCAAGATGTAATCCCAGAAGACGCAAGTGGGGTTGGTGACGTTCTCAACCGCCAGATGTCTGAAATACACCCGAACGGGTTCCGAGAGCTGTATGTGCCGGCCTTTTCCCAAGGACGCCGAGATAACTTTGCTGTTGAGGAGACGGGTAGTGTTCCTCCGCGGCAGAGGCTGGGGATCGTCGCTCATGACAACGGACGGCGGCTCCGCTTGCGGCTGCAGTATCTCCTCGAGTCTGTCAAAGGCCATGAAGACCAGCCGAACGATGCCGGCCTCGCTGTTGTCGAGCAAAGCGCCCCTGGTAAGTTCCACGCGATCGTTCGAGACGGTCCACCTTTGCTGGGCTGCCTCGCTCGGGAAAACTTCCAGCTCGTTGCCGATGTTGCGCGCGTCCAGTACGCGAACTTCCATCACTGTGGGCGAAGACACGCACGTGGCTAATTAAGCGAGTAGATGTATGCTCTCCCATCCCGTGGCGCGTTTAACGCGCTCTATGAGAATTCTAGCCGTGAATTCGCGGAAGACGCGAATTAAATTACGGCGAAACAGAGGTTTTCAAACTTTGTACAACAAACACTTATTTTAAGTATACTAAAAATTTAATTTTATCCAATTAAGGTAGAAATCGGAACACTATTATTGTATAAATAAATAAAGTTACGTTATAACTATAATACAATTTTGCATGGAACTCTGAAATATCACTTTTTTCAAATACGAAATAGAAATAGAAACTATTGTTATCATTGATTTAAAAAATACATTCCTACGCAGGAGCGCGTGCCAAATAGTACAAATTGAAAACCACTGTAATAGAAGAAAAATAATTTTTTATTTCTTCGACTTTTATCTACGTAATTGAATAAGATTAAAAAGAGTAATTTAATCAAATAGTTTTCAAATAGTCAACAAATTATATTGTTTAAAATTTATTAACTCAATTATTCCAACTTTATCAAGAAATTTACTTGTTGCAAGAAAGAGCAATAGTCCTAACACGCTGTGCAATTTGCTGCGAAATGAAGGATTGAGAAATTAATAATTGATCGCAGGATCAATCAGTGGCGTTGCCAGGAAGAAGGACTTAATGCGCTTTCGATCTTTCTTTTGAAAAGGAGGACGTTACACAGCATCCGACCGGCTGTCGCTCATCAACTGCCCTCCCCCCCTCCCGTCCCCTCCTTCTTTCCTCCGACGCTTTTTGCTCTCCGCTGTTATGCAGTTTATCAAGCGTGCATCTGATGATGCACGTACACAGCGGCTCAATCAAGCCGCGACGCACTTCCGGGAAGTAAATCAAGTCGCTCGTAATTCCACCGTCGTTTTGTAATAATAATAGCGTGCGCCCGCGCGCCATACTCGTCTGGATTATAACGTAATCCGGGCGGGTACCGGAGAATTACGATGGATTCGGATCTGTATTTTATCTATACCGGAGATTACCGGGTGTTGGGTGCGCGAGCAATATAAATCATTCGATCGTTTGCAACGTACGCCGAAGGCGAATGCGCAACGTGCGTTCGTTCCGTGACTTTAGAAACGCTGATACGAAAATATAGTTACTCCGGAGGCATGACGATTCGAGTTAGATAACGAATTCCGTCGCGAATTCTAGATTGTTCAGCAAAAAGGATACAAATTAGTTTTATCAATAACAATGTAGTGATTAATTTACGAATCAATATTATAAATTATCTTAAAAAAACCAAGAAAATTTGTTCAAGATATATATTTTGCCTATATTTATAATTACTTTTTATATTTATAATATTTATAATTTCTTTTTATATTATAATTTTATTTCTCTCTCTTATATTTTGAATTTACGTCGCGCAATGCGCGATAGAAAATTAAAAAGTATTATTATAAATTTTCTTTAAATCTCAAGCTAAATCGTGATTCTATTTTACGTTAACGACAATTGCAAATGAGGTTCTTAACATAATTTCGACATGATGTTCTGCAATTATCTAGGCAATTGGCTATAAGCCAGAGATAGCAGCTTAATGAGAAGGATATTGAGGTTCTTAACGTCTCCCCACTTGGCATGTAAAGGATATAATAAATGCATAGTCCGATAAATTGTTGTGTAGCAATTACCAATCATCATTAGCAGTACTCACATATGTTTTTGCCCTCATGCATAATGGTCTTCTCGTGCATAAGCGTGTCGGCCAGTAAGAATGCGTTCTCCTCGAGACCGATCAGCAGCGACGTCGCGACCCTCATCTGCTCCTGATGACTGAGATCCTTCCAGGACGCCATTTGCGCCTTGTCGAGCAGGTTGCTGCCGGTCCTCACTACGCCCTGGAGCAGCTCGGTGACGCTGACCTCCCTCTGATTCGGGTCTTGGTAGGTCTTAATGTCCAGGGCCATCTTCTCGGCCATGTTCTTGATGATCTTCGTAGTGATCATCATATCGCCGCCGTACAGGCCGCGGCTGTTGTTCGTGACCTGCGACAGCTCCCTGCTGATGCCGAGAATCACGTCGCCGTCCGTCACGCGGTTCTCCAAGGTGGTCAGCCAGACGGACCGGCACTCGCTCAAGTCTGGATTGTCGCGGTGCCAGAAGGCGGATTCTCCGCGGGCCAGACATCGCCATCTGGCCAGACCGTTGGCACCGCCCGGGCAGCTCTGTACGGCCACTTCGCCGGCCCTGGTCGTATTCCAGGACAGGTTCCTGGCTGTCACCGGAGGACACACTTGTCTACCGTAGTCGTACCACTGGCCGTTCGAACTGGACTCCGGGTACAGAGTGCTGGGTACTGCAATAATATGATTACGATTCGGTCAGTATGATCGTCTTAAGTGACCAGCTAACGACTGCAGTTAACGGCGTCGGCGTTAATGCGATACCGGCGTCCTCGGGGATGCAGCTTGGTGCGCAACGACGCTCGGAAATGGTATTTTGGCCCTCCCCGGGGGAATCTTAATGCTTTGTCGCGATCAAATCAGAAGTGTGCTATTTACTCGCGTCAGTTTATAGACTAGAAGTGTGTTTGTTGTAACAAAAGAGAAAATAAAAAAAAAACCTAAGACAATAGTGGCTTTAGACCCGTTATGATCACGACAGCCATAATATGTCGGTCATCTGTTATGCTTAGGCGCTATCTGATATCAGCGGCTTATCCACGAAGTCAATTTATAGATCTGTGGACCTATAACCGGGACGCAGGATAGCTTGTTACTGTGTAAAGATGTTATCGCTGTTGTCGATACAAGATTGTCGTATGTAATCGACTAATTGGTTATCGACCAGATAATTATCAAGGATCTCTGGATCCCCAGAATCCATATCCAAAAATATATCGAACATAAAATCATAAACCAAAATGACACCGTTTAGTGCTGCTGAGATAATAATATTAATATTTAAAAATGGCATGTATCACATTATTATCCAATGTTCTCATTAAAGGAGGAAAAATCTTACCGGTGGTCCTTCGGCTGGTTCTCCAGGGAGCGAAGGTGGACGTTGTCGTAGCTTGAGTGGTCTCAAACATAATCGGCGGGTTATTCGCCGGAGAATTATTCGCAGGAAGTATTAAGTCCTGATCCTCCTCATCGACTTCGATGTCGACGGAGGACCTTGTTGACGTGGAACTGAAAACGGAGGGGTCTCGTTATTCTCGATGGTCTCGTACACATTGAACTTTACGACCTTATAGATCGCGCCTGATATAAATTAACGACGTAAAGGAAAATATTTGTTCTTGTACAGACGCAGTGATTGAAGAAAATTAATAGCGCAAAATAATACGCGAGGGAAAATTTCGATACTTTTGTTCTGTTCTATTTTTACGCTTATATGGATGATAAATGTGACACTCGGTAATATTGAAATATTATACATAAATATATGATTCTGGATTAAAATTCAAAATTTTTTTCTCGGCTTTTAACCGCTTGAGCCGCGTATTTCAAATGTTTATAGCACACTGACCTCGCCGGCGTCGTTATCGGCATCGCCGGGGTCGACACTGCCGGTGGTTGCTGGGGTGGTTGTTGCGCCGGTGTCGTAATCCTCGAGGGAGGCCTGACAGTCGGCTTAGCGGTGCTCCAAACACTCGGCTGTGAAGTTATGAACCACGGCGGACTCGGCCGGGACGTCGTCGTGGTGGTGGCCGCTGCGAATGTTTCGTCAAGATCGCTTTAATGAGGACGGGAAGACTGGCACTGCGAAGGAGCTTTCGCAGAGGAAAGAGGAGGCGACCAGGCGGTTCGTCTACGAGCTTATCGGACTCGAAGACTGAGTATAATTAAGAAGGAAAGTGATTTCAGGGGTGCAGGATATTTAAAGCTTTCGAGAGGTCTCTTCGGCACAGGAATATCGAAGTCATCCCTCTTCTCTTTTTCTCCCCCCCCCCCTCTTTCTCTCTCTCCCCCTCTCTCTCCCTCTTCCCCTCGGATTGATACGATGGGGAATTTATCCACCGCGTCGAATTTATATTAGACTCTTGTTAATCATTCGATAGAGTTTGAATGAACTGTACTTTGCGTATATTCCCAATAGACCGAAGGGAATGAGATATCCGCTGCTCGGAGATACCGAGATACTCTCATCTCTGTTTTTCTTGGCTCGCTACGTTGGAAGGAGCTTATCCGCTGTATCGGATTTATATCGGATTCTTGTTAATCGTAATCATTCGATAGAGCGCTTGAGTAAATCTCCTTTTGAGAATATCAGATATAGTAAATAATATTTGAATAATATTTGAATTTTATTAAAATATTTGATGCGCATGATCGATCAAGATAGTTTCGCAGATTTAAATTGATTTTCTAATCAAATGTAAATAGTGAAACAAGATTTTTACCGAAGGAAGTAATAAGAAAGAAATATAATTTTCAGACTATACCAAGTATAACTTTCCAATTTTATTAAAATTGAAATTTGAATTTAAAAAATTAAAATTTAATAAAGTATTGTATAAACACATATATAATAAAATTACGAAATACTTCTATTAAATTTACTTTGTCTGTGAAAAATTTATTATTTTTTTCCAGCATTAAGGACAAAGAATATTAAAAAATTTTGTGTTCGTAAATGGTCTCGAGTATTAATAATTGGTGAGTAAACACTATATGAATAAAAATTAAATGCTCTTTGAGCATATAAATCGTTCGAGAAGTATTTTGCGAATATAAGATTCAAATGGTCAAAGAAGAAAGAGAGAAAAAGAGAGACGGAGCACAAGAGATTAGACTGCACGGTTCAATATCGCGACTAGATCTAGCCGTGAAGGGGGAAACGATCTTTAACCCAAGATGGCGACGACAGTTAATTCCAGAACGGGATGGTCCACGTATTTCGCGGTACTATCTCTATAGAGGTCATCTTTAGTGTCCGAGGGGGTTTGTGATAAGGTAAAATACCGAACGTCGCCGATATTCGTCGCGATAATCGCGCGGGCAAAGGTAAGACGTGCACGTGCAAATCGAAGAGAGAAGAGGAATCGGTTTTACTTCTCCTGTGGCCACATTGGAAGCTATTATGAGATTCGACTGTTCGCGAATATATATTGGTGGCGTGAACTAGAATTGCAGTCTTTATCGAATCTCCGCGAAGTCGACCGACACACGAAAGCAGCAAGGGAGACAAATATAAAGGACGAAGAGGATTTGGATATCATTAATAGAAAATAAAACAGCGTATTCATAGGAAAGAAGACAAATTAATATGTATATTTAATACTTAATATTATTATTTAAATATTAAATTCAATATTAATATTTAAGTTTCTGATATTTATTAAATCAATGCTAATCGTTAATCATACTTAATGCAAATCCTAAAAAACGTTAATAAATACTGTCAAAAAATAAATTGAAAAGTGTATATTTCAAATATATTGTCAAAATTAATTTTTCTAATTGCACTTATTTAAAAAATATTTATACTTTTAAAAACAATTACGATTCACAAGTTTTGTGGAATTTCCTGCAAAGACCAATAACGTCAAAATAACACAAAATAATTGCAAGATAAGACTGACGTAAACATGAAAGAGTTTACTTACCAGACACACACCGATAGTGCGCTTCGAGATATTTGTGTGTGTTTGGGCAAGGATCGCCGAATTGCAGCGTGGACGCAACGATGCTGCAGTTCTGCTGGTCGTTGCACCTGCACGAGGATTCGACTCGCGTTTAACAAAATGACCATGGTACACCCTTACCACGTGTACCGCCATGGATCCAGTCTTGTCTCTTTCGTTTCTTCAATAGTTGGGAAAGAAGAGCGACGCTCTCGGAGAGAGGCTTTTTCGTCGAAATTCGTCCGTTTTACGCGTGTTCTTTTATTCAAGCCTAGCAGCCTTTTAGCAAAGCTTAGCTTTTGGAATTTTTATTCTCAATTCTTGAGACGTTAATTGAAAGAATTTGATTAAATTCTTGTTGGCAAAAATTGGATTTTTAGTTAAAAATTAAAAACACCAGTCGAGGATCGTAGATGATATTTATTTTAAAAAATATTAGACTTAGTCATTGTCATTTTTCAACATTAGAAGACTGTTATAGAAAATAAATCAATCAAATAAAATTATAAAATAACAAAAAAATTGAATTAATTAATAAACAAAATTATAAGGAAAGTGAATTTTCCAACGTCAAATAAAACAACAAAGGTAATGAAAAGTTATTTATAAAAGAAAAAAATTGTTAAAGCTGCATGACGGTTTGGGCGTATCGTCTAGCGTCGACACGATCAGCTCATAAGACGAAATCATAAGACGAAATAAATCCTCTTTGCTCCTCAAATTACAATTCCAAGATCGTGAGGCTCTTCCGCAGCGCGTGAACGAGAGGCGAATTCTTTGGGATATCTCGTAACCGTAATCCGCAACCGCGCGAAAAACGACGTCAGAATAGAAAAATGTGAACCAACCTAAGCACTGGTAGTGAGCCTCGATGTACTTTCCGGTCCCAGGACAAGGGTCTTCCTCGAAAACGTCGCTGCGCACGTCCACCGAACAGGAATTACGATGATTGCACCTGCAATCGTCACGTGTGCGAAAATGTCACCCAGCGGAACGACCTTACAGCGATTTCCAAATTCCTCGCAGAATCACGAGCTGAGAATCAGGCGAGCACGACGATTCCGCGTCTATTGCTATCTCACGAGTTTATTGCGACTTCTACGTGCATGACTCTCTCTATTTCTCGAAAATCTTGTTCGATATTTTATGATATCTTGTCTGGTAATACTTAATAAAATCTTGAACTCATAATTTCGCAGGTATATCTAATACTTGCATTAAATATCGAAAGATAACATAGTAATCGAATTAGAAATCTCTTTTCCACTTTTATAAGGTTCACAAATAGGGATTCGTTAATGTCGCTTCGTTTAAAGGATAAACTTGGAACAGAGTCAAACTACGATATTCACACTTTTGTAGCAATTGATGGTGATCGATTTATGAAAATGTATTAAATTCTCTTAGATTTCTCGAGCATTTTCCGAAATCTTCGCTCGAAGAGCAAAAGCGACTTGTTAGTCTCACTGCAAATTTCGGAACAAAAGCTCGGCTCTCCCGTTCGCGGAGCTTCGTCGGATCCGTTATATCACGGTTGTTCGCGTGTGTGTTAGCGTGTGACAGTAGGACAATGGGTTAGTAATGACACGTTCGCAACAGTTTCAGACATAAGCACAAGTTAGGCGCACGAGGTAAGACAGACGAGGATTCTAGTCCCAGATCCGGGCAAACGGACGTGTGTGTGCATGAGAGAGTAACGTAGAAGTGTGTCAGCACCGAATTACAGCCCGCCCACAATATCCCACGGTGTATATACAAAGATTAACCGCATGCAGTGAATGTTCCTCCATTTCGAACGAAATTGTTGCGTTGCTTGCGCCTGCATCGACGAAGGCGACAAATCGTATCGATGTATGTTTGTACATAAATTCGTATCGCTCTCTTCACGTGGTGATAATTTATTTTGAAATAACAGGTCGAAGTAATGAGATCTGGTTTCCTTACTCAACTAAATTAACATTTGTAATGAAACTAACGTTTATTGTATTAAAACCGATTCGCCGATTCCGTCCGTTTAAGTGTGCTTCGCCGACTGAAAAGATAACGCGGATTCCCCTTTTTAGCAGAATCTCTCCGTTAATTTAGTTTCGCGTTTGTTAAATCCTTCTCTCTCTCTCATGGCGTATTTGAAAGCTCGCTCGCGTTAACAGGGAGAATAATCATGGTGAATGTTACTTGTGCGACAAAGTAAATTTTTCTCGTGCACGCGAAATCGCGACACTTTAAAGGACAAAAGCGCGGCGCGGCTCGTCGGCGATCGTTAGGTCGGCGGAATTATTCTCTTCCGAGAGAATCTCGGCAATTCGCCGTCGCGTTCCCGTTGTAACTACGGGACTTGAAAATATTTAGTATCGCAGTATTGTCGTAATAAACTTTCCGCCCCGCCGAACTGCCGAGCACGCTTGACATGACTTCTCTCCGTTAAAGATTTTCTCGTTGACGGATTTTCAAAGAGGGACTCTCTCTCTCTCTCTCTCTCGGAAACTTTCCTGCGAAGGTACAATAGGGACGGAGAGTCTTCCATCTTGAGACGAAGGTTTCAGTTAACGTCGGGAGTATTTTCTTTCGATCTAAATACCGGGCAATTTTCGAAAAATTCGCATTAAAGCGCGATTTAATAATCGCCCGACAGACAATTCATTTTATGTTAATATATTATATATATGTGTATAAATCTAAAACCTTCTTGACCTATCGCACTTTTTAACGGAATCTAGGTGATTAGAAACATTGTGTAATATTTTGTACATGCGAGAAATTCTACATCTGATAAAACATTGTAGACTTAATCCACTTCATTCGCAAGCGTGATAAGAGAGAAGTATTGCTCTTGAAACTTCAACAAACGGATTAAATGTGAGATTATCTAAATGTATCTTTATTTAATTACGGCTTCACATCCATTCATGTGTGAATGCAAGTATAAATAATATGTTCTATTGAAAGATTTAAAAACGGAGGTCATCGCTTAATTTTGCGCACAAGAGTCGAAAAATTTTATTTACTTTGCTCAATCCGCCAAGATAGTATCCCGAGGTAGTACACGTGGGATTTCCACCTAGAGCTTGTTTGTTCACGACGCGATTCGACGATCGTTGCGCTTGTTTTAATGGCCCGCTCGTCCGATCGAGATTACCCGACGGACGTACGGCCGTCGCGTCGTTGCACGAGTGCAATATCACTCTCGGCGAGACCGAGATTTAACGCAACAACTTTATGAGAGTGTGATGTAACGCGATATTTGATTTACAAGTGCGACCGGCGTCGCCGAAATTGAATTATTCTACATTGATCTTTGAAAATTTAAGTCCTCGCGTGATAAAACATTTTGCTTTTTTTCAAGTAATTGAACGACACCGGAAAGATTCGCAATAGCAACAAATTCGATTTCATGTTCCAATCTTAAAAATGTAAAAAAAAAAAGATGCATTTGTACTCCGATTTCTAAATTGTAAGTCGCTAGAGCATATCTTTGGAGCACTCGATGGTAAAAATTTATTTAAATTTATTTTACTTTTCGATATATTTTTTGAAAACTACTTTTAACAATATTTTTCAAATATTTTAATTTTTATAAATAAAAAAGATCGGCATCTTAAAAAAGCACTTTTGAGACTTTAAGACCAATGATAATCAGAATACGCTTTGACAAAAATACGCAAGAAACATCGAGAAAGTATATTAAGTTAAGAGGGACACTAGGATCTACTCCGAAAATTATTCAACAATAACAGAAACAATGAATTTCATCAATCTCGTTAGTATCTCATGATGTCGCGCCGTGCTATTTTTCCCGCGTCGCGTAAACGCTCTGATTGGTTCACGTAGTAACCGCCGATTAGTTCACGTCGGACGTCGTCGGTGCGTATAGCCGGAGCGCGATCGCTCCACTTTTTCGCTCCTTTTTCCTCGTTCCGGGCGAATCTCGCGTACGAGTGAGCGTCGAGATTGCCGAATTTAACGACGGACAATTACTCCGACTGTATTAATCGGTTATAAATCTCCACATTCGCGGCAAGTACCCGTCGTTTCGCGTTTCGTCAGATCGGCGTTCGTCGGAAAGATTCGGTCGGAAGGATCATCGATCGATACGCGCGTCTCCCAGCGTTCGCTTCTATTAACCCTTCGTAGTCACACTTCTCTAGAATCCCGCGGTAGTCACACTGCGTCGTATTGACCCAGTCGATTTTTAATGGCTGCCATTTTAATGGTATTGGTCCGATCGGGTTCAAATAATTCTGGAAACATACTCTGAACATTCTAGAATGTAAAACAACTGCGGTTTTGTGAGAAATCAAATGGCAACCTGTTGAAAAAAAATCGTGAACAAGTACATGATTAACGGTCTCTACCTATAGAGGATACTTCAAATTCTTGTAGATGGCGGACCAAGCCCCATTTTAAGCTAGGCATTTAGCTGATATTTAGATCCAAATGAAGGTGGGTCAAATTGATCCATGTGTGACTACGAAGGGTTAAATAACATATGAAATGTTGACGAAGTGCCGAGGGACTGAGCAGAAACGGGTAACCTCTCCTCGCGCGCGTAATATTCGCGCAACGGTCGTTGTTCGCGTCGGCCATGTTTACCGACGCTTGCCAAAATTCTTGCGGGCGCGCCGCGAGCAACGAGTGGAGTCCAAGGGTGAGTGTGTCGGTGGTCTCGGCACGTAAACAATCGGCTCGGTCGCGGTCGAACGTATATCTCCGCATCCGCAATGTGCTTTGCGTAGTTGCGTTACTCGCGTAAATGTCACTTATATCGCGATACCGAACGGAGCGGACCTGTCGGATCCACGCGCAGCTGATCTGGAGTGACCGAGCGCAGTCTAGGACAGGTATTCATAATAAATTTGTACTTATATTTAAGACCGTCGTTAAGTACAGTGTTAAACACTGTTAAATATTAAGGTATGAAATTTAAACCGACATCTTGAATTAAATGACATTTTGTTACTTTTAACTACTCTATGTGTCGAAATTTATTGTCTTAACACAAAACAGTATTATTTTAACTACATTGGTTTAGTTAAATTAACGATATATTGAGTAGGAGCAGTGGCGACCTATAGAAATGATTAAAAATGATTCAAATTGAGTATAATTTAACATTACGAGTTTAACAGTGAAATGTTACGAACTACGGGTTCTCATTTATAAATGTACAAATATTAAAATCTTTGTAATTAAGATTGCCTTGAAATAACCACAGACTATGAATACAGGCCTAGGTATCTTATTTATCGGGAGAATTTGCCCCGGCAACTATGTGCGCGTCAGCTGTGTCAGCGAGCATCGACCAGCATCGGAGGACTGTTGCTGGACCGTCAATCCAAGCAGGAGATTGTTGGCTTCACTGCAATATTCGGCGGGTGGTGAGTGACCAATTTTTACTAAGCTCTTCGTATGTCATTGTACAAAATTGTGAAATTCGTCGATCTCGATTTGACGAAAGTAGGATTATTTTCCTTATTTGAATTTCCTACTTGATACAAGTAGGAAATAAAGTTCCTTTAGCCGATAAGGAGCAGAATTAAAAATCCGAAGGCGGATAATAGTCACTTCCAAATTAAATATACAGGTGTAAAAAACGAGATAATTTCTTATGACTTTTCGTCGAAGTGCTGGATGGTAGATCTTAGCGATTATTAACATTTTTGTGCCTTCCGCGTTCACAGAAACTTCGCGTGCTCACGGAATATTTACGGCGCTCAGCGCGATGATATTTCGGTATGAGGCGTCTTCCCGACGTTATATCTTCCGCTCGTTATTTCGGGATTATGAGTTTTCGCGGGGCTTTTTGCGCACGCGGTAAAGCACTGAAAGTCAAAAGCATTATAAAAGCACGCCCGAAATTCGATCAAGTGTCAGGCGGGGGTGACACGTCGCATAACACGGTGTGTAATTTCGAGATCCTCCCGGATAGCGGAAATTTACAGACGCGCGTTCGCAGTGACGGACGCGCGTGGGGTTATTTCGCCGGAAGAGCCATCGGGGAATCAATCGATCGCGGACAAACGGTTACGACGAAATTCTTATCGTTCCAGCGACAATCGGGCGCGCTGTCGATACGTTGTCGCAGTTCAGGCAAAGTATCGACAGGAGGACGCATAGCTCCGCGCTCTCCTGATGTAATTGGGTCCGCTCGAGATTAGTTCGTTACAATGGGAAGCGTAACGATTCCGGCGTATTAGGGGTCAACAATGGCCGTCGAATTGCAGTGTTTTGTTCCCGCGTTATTGACGCGAAAATTCGCTTCCAATGTGACAAGCGAATTTTGTCTATTTCGCCCCACGGTGAATTCGTGTCAGTGACAAGAAAAAAAAAAGATTGACAGCGAGACACAATATTAACAACGCGATTAAAGTCACGGTAATAAATGTATCTATGTTGTAACCACGATTTATTAATTATGCATCGGGCAGCGCTGCATTGTAATTATTTATACGATTCGCATAACAGTTTCCAATATCGCGACGTAAATGTGGTCGCATCGGCGGCGTTTCATCGACAACCGAAATTACAGCGTAGCCAATTATAACGCACTGGCGCTTTTATTTGTTTAGCGGGATGTGTCGACGAGAGCTATCGTTCTCGACGCTAAGTGATAACGTCCATTTCTCGTAACCGAATTCCGAATTTCCATCGGATAATATTCGTCGATCGTTAAGCAGTGACTTTTTGAACTAGTCTATCTTTAAATTGCGCGATCGCGAGTGAAATAAATCGACGTTTCCACTGACATTTGACCAACGGAAATAATAGTTGGATAATCAAAATGTAAAAAGTTGTTGTTATTATTAAAATTGTCTCTGCTATTGACCTTAGATCCAACTTTCTTCAATTTCATCGTGAACGGCAACTCGGTTCTAATTTTAAACAAATATAAAGATTATATATACTTTAATTTTTGTAGAAATAATTTCTTTTCCATATTAAAAGTTGACTGATTATATGGAAAAGATGTTTATAGTATAGATATAGACAATTTAACGATATTAAAGTTTTTCTATACATATATGTTAATAATTAACGTAACTATTTTCGTATATATTTATCGAAAAAGGTATCTATTTTTATAAAATTTGTATTTCAAAACAATACACGCATCCAATGTTTAAAAATGAGAGATTTCCGAGAACCCGTATTTTTTCACCGAAAATTCTTAAATATATGTATAAATATCTTGTCATTTATGCGCAATTTAATTTAGCAACGAATTATATTACTGAACATCAATTTAGACGCAAAATATTCTCAAAAATCAAAACAGTCATCAATTTCGCGAATTCGTAGGCGGCCTGTTGGATATTTCTATCGATCTCTTTTTTTTTTCTTACGCTCGCGCACACCCCTCTGTCTGCTTCCATCCCTATCGTCGGGTATCGTTCGGCTTGCACGGCGGAATATAACGAGGGTAAACGTAATTTCAGACGGGTAAACTACGAGCGAGCACGAAAAATCGCCATTTCGCGGATGTTGCGCCGTTTATTATTAAGGCAGACCCCTCTCTCTCCCTCCCCTTTTACGGTTCCCCGCCCTGTTCGCTTTGTCTTTCTTTTTTTCACGTGCATACACAAACACACACTCGCCGCGGTAGCCCCCGCTATAATGATCGATTCGACGGTGATTCAGCCCTTTTCCCCGCGGCGTTCGCAGTTAATATCGGCACGACGGGGTTTCGTTGTACGATATTATTATTCCGTCTGCTGATTCATCGCGACATTTCTGTCCAGTGCGTGAATAAAAGTAGGCAACTTTAAGTTGCGCACGAAACAGGTGTTTCTAACTTGTTCCTTATAATCTTCGTCTTGTAATGTTTTTATAAGAAATCGCAGATGAAAGTTCTACGTTGTTTGAACAAAGCTCCGACTATTTTGCTTTTATTCCTTGTCACCGTAGCGAAGTATTCAGCCAACATCCGTTTATAAATTTATAACAATGAGTGAGGAAAGGCACGTGGCTAATTTTATTATTTTTGTTGGTTGTCCGGTGTTCCTATCGATTTTAGGAAAACTAAATTTCTCGAAGGTTTTCTTGTTACCGTCGCAAAAGCTTGAAACCTACTTGGATATATATATACAATACGTATCCACGGCAACGAATGGATTAATCGTGCACATAATCCGCGAGTAAAAGCGCTCGGTCGCGTAAGCGGAGCTTAAAAGCGCCCCGCGTGTCGCCGGTAATCCCCGCGATTTAACGAGGCGCGTGTTTGCGAACTATGCTGCATTGTATATCTACGTGCATCTTGCGGGACGCGACGCGAGTCGCTTCTCGTACTTCGTGCCCCACACCGGTAAGAAACTTGTCGCCCCGGTAAGCGAGCCACGAAACATCCCCCGGCGGGGAAAACCTTCCCCCCTCGCGTAAACTCGAATCGTGTGCATCGTGTGCGCGTGGACTAAACTGCGGCCCGAAACTGCGCCATTAGGACGCTCCTAAAACGGCGTTTTCGGTATCGCGGATACGTGACGAACATAACTCGCGCGTTTAAAAGTTTCGTCACGTCGCGTGGGAACAAATCGGCAGATTCGCATGATTTAAAGACAGCTGTGCTTGTTATTATACGTACACTTGGATTTACGTACGTGTGAGAAAAAAAGAGACGTTTACATAAAATTAGGTAATTATATAGATTTTGCCAGCGATGTTTGACTTGTGGAAAATAAGGATGTCTTATGTTTGAATTTCAATTTTCTTTATTTCAAGTTTCTTCAATTTTCCAAATTAAATCTCCGATATCCTAATCGATCAAGTCCAGCTGTTAACCGCCAGGTCCACGTGCAACGCGAACGAAGGAACGCGATCTCGCACGGTAACGCGAGCCGGCGCGACGCCTATCATACGGTATCACCGGACGAAAAAGGGAAGCCGAAGAGTTTTCCGTTTCAGGACGGGCGAGAAGGAGTCGAGTGACTTTTTAATCGTCGTAGGAATGTCTTTGTGCCGGCGAAACCTCTCCGTCACTGGCGCGGATTTCGAAAGGACGCGCGCCGCGTTGAAACTCGACGATGGCGCGTGTAGCGGGCGGATGTGTAGGGGAAAAAAAAGCGAGGGTGATATAGAGCCGAGAGTGGAACGGGTCGTCGGAAGAACAAAAACGAGAAAAGAAGCGGGGGCGTTCGCTTTGACGCTTATAAGCGCTATAGAATCGTGACCGCGACGCGAGTCAAGTCGGATGATAGCGTACGATATCAATGATGACGTCACTCGAGACATCGGATACTTGGGAATACCATATCAATTCCTCACGAGCTGCTGCTATTGCGTCGGATTACGGAACGAGGATGCCGGATATGACGATCGAACGATACAATTTAATTATTTGATGTAACCATTCCTATTCTGAGATATTGACTTATTTGCTTTTGATGATTTTTGTTAATCTCAGCTTTACGAGAGGCTCAGCTGCAAAGAATCTGATATCCTGCTCTTAATTCAAGAGTAATAAAGTAGATATTGAATATAGGTCTGTTTTGAGATAATTTGAATGTAACTGAATTTTAGCTCGTTTAGTATAATTTAATTTTAACGATCTGTCTTATTTTTGTTTTTTATTCAATATTTATACTGAAACGTATCTATCTCTATCTTTCGTCCGCGTTTTGTCTGTTCGAAAACTGCAAGTAAGTTTCGGTCTACGAGTGCGGAAAAAGAGAGTGGATTGAAAGAGGGCGAGAGTGGTGACCGACCGGGGCACAAACACGATCGGCGATGCGCGCCTGCTGAAATTGGAAATTAATCGGTTTTGCGTTGTTCGCGAGGGTGTATTCCTCGTATGCGTACACCGGCATTTCGTTGAACGAACGAGCGAGCGAGCGAGCGAGCGAGCACGGCTCCGTTCATTTACGCTCCGATAAATCGAAGCGCCCGGGCGCGATTTCGTCGCCGAGCTGTCTAGCGATTTTCGGTGTTTTTAGTGTTTAACGTACGAGTACCTATGCGCGTTTCATTCGCTCGTGCCGGGATAAATCGAAACGCGATCGCCCGCCCGACCCGTTTCTGCCGACCGATTTTTAGTGTTTTCAGCGTTTAATGTTCTCGTGTGCGCGACGATATTCTAGCTCGTAGATAGCTCTATTTCGTACACAAAGCTTGGCGATTGATGTCACAGTCGAGAGGATGAAGATGATAGCGATTTTATCGTAATTTTCAAAACGCATCGCGTTGCAATGGTAAAAAAGTTGCTCGAGATGAAGGCGAGTTTTAAATTCATATTTCGATAAGATTGATTTTAAATTCATTAAAAGATTCTTACTTAGAAAGTGCGATTGGTCAGGAACACGCTATATTAATTTATTTACACGATTAACACGATAATAAACAACGTGTATAATATAAAATGTATTTCTTAAAAATCTTGTTTTGCTTTTATTATAAAAATTAAATTAAATTAAATGTTATGGAAATCGCAAGAATGTAAAATATTTTAATATCAAATATTAAGTCGATATTTGAGCTATACGTGTTTAAATAACTTTTTTATAAAAAGATATTTTTTTAAGTAGATTTTTCTTATCAGTTTAAATGAGAAGCACATGTGCGCGTTGAATGAGGCTGCCTTACAAAGATTTAATATCCTCTTTTATGATTACAACAAACAATCCATCATGTTATTTAAGATTGATAGTGATCGCGAACATAAAAGCGGACGAATGCCGACGAAAAAGCCTCTTTCCCTACTAGGAATTTCCCGCAGGACAATTCCTTCAGTAGACGAGATTCTGCGCGGGTTTACACAACGGGTAGCCAAAAAGAAGGGCGGAAAGACACAACACAGGAGCATCTCTCCTTGGCATTCCGGACGGCAAGAGAAAAAGGAAGGATCCATGGCAGCACACGTTGTGTTCTGTCTTATATATATATACACATATATACGTATATTTTTTTAAATAAGACAAAGCTTGTACGTGTACCTCTAACGGTAGCCGTGCGCAGAGAAATCTCGACACAAGATTGCAAAGACAAATCCCAAATTTATTTAAGGTGAGCTTTAAAAAAAAAACACAGGAAGTTTCTTGAAACTAGCAGAAATGTCTATTCCACAAATGTTTATGGGATTAATTTCTCGTTTTAACTATCAATAATAATAATTTGAAGAATTTGACAATTAAAAAATATAAATAGATATAATAATTTAGAATGTAATAACTTAATTTTTGAGGTGCAAGATATGACAAGATTTCTCCTCTGACACACAATTGTGGTACAGCCACGATCGTGAAATTGAATCAAGAGCTGCGGCATCTAGAAATTAACACTTTTATCACACAATGAGATGCATATTGCACCGAATCCGTCAACTGGCCGACAGAAGCGGTACAATAGCTCGCGCGAATTACATGCGCGTGGCTGTACCAAGTAAAAGCGTTCATTATACAGAAAGTGATATAAGTCAAACTTTGGAAAATAAAAACTGTTAAAGATTGATATTGTTAGGTATTCTTTTGTCTAAAAGTCCAAGTTTTTTAAAATTATAAGTTTGCATCACATTAAAAAGAATGTATTAATTTAAAGCGTTAAAGTGAGCAATATAATTATTTGTCACATTTATTTTTGTCAGTTTAGTAATTATTTTAATTACTATATTATTAAAAGACGTTACACATTAATTTAAGAGCGTAAGGAAAGCAACAAAGTTACAGTTATTGCAAATATTTGTTGGCATTACTGCTTCGGTGTGATTTTCAATTACTTCAATTGATCCTAATTACTTTATTTTAAAAGCAATATGCTAATGCTGGAGAAATTCCAAAATTGTGACTAGTATACCACTCTCTTTCGAAATGAACGACTCGTATGTTAAATATTACTATACTGGTGGCATGCATGCACTGGTCGAACAATATGGTAGAACAAGATGGAGCAAGAATATCAAATTTATCTTCATATCGCGCGGCTGAGTATGATCGCAATTTCAAAGATGTTTACTCGCACATTTAGTGCAAGTACCGTACTTTTCGTTTGGATCCACCCCATTATCACCTTCAACCTCGCTCAAACTTCATCGATGTTGTCTCTGAACACCTTGTATAAATATCATATCTACGTACTGCGGCGAGACGCGCTCAACGATAAAAAATTAAAAGAAAACATTGTTCTTCATTTCTCCCCCCCCCCCCCCCCTCCTCCCCCGTCATCTCTTCCCTCGCTCTCATTTCTTTTCTGATTCCTGTGAGCTATACCAATCCGCTCACGGCACGACGACGGTTGAAATATTCGTCGGACTTCTTCCGCGTATTCGTGATTGGAATACTTTTAAGTACCTAACCGGGAGCTCTGTTTCTTCCTCTTTCTCCCTCTCCCTTCGTTGCAACGTCTCTTTCTCTTAATCCGCCCGGGGATTAAACGAGTTTTGTCGAGAGAACTTGGGAGCGTGGGCAGGTACATGAGACCGCGCGCGCGCGTGCATGTGTGTACTCAAGTGTGCATGCCTGTGTACATGTAATTACGCATGTATGTAGAAATGTGTATGGGCCGGAGTAAAATGCCGTGCATCTGAGATATCTCTTTTATTTCGAACATTATACGAAAGACTCTTTCCGCGTTTGCAGTGACAAACGGCGCGCAAGTTGATAAAGCTAATTTTTTTTCACGAAATGCATTTTGAGCTACAGTCTCTTTTTTAAATATTTTAAATAAAAAATTTAATTGAACCAATATAATATAATCGATTTGAGACTCACTGATTTCATATTTAAAATGATTATATTAATAATATAAATTGTAATTATGTTAAAGAAACCTGTTGTTCGAGTGCTATCGACAATGATTTTAATTTGACTTAACGACAACCGCTTAAAAATGAGCAATTATTCAAAAATTCCAGATCTTCGCAAAAAATAACACAAGAATAACTTTACTAGTTCATCCGCCGTTTGTTACTGTGAAAGTTTTTCAAAAGATACTTTTGGCGTCTTTGGAAACACGGGAGATACCGAGGATAGCGATATTTATTGCGCTACCTAGCTTCTACATCGAAGCAAGCGGTTACGAGAAGAGGCGAGATATATTGTGAAAACTCGTGAAAAGATATACATTAAAGAGGGGAGGGGATTTTAAGTTGGAAAAGAGCGAATGGGGTAAGAAAAGGACTTGATCGTTAACGAAGGGGCGTTCGTTAAATTAAGGCGAAAGAAAAAGACGTACGTGAGTAACAAAACGCAGAAAACTTTGCCGTCAATGCGACTGAAATCCGTATTTGAATTAATTCCTCTTCGTGATATACACATGGAATTTATTCTTCGATTATCTTACGTACAAAGTTTTGACTTGAGAAGATATTCATATACATCATTTAATTTAATGTCTTATCTTTCAGGCAATTAATATAAAAAGAAAAAAATAGTATTAAAGCATTATGAGATGTATTTTTCTATTAAGATATTAAAAGATATTCTTCTCGAACTTAATCGATTGAAATGAAAAATTTGATCTCTCTCGCTTCTCATTAATTTAAATTAAGAATGCATCAAAAGAACCTAAGAAATTGATCGATAGAGAAAAGAAGACTAACAAAATAAAAAAAGGAAAAAATGAATCAATAAAAAGATGGAAATTGCGAGGCACTGAGAGGAAAAAACCGATTCGAGAGAGACAACTTTGTTCGCTGTCTCCCTGGCCGTAAACGCTCTTAAATGAAATGACGAGGCGGCTAATTTGCCCGTCTAACGCGGTTATCGACAAAATTTTCTGAGATTGTAATTAGCTTACAGTTTAAATACCGTCGTGTGGCAGTTTCTGCAACACGAAAAATAAATGATGGACCTTGATTATAGATTTTGATGAGAACTTTTTCAGAATCAAATAAAAATAAAAAGTAAAAAGAAATGGAAAGTGAAGTTACAGTCTCTTAATTGGACATTTTGATAAATAATATTATAATATTTTTAGGAGAAGATTTATTGCATTGTATTGTTTTTACATAAGTAAAATTATATAACAAAATGCATTTAAGCATATTCAAACTATTTGAAACTAATAAGAAATAAAGTTGCAGTTTCTATTAGAAATTTCAATATTTGTTATTTTGTTAATTGAATTATCGATTCTTGAAATATAATTATTTGTATTGAAAATCTGTAGACATATCTAGTTGTCGCGGAGGAAATGTGGAAAACAAAGAGAAAACAACGAAAGCTTTGTCGATGAGGTATAATTATATTTTCCACCAAATGAGATTACGAGGGAGTTAATTCCGTATAACATAATTATAGAGTTTGTGTGATTGCAATTAAGTTCGATACAATCGGAAGAATGGCTGAGAAGCAAGATTGGTCGGATAGTAGGAGGAAGTAAAAAAATTGATTGAGTCAACGAAAGAGCGATGAATTTTTTTGCGGAAGTCATTTTTAATTTATTTCAATAAATATCACGATTAAATCCTCGTGATGCAAACATCGCGAAGTAATAAACCAAGTTATACGCCTAATTCCAGGAATAATAACGAAATTAAGATTAAACTCTGGCTGCGTAAGTGCGCAAAAATAATAATAAACACGAAATTAACCTTTTTTCGTTGTCCAAGAATTTACAGCAAATGCTCGCGCATCGCGCAATATGAAAAGCCGCGAACAAATCGATCTGAAAGATTATCTGACAAAAAGCGATTTCCATTCCGACGTATCTTCCAATCAACGCAACAATTTGCAACAAAACCATTGCGGGCGATAAAGTTTCCCGCGCAAGCCGCATCGCCATTAGCGGATTACCGTCGCGATTTGAGAAGAGTTATCTCTTGCAAAAAATAATTGCTGTCCTGGCTGTCTTCCAATCAACGTAACGATAATTTACAAACAAACTATTCCGCGCGTATTGCCGCCGACAAAAATTTCGGTAAATGAAGTTAAATCACGAGTTATTGATAACATTCGCGATTTAGGAGGCTGATTAATGGTTAACTGATTCTTTACCGTTTTCTAACTTGTATTCGTTATCAAATAGACGGACAAAAGGAAATTAGTTTCCATGTTAGTCGATATGGTACTTTTTATGTCACCTCTTTCATCATTTAGAGCCAATCATGGCGATCGATATTACTCCGCTAGACTAAACAATCGTTTGCGTCGCTATTTGTACGATTAATTCAACCCAGTCTCGTCGTCTCCGACGACGATTATCGCCCCGAGAGTAAGATACTCGCCGGCGAGAGAAAAGTTTTCCCGAACGACGACAAGGGAGGGCAGAGCCCTCCATTACAAAGAAATTCTCACTGAAAGATGAAGGATAAACACGAACTCCAAACTTTCGTCGGCGCGATCATTTCATTAGCAGTTAGCCGCTTCATTCCGCATGGCAGACAAAAACTTATTTATCAGGCGGGACAAAAGTTTCGTACCGACAAACAAGCAGCCCGCGACGATACTTCGCGTCGGTATAATTATTGTTTCTCCTTCGATGCGGCTCGCTTAATCCTAGAACTGAATTCCAAACCATGATATAGAGAACCGAAAAAAGAAAAAAATGTTCCAAATCAAACATCGAAACAATTATATTTAATTACAAAAATGTCGAAATAATATATATCTCGCAGCGCGTTACGTTAAAATGTATAATTTACAAAATTCTAAAAATATTTTCTCTCACAAAGCATTTCTTAGATTTTATTACGGTTATAATTTTTCGTGATTACTTATAGGTCAACTCAAAAGTGTTCTTGTCAGTCGCATAATGAATCGTAAAATTGTTTCATACTTGCATGTTGGATTGATTACGTCGCGCACGAGACTAAATAAGCGTTATTAATTACAGTTCTCTATAAATTTGACGCGAGAAATCGAGATGTCACATACGGAGCGATATGTGTACGGCATTATAACTTTATCACATTATCTCACGATAAAGAGGAAAGCAGAGATGATCTCTAACAAATTTGCGGTTGAATTTGAACAAGAAATCTGGTGTGTTAATTAAATTTCCATACTTTGTTGAATATCTAGTGTAGAAAAAAAAACCTATCTCATTTCTCAGCTTCTCTATTTTATTAATTGTGAAATTTAAATTCTTTCATCAGCGTAATAGTATTAAAAAAAAAGAATAATAGCGATCAGGTTGAACAAGACTCGATAAATAGACGTAATGATGATAATCGAATAACTGTTAGCACAATATCTCACACAATATCTATGAAACAATCTCTTGATTTTTGTATCGAATTCATATATTAATTTATGATTAAAAATACGAAAAAGTTCCCGCTTTATTTGTAATGTGTTTTTTTCTGTGTAATGTGTAAAAAGACACTTGAGATCGCAAATACATAATATTTATTACAGTCAGTTTCATTCACAGCGTACCATTTCAGACTGATGCTTTGCGGACAACCTGCGTTCGCAGGATGAATTCAAACGTGGCGCGTTCAAGATTCGGTGTCTATTATAATATTATCTGGCGAACGCGCACGTACGTGGCGCAGAACAAATGCGTTCATCGCGCTAAATGGCGACGAAGCGAATTTCGCGGCAGCGGTTCGGTATCCAATTTCATTAATCGTTGCGCCAAAATTCCCCTCACCACCCCCACTGTTATCCACCAATTTCACTTAAATCGTAATCTCGGACGCGAATCCCACACCCTCGTGCCCGCCTACTGCGGCCTTTACGCCGACACTTTGCCCCCTTCTCCCGTTCGCTTTGTCCCGGTTGCAACCGGCAGACGGTTAATCCGCAATTGGTTTCGCTGGCGGTGCGATTAAACGGAATTCCCAAATGATTTTGGCTCGCCCTCCCGCCACGCGCGCTCGATTATTCGCAAGCACGACGCGCAGAAATTTCGTAGCCCGGCGCGGCGCGCGGCGCGCGGCGCGGCGTGATGCAGCACGGTTTGAAGTGCAGGATGCACCTGTACGACTTCCCTCGACCTGGTTATGCGTAATGCGTCCGCGAGCGATTATTCATTTGCAATTTGGTAGCGAGATTATTCAGTCGTGAGAAGTTGGAGAGAGAGAAAAGGCGAAGGTTAGCCGACTATTAGGAAATTAGAAATTACTATAATTATATTATATCCTCAAAAATAATCGATTGTTTTGAGCGTATTAATAAAAGTTCTGAAATTATATTATCATGAATATCGATATTTATACAGTTAGCAAATTCTAAAGAAGCGTTCCGCAAATATGAAAAATATCGAGAAATATTGATAACCGAATTAAAAATTAACCAGGTATTTAATATACTTATGACGTAATTAATTTATTTTAATCTTCTAGCTGCAGTATGTATGTACGTATAAAAATTAACTACGAGAAAACTGAAGGCTGAAAATAAATATATTACGTATTTGATTTAAACTCTTCGGATGAACCGTGAACGCGTAAAAAATATAGAACATACTAACTTATTTATAATGTTATAATTAATAATTTCATGGAGAAATAAAAAGCACTAAAAATAATAATTAATTTATACCGATATTTAATATGTTTACTAATATTGGTTCAAGATTGCTTTGAGACATTAAAAGTCAAATTAACTAGCCTTGAAATGTCCCGAACTTGTATTCGATTCCTGCATTAATAATGTTAATTAAATTTCCGACGCTCCAGTGAGAAAGAAAAATCACGTATGAATTGAGAGGAATCAAATATAACATAATTAATGTAATAATAATTAGATAAATTAAGCGATTTGTTATATGACTATTTGTTATAATATAGTTGTATTAATTCACTACTACATAGCTGTTTGCGTTTAATAGATATGCTTGCTCCATTTTGTTTAAACCTTGACCAGGACCAGCGCAACTCCTTTTCTAATCAAATAACTAACAAATACAAACATATATTACACATATTAAATATTATACGATTAATACATTACAAGCCGGTTCTATTCAATGTTCTAAATGTGGGACACGTAGAATTTTATTCATAAACGGTACATTATTTTTATGACAATTGCCAACTCTGGCAATCACTAGAAACGGCTTACAACGTGCTAATACGATTATCGACCGTGAGGTCGCTTGCTGTGGGTGTTAAAAGGATTTCAAGGGATACCAGATAACCCAAGCGTCTTGTTCCACCGAATGTACATGCGAGCGAACATGCTTACGCGGAAAAACCTATTTCAGACACCCTGCATTAAAGAAAGCACCGCACACAAATTGTTAATAACTAAATACAAAATAAACGAAACAAACGAAATAGACGAAACAAACGAAGCAACGTAAATGAAATCATTATTCGGTCATAAGTTTTATTTAATGCGCTCAATCGGATTGTCGAATCAGCTCTTCACAACTCCGTAATAATTCAATTATGATTATTATTGTCAACAAAGTATGTGGACAATTGCAGAATACAATATTGTAACATCATCTTGTAATTTAGAGTAAATTAATAATAAAATCTGTTATAAATATCCTATAAGGAATGTAATTCTCTTGTTTAAGTACGTGTCACTTCTCAAAAATATCGACTTACAGAGAGAGCTGATTCTTTTTCGTTCGATATTTATCACAATCAGATAATATTGCGTACAGACATAACAATTTAATTGTTAATGATTATTTCGAATTTTGTTACGTAAACGTAAAGCTGTTAAATTTAATGAAAAATCAGAGTATTAATCAACAATCCATAGGATTATTGCTGATTAATTAATCTCATATTATGACTATAAATATTTTACCGTGAATAATCTTATCAACTTGGCAGAATACATAATTCTGCAATTATCTTTGCCATTTTAACGTAAATAAGCAAGGGGAAAGTTGCGAAAGGCCGCGTAAAACCGATGTGTCGATGATTTCGAGGAACCGCCGATGATGAATGCTGATTCTCAAATGATTCCGCGAGAGATGTGACGCATGGGCGGAAGCATTGATCGATCGGGCAACAACGATTTTAATGAAGAGTTACACATCAAAGGTGATCGCAGCGCTAATCATTTATCTCAGTATCAATGTACAGATGGAAGAGGCATTCTGTGAGATTAAAATTTACCGGAAACCGGGTTATCTCTTTTCGACGCAAATGAGCATCGAAAAATATCAATAGCCTTTGCAAATTGAACATGGATGTTATGAATTTTTCGTTACTCCGTTATTCCATTATTAATGAGAAAAATATCCCAGTATGATTCATTCTCTCAGTATACTCCTATTTAGAAAAAAAAATAATAACTTTTTCTGTGATGATGAGAGGAAGAGGAAAAAAATGAAAATTCCATTGATAGAAATTCCACGAAATAATCAATTAATTGAATAATGTTCCCTGTGTTTTAATACATTAACGAATAAAATTTTTCAGAGAATTATGGTTGTTTGATTCCTTTCTGCAAACTGTAATCTAATTGAAAAAGAAATCTCAGCCATGAAAATATGTATATTTATTATATGTAAAAATTTCAAAATGTTCAATATTTTTTCATATTAATTTTATGTGGATTATATGAATATTAATTTTATTTTATAAGTGAAATAATTGTAAGGGAAACAATAAATATATTAGTTTTATTTTACACAGATTATATATATATGAATCGACAAGCTATTAAAAATATAGCTGAATTAATTAACTAATATAATTCACTGAGATTTGTTACCCGGTGATATTATAATGGATGCATGAATAGTTGTTTTCCCGAATGAAAGGTACACAAATTAATTACATTAATATTAATTTATATAATTAATTGGAACTATTTTTCAGTAAAATTCTTCGATATTAATCAAGATTTATAATTAAATTTTGTTTGTCCAATTATTCATAACAAAATTAAAAACGTTAAATATAACATTTATTAAACATATTTTTGTTCATTTATCTCTTTTTCCCTCTATTTATCAAAACATGTAATTCTCGATCAATGCTTCGCTTGAACATCATCTTTTATTACATAATAAATATAACAGCCCGTATTCACACACTCTTTTCATTACGTATACGTCACGCCAAATTTAGCCCGAGTTCTTTTCTTATCTAATAAAAAAAAAACTCCATATAATTATGAAATAAACATAAGATAGCTAAACATTTTTGCGCTGTGAATACAGCCTTTTAATAAATAATAGTAAACAAAAAAAGGCAGGAGTCTGAAGAGTATTTTTTAACGCATCTATATCTAGGCTCTCTAGATAGGACGACTGCTCCACGGAAGGATGTAATAGATTGTAATCAGATTGGATTTCGTATCAAGTTCGATATATCGCTTTCAGATAAGGGACTTTCAATCTTATCATCAAGAATAGATATACGGAATATCGGGAAACATGGAGAAAATCTTCATGCTTTTCGTAAACACATGATTACGTTTTGCAATCACATTAATTAATGTAGTTCCATGGAACAATCGCGATCTATTGCGATCAACGAGATTAATAGGCGAAAAAGTCCGAGAATGAATAATGGCGTAACTAGGTGGACGTGTATATTCTCTCTCTTCGCAATATATTTATATACATCATCTCATCCTATAAACATGACTGGTACAAATGTATTACGAGTAAAAATATCCTGATCCTAACAGGTGTGTATTGTGTTATGTAATGTTGAAAAATTTTATCCATTTTCAATATCTAACTTCAATATTTCACACTCCACTAGTTACGCCTCTTAGAATGTGGTATCTATATGGAGATCGATCACCGCGATTGATCAACGAATTTGTTCTTCTTTTACTTTTCGTTTATGTAACTACGATATCGATGAATTTATTTTTGCTTTTCACATTATTTCTTGTAACGCGAACGTTACGTGACCGACCTCCAGAACTGATGGATATATGCATTGTTCTTCACGATCGCGGCAACGCGAGCGAGGGACACGAAGCGGATTCTCGCGAGGACCGTGATAGCGAAGCTATCGCTGATACTGCGACTCTTCCTAGTCGATCCATCGCGAGACACATTCTTCAATGGTCCAGCAATTGGCCAGTTCGCTCGACCATGTGAAGCGGTTCGCCTCCGACCTCGTTTCCCTCGCTCGATTTGTTTATCCCCTTGCTCTCCCTTCTTAATATATGCTCCATTTTGTTGATTTCAAGGAGGAAGCTAAAGTGAGATAGGAACGGAAAGGAATAACGCTCATTAGATCCCGTCACTTCGAATAACGAAGAACAAATCGATCGATAGTTCAATATTTATGAACGATACATAAATCAGACTTATCTGTAATGTAATTAAATGTAACATATCCTTAAAAGTAATTGTATTTAAACAATTATTCGTTTATTTCGATGGACCGATTTCATGATTAATCAATTAATCGATTGATTAGTTTTTGTAGCTTGAGTAAATATACATAATACATTTTTAGTAAATTGAATGTTCGACAGCACGTTTAAATTAATGATGTAGAATGTAGATTGTAGAACACGGATGTCACGTTAAAACTCCATGAAACTTTCAACGAATCTATCTGAGACATGACGAAACGTGGAATAACTACCGAAATGGCAAGTCTGATTTATTATCGGTTGTATTGGTTTCAATGTCTCTTTTGATTGAGATTTGTGCATTGTTCTTCATTTTTCAAAAATATTTATGACGGGTTCTGTTGGAGCCATGCGAGCAGAGTTGAATATTGCTTCATCAGAAAATATAACATATACTCGCAGCGATCAATATACAATACGATCTTGAATATATTACGCAAGATAAGGTCGGATAAAATACCTTTAGAGATATATTACTCCTTTAGTATGGCGAAAATTGAAAAATGCTTGCCAACCTCTTTTTCAGATGTTCTTTTTCCATATAACGTGCAGTTCTGTACTTGATTAAAAATAATTGAGGTCAATTGATATGGTTCGTTGCTTCAGCAAGAATTCTAGTAATTATCTTTTCTAGTAATTTTCACGGTTGCAAGAGAGTAAAGGTTAGTTTCGTTTTCCGCTTCGTTGACTATTCACTTTGTACAGAATTGTATTTGCCCGTGAGAAAATTAATTAATCTTCCAATAATTTACTTGCAATAATTTCTTTATTATGGATTTTACATCGACTGTGAACAAGTAATTCTTTCTTTTACGTTTTAAACGTTTTAATTTTTCTGATCGTCAAAGTAGAATAAGCTCAGTTACCAGTCATTGAAATATGTAAATACAAATGAGAGAAAGCAATTCTTATGAAGAACTAAATGACATGGTTTTTCTTCATTCAAGATCGTTTAATTTTCGGCATTGTGCCTTTTTTTAATAACTTCGTCATTTGTCAATCGTACGCGTACATTTATCATTTGCGAAAGCCTTCAGCTCTGCTCGTGGCAGGGAAACGGAGATCAAAGGTATGTGTAGAAGGCAAATCGAATAAAGTTAATCACAAAAAAAAGATATGTAAAGACACGGCGCGTGCGGTACTTACTCGTTGTTCAGCACGCGGAACGATTTGGGCGACATGCAGTTGACGCTCCACTCGGTGTTCCCGTGCTCATTGCATATCGTGATGGAGAACCTGCCATAGTTCGCCCGTATCAGGTGGATCAGCTTGCCCTCGCCGCACTCGATCTCCAGCGTCTTGCCCTCGCAAGCGTATGCGGTGTCGTACCTCTCTGCAACAGAAAAACGCGATACGTTTTTTAGCCATCTTTCGGCCAAAGAGTTGTCGTCGCGATTCGCGGTAATTCGCACGCAACCGCGCGCACGCTGCTGTGCGGCTGCAACTCGCGGTGAATCGAATGTGGAGATTATACGCGCGCGGTCGAACTCTCACAACCTCCGACGTCTGTTGCAGCCGCATCCACATCGGCTTCCGCTTCCGGAAAACCTCCATGTATGCGAAAATCCTAGAGGGGTGCGTTATTTACTGATAGGATTATACGTTGTTGCGATATTTAATCTATTCGCATGGCTGCATTTTTGCGGTTTATATACATATGTCGGTTTCTGTGCGAAGGTTTTTATTTTGCATTCGGATTATTTCTCTGATGAAAAGAGTTTAAGATAAAATAATATATTTTATCCCTTTCTCCTTTTTATGAAGAATTTTACATCTTGGGTTTCCGTCTGAAATACTGTGGAAATATTTAACCGCGAATATTTAAAATTTTTAATATTTTTAATGAATTTTTCCTCAAGCATTAATATCGGTATCATTCTTGAGAAACTCAATTTTAGATATTTTCATTCAATTTAGTAGGAAAAATATTATGTCGTCTTCTCTCTTAAAAAGCACACGATGCATCTTTTGAAGTACATTTACTTTTTAAAACTTTGTCTTTTGTGAGATTTAAGAGTCTAAACTAAATTTTAGCTTACTTATCGTAGTACTATAAAAATTATATTATATAATTTGAAGTATTATAACAGTAAGACAAATTCCACTCGTGGATAAAAAAAATCTATTCCTTTATTTTTTAAGCGGCTAAATTCAGTTTATGAACACATTCGACGAGGGTTGGGTACATAATATAATATTCTAGTGTGATGTAAACGCTTCGACACGGAATCCGCGGGTAAATTCGCTGAATTTGCCGGCGCCGCAGCATTTCCGAGGAAAGTCCTAACCGCGGACTAAACCAGCATTGTGGCGCGTCGGTACGGAACTAATGAACTCACGACGAGGCTTTCACGGACAGAGTTATTACACCACTCCCCTCCCCCTTGTCTCCAGCCTCGCGCAAGCTGTTCCCTTGTCGCTGCTCTCTTTCGCTGTCTTCTTCCCTCATTCCCCTCATTCTTCGTTTCTCTCCCTGGACATTATATTATGGCAATCATTATATCTCCATTTAATAAGCCCATACCTAGTTTTACAATTCTGCCTGTCTCTCCCAGCACATTGCTACACGCTGAATACACTGCAGAGATGTAGCGACGCGCTAATTTAGATTTTATCTCCTTGCGTTGACATATATTTGACGTACATGTACTTCAAGCTTAGATGATTATGCAATTATGTTAAAAATAACGAAGCACTGATTACAATATATCCTCGGTTTCCCCCATTTGATTTTATGAAAGGTTTAATGCAACATGAGGACAAATTTAATAACAGTACAGGCATAAGTAACATAGGCATTCCTTTCCCGAAGTCATTAGTTGGCACATGTCCAGCCGTCATTATCGATCATTACGTAAAGGATCCTTAAGCAAAAGAAAGAAAAAAAATCATCTCGGACAGACGTCTACTTGCAGAAAATCTGAGAACAAAGCGACGGGCTGAGTAACGACGCGCGTGTTTCGCGGTAAATTACTGCGTGCGTGGAAACGATGGTGGCGGAGGTCAAGGATGCGGCGCGGGATTACGGAGGGCACACGAGAGGAGTGCCTCGATTTAACGTCCCATTCGCTCGCTACGCTCTGGCCCGATACCGACTTCGAACGGCGCCATGTTCTGCGGTGGCCGTTTCGCGTCGTCGAGCAAGGTCGCCCCTAAATTTTTGTTAATCCCGCGGGATACGGCCCGAGGTAAAGGGCCAACGCAAGAACGCACTGCAATTCCGTTCCTTTCGATTCCACTTGTTAGTCTAGAAGCCACGCCAAAGTCCCAAGTATTATTTCGACCAGCTGTTTGTAACACCGAATTCGTGTCTTGTCTTGAATGATATCTTATCTGAATGAAAAAAAAAAGATACATTGAAGATGGAAATGTTCGAGAGTTACTGGGAAGCAAAAATGAAGAAATAAATTTAATCTTACATCTGCGATACACATACATCTGTATACACATAAGTTAACAAACGAAAAAAAAAACTAAAGGCTAAAAACACGTATTATGTGCTCAATTTAAACTTTTTTTTTCCACCCGGACGAGACAGAAAGCTTCTCGAAAGTAGGATAAAATATCGCTGAGGCCAGCGTATTCTTGATAAAAATGGCAGAGGGCTGAGAAAGAGGAGGCAAGAAAAAGATTTATAACACGAAGGCAATTTCTCAGCTGCCTGTTTTTGCTCCTCACATCGCGATTAACGCTCGACTCGCGCCGTTATTCTCGCTGCAGTTTGTTCTCCGTTAATTAAGCGCGTTTCGATAACACCGTAAGCGGCAGGTAATCGATATACGGCGTCATCGACATGCTCGATTAACCAGGAATGAGATAGAAGTGAGCACCGGGCGCGACGTGTGTTTCGATCAAAACGCTACTGCCGTAAACGCATCGATTCGCCTAAGGCCCATGTCACACTACGTATTGCATAAATAGCGGATCGGATTGGGATTGCAGATCGTGGAGCTTAAGCCCGTGTCACACTACGTATCGCGAACGCGGATCGGATTGGGATTACGGATCGCGGATCGGAATTCAGCCAATCACAGATGAGCTGCTCGTCTATGATTGGCTAGATTACGATCCGCGATCCGCGATCCGCAATCTCAATCCGATCCGCGTCCGCGATACGTAGTGTGACACGGGTTTAAGCGCGCTATGTGTATCGAATTATCTCGAAGTTAAGTTTTACGTGATAGAATTTTATTTTGTAGTCTTTAATTTACGTCGTTCTTCGAGATATATTCGCAAAGTCGTTCAAAGTTGACCAACTTAGAGGAATTCCAGGATAGAGGTGAGATCTCCTTGGGATTCGCCAGAGAGTTCGCCTTCGGTCCCTTTAAACGCGACCTGGGTCTCAGTGTGTGTATGCGGTCATCGCTCGAACGCCGGGAAGACGTTGCCTCCCTCGGGAGCGGTGAGCTCCGACGGGGGCCGCGCGCTGTACATATATACCTAGATGTTTCGACTGTGTTTCACTACTGTGCGACTCACCCACCGACGGATGCGCTTCGTCAAGTTCGAAGCACCGGAAAGCGAGAGGATCCTCTCCGTCTCTTTCGTTGCGTTCGTGTAAATCTTCGGACTCGCGGCCGCGCTGGAACTCTCTCGAGAGTCCTTTCAGGCTTTATCGCTTCGCCCTCTGGAGCTCTCGATCGCTGCCGCCTGTGTGCCCGGGTACAGCTCTCGAGCCGGTCGTCAAAGTTCTTTGAGCGTGATCGAGGAGTTTGCAATTTCCCTCGAATCGGAAGTTGTGGCGTATTAATTGGTCAAATATTATTTTTCGTTCCCGGAATGTTATATATGTGTGTGTACATATGTACGTGTGTACATATTATATGTTGATTTTAGTATTTTGACGTTTGAAATATAAGACATTGGTTATTATATTACAATAAATATTCCTTACAATTAGATCAGGATGAAAGTTGCATCAGAGAAAAATGCAACGAATGTGACACAGCTACATACAAGCTCATATAATTCGTTTCCAACATCGAGCTCGTCATGAAAATTATTCCTCACCAGAACAAACACGTTTGAGCCTCGCCTCGTTGTTGAATGAGAGAATTATGGCACGACCCCGCATCGTTGTCGAAGTGCCTTTTTCACTACCGTTTGCCCGCCGCTGCACCCGCCGCAGCTGCGGCTGACGCGTTATGCGTCATGCGGTCGCTACCGCGGCCGAACTTATTGCATGCGGATTGTGCGCGGGTTGTAAAACGCGTCACCGCTGCGTGAAATCGAGCGGATGTGAAGCCCTCTCTCGGTATTTAACCCGAAAAAGTTGTCGCGAACTCGAGCGTCGGACAATGAAATTATTATGCGCCCTTTTAGCTGCACTTCGACGATGCACTCGTTACCAATGCGAATGCAACCGACGCGCGTGCGTCATGTGGCCGCGGTTAGGACGCGTGCGATTCAACTTTGCGTGTTGTTTGACCAATGTATCGTTTAAGCACATCGTTTACGTCCGAGTATCTCGTTGTACATTTTAATTAATTATTATTACACGATTATAAATCAAGGACCGTGTACTAATCTGGGGCGTACTTGGTTACGACTACATCAAATACAAATATCAGTAAATTAAGAATGTAATGATTATGAACACAAAGTGGGGAGAATATTGGAAGCATCCTCTAATTTTTTTTTTAATTCGGAACCTTTTTAGATTACATCATATTATATTTATATTTTTATTTTTGCTAGTCAAAAATTGTACAGATTATTTGAAAGTCGAACTTGCTAAATTAAGAAATTTTGTCCTCAATTCACCCAAATTGCATTAGCATATTTGTTATTTTTATAAGAGGAACGCTAATTCCGCAAATGGAGAACTAATTCTATGAAGTACCGCGTCCCTAAGGCTTCTTTCAACGCGTTTTCAGTCCCGTGATCTCAAGAAATCCTTCCTTGCGCGGTTTCCAGTCATCTATCCTCTTAGGAGCTAAGTATAACGCCGTGAAATTTCCATTGAAATTACTTACTCGACTTCCCGAGGAGAACAACGGCTGGCTTCGGCAGAAATGAATTTTTCTTATATATCACCGCGCGCGCTTCTCCGCTTTAGAACCGCCTTACATTATTAATGTCCCCCTTCCTAATCAAAAATGCATTATATTTTCAATATCATTATTTCTTCGTACTCTACTAGTTCCGTCTCATGAACGTCTTTTTTAAACAGCAGTCTGGCTCGAGGAAATGATATAAAGCTAAAAATTTCTTCTCAACTATCGCGTGAGAATAAATATGTATTGTTTTTGATAATTTATTAATGCATTGCTTACATCACCTTAAGCAAATGCAGTTAATTATAATAAAAGTAAGATATGAGAAATATATTTAATTTTTTTTACCGCAATACATAAAAAAGGAAATTCTATAATAGCAACAGAAATATCCTTTTTCGTTTGGTACAAAGTCAACTAAATTTTTCTATGATGTTTTTTTAATTTTTAAGGTCAATATGTACATATTTTTGCACTGTATTGTGATCGGTGCTAATATTTTCCCGACAAATTCTGGACGCCGCGACGTGCGATCACCGCGTGCCATCGCATCGCGCCACGTCGTGGCGGGCACTGTCCCGACTCGTGGAGGGGAAAAAAAGAGGAGAATTGCAGTTTACCATTAATGACTCCAAGTAATAATATATCGGAGGTCCGCCGCGGCTTGTACCTCCCGCTGCCGCGGCGGCCGACTTGAAAGGGCCGACCTAACAGCGGGATGTCGTCAGCCCGATGCGGTCTCAGACCTCAAAACCTTTACAGCCTTATTGCACGCGCGGCATGTGTACATACCCGTCGTCGATGACGCCCCGTTTGAAACACTGCTAGAGTATTGTTGCGGAGGGAATCGTTATATTCCGTTCTCTCCGCTACTACTCTCTTTCGTCTCTCTCTTTTTTTCCATTCTCACTACCTTGTCGCACCCACCCACGAGAGTAACGCGAAGAACAGTTTCAGCGGATTCGAAAGGTCGACCGCGACGAATGCTGAGTCTCGATCAGTGTACGCATCTAAATTGAATGTCGATTCGGCGGGATTTGATTAGCACAAGGTGTATCAAAGCATCGTGAGCGTTCCTTTCGCAGTTACAGACTTTCCGAGACCGAGACTAAAGATATTTTTTTAGTGAATACTTCGAATGAGTCATTTTGATGAGGAAGGGAGTGGGAACTAAATGGTAGAAAGTAAGGAATTCTCGCAATTAATCTCTCGCAGTATGAATAGATGAGGAAATCTTATTCACTTAATGTCAAATATATTTAATTTCAGCAGAATTTTAATTCAAGAATTGGATGTCATAATAATAAATTAAAATCTAATAAAATTTATTTTCACGTCGATATATTAATACTAGCTTGATACCCGTGCTTCGCTACGGTAACATTACCCCTTTTCAACCCGTTAAGGGTCGAATTTCTAAAAATCCCTCTTTAGTGAGTGCTTACGTCAAGGAAGGAATATACTCTCCAAATTTCATGTTTCTAATTTCAAAAATACTCTCTTCTTAGCTCTCTTTGCTCTTTTTAGCACTTTTCCGCATTCAGCTTTTCGAAGATGTTAGATAAGTGCAGGTAACAATAGTGATGCAGAACGTATGTTATTTGGCTAAATTGTCCTCGGGAATCTCTCCTATAAGGAAACCACGCGACGTCGAAAATTCCGTAGGGGATGACCCAACCCGCCGATGCCGGATGACGCCGATGTCGTGTCACCGCCGCGTTGTGTCGGCGTCACGTAGCGTCGCGTCCGAGGAGGTATACCCCCGTTCCAACATTCCGCCAGTCGAGTAATATCGATTCCGTCGAAATTGCCGGCGGCCTGGAGCTTGTAATCGTGGGCGGAGTTAATTGACGCGCGACACGCGAGACGTATCGCCCCCCCATCGAGTTACGATTCAATTTGACGGGGGATGCAATTGCGCCGGGGCGACGATAACCAAAAAGTTCGCCCCATTCCCCTCTCCGCTCGCCTACCTGCTTGTTTCTCCCAGCGCAAACTGCACAAACTGCAGCGAATAGAGCACCTGACGCCCATCTGTGCGTTTGTGTGTTTATATGCACGCGCGCGAGGGCTAATGCTCTCTTCTATCCGCTTCTTATAATTTATTCGACCGTCGTAAATCAGTCAGACGACTGGAACGGTCCGCGGAAGCAGGGGCCCGACGCGGCCGGGACGTGCAACAGGCCAGCGCATGTAAATGCACCGCTGTATGCACCCGTGCAGCTTGTAAATACACATGCGAGTGCCGCGCCGCGCCGCGTCGCGCCTGCCCGTCCTCCGTGAATTGATAATGTAATTAGAGCGGTGAAAAAGGATTAGCTTGAATTAGAAATCCTGCCGTCTGGGCCTGGCCTGGCCTGGCCTGGCCTGGGAACGAGAGGGAATAGGTAGGAGGGCAGGGTGGAGAGGAGAAGAGGATTGGGCGCGTAACCGAGGCGAGTCTCCACGGAGGACTTTGATTTATGCATCCCGGGAGCGCCTCACGAAGTGCAGCAGCCGTTGCAGCCAAAGATGCATGGCCGAGCGGAAAGCCGAGCGAACTTGCGTCTCCATAATGTTACTTCCGATCGATGCGAGGGAAGGGAGAGGAGGACCGTATCTTCCGCTAATATCTACTATAAATTTGATTGCTGCAGTTTGGCAAAAGTATATGAAAGATGTTCGATATCCTATCGTAGTTTGCGAAAATCAGTTGTGAAAGATTTTTTCACAATTAGTCTTCTCAAAAGTTGCGTTAAATAATTTAAGTAGTTGAAAATTTCGAAAAAGATAACTTGCTTATTTTCAGATTACTTAGATAACTTGTAACACATGAGATAATGCGATTTTATTTCAACTCGTTGCGTCGAGTCGACTCATTGAGCGGAAGAAGATTAGGTCGAGAGAAGTGTATCAAATTAAAAAAAACAAGCTTATTCTCCTCTTTTTTTATGATTTCGAGTTTACATTAATTTGTCGGTTGGTAGACGCGAAAATACCTCGTTGCTGATGCAAGGATCAACGTATCCCGTTATTTATACACGTTCGTGCGCATTAAACGCGCGTGCGAAGTGTTCGTTTCATCCCGCGGGATCGATCGTCCATTCGAGGGAGGACGATTCAATGACCATCGCGAAATCCCACGCGGTCTCTCGCGCGCCAACAGTCATTTCTCACGCGCACTATTTTTCGTCGTCGCGTTTTGCATGCGAAATAGCGTTTCGTTCTCATACTCGTCTATTACGGAATCGTGATCAAAAGGGACCCGATTACACCGGGTGTCCGCATTCGGCACAATTTTTCCCACAAGCGAGTGTGGTTGCACGTACGACTCGTCAGTTCTGGATATAATGTACAGTATATACCTGCCATATTTTTTCACTTTTGAAGTTCGTCTCTTTAATTCTAAATTAGCTAAAGACTAAGAAGATTAAAATTTAAAATTAAAATTATGAAGAAAATAATTACAATAAATTAAAAAATATTTAACAATTGGCGTAAATCTCATCAGTGATTTATATATGAGATATTATTCCATAATTTTACATAAATACACTTTTACATTTTTAATGGATATATAAATGTCCATATAAAGCTCAAATTAAGATTTCGCTAAAACCTATTTAATAATTAATTAATTCCAAGTGAGAGCAGCTATGAATTTATATTTTAAATTTTATTGTATTCCTTGAAACTCCGTAGGTTAAGGAAAAGCTACTTGAGTCAGTTAAAGAAAAAAATCGGATAAAAAATTGTCAAGACGTCTGTAAAAATCTTGGAAACCCATGGGCTTCAAAAGCCCTTGGGGGTGGAGGGATCTGAAACCAGAAAAACATTGAGTCGGCCTTAATATAAATAAAAATTAATAAATTAATGTAGAACATAATAATTTACGTCCAATGACTCAAAAAGCCTCTCTCTACCTTAATGGCTTCAATTTCCATGCAAGAAAAATCGAATTCAATTTCGTCCAAACAGAAAATATTCCGCTCAGTTCAATGCAAACTTTTCTACTAAAGCTGGCCGTTAATACGGTACTTTATTCAAGTTTGCTAAAGTGCACGATGAGCGATCGCGAAAAAAAGAAATTAAATACGCGAGCAAACGAAACGACGTCCTGCGAAACGTCATTTCTATCGCGCGGGTCATCGATCAGACGACGCCCGCGGACGCCGATAACCGATATCGACGCGCGGGTGTCACCGTCCGCGAGCGACATTCATCCGCGCCGGATGCGCTTTGCCCGCCGATCCTCTACTTTTTTCCGTCTGTGGGTCGAAATAACGATTTTTTGTAACGATGTCGTAACGCCGCGCCGGAGCGACGAGCTCGTAATGGTTACTACGGTTACATCGTCGGCGGGACACGGAAATGAATACCTCTGCGAACTGGTCCACTATGGCAAAACGTTCCCATTTCGTCATAGCGGCGAGATGCAATAATGTAATATTAAAAAAGGGTGTATGTATAAAACTTGTACTCGTTTTAACACTCGGAAAAACGGCTGCTCAAGAGGTAGTCGCTTCAGTAGCGCAACTGTCGCCTCTGTTCGCTCACTGATAAATCCGCCACCGCCGCTGAGAAGAAGAAGCGGAAATAAGAAACCATTGTTGGTACATGCTATCGCGATGACGTCACTTAGGATAGCAGCGCGTAATCTGAGCCATTTGCTCGGCCGGCCTATTTAGTGGCGATCGCGTTTCCTGTATAACTCATTCATAATATTTTCATTCCGCGGCAGTGCGCGCGATCTCTCTGCATGGCGATCCAATTACATCGGCAGTATCACCGGCTCTCGTTGGCCGATAATATCGTGCATAATATATGTTTACATCACATAACGTGCGTGTTTGACAACTTCGATATTCGATAATAAACAAAATTATTAATTAATACTTTTTAGAGCGGCGTATTATTTTCGATGAGTGCAAGTTTACTTGTGTTAATTGTTAGTACAGCGTAAATTCTATAATATATACGGGAATTTTAATATATATTCTGACTTCTCGTAAATTAATATGTATAATCTGCTTTCCACCGCATTGTTTTGTACCGCGATCTACCTACGCGGTAGATTGGTAACCTGATTATAATTTGTAATACAAGCTGATTCGTATGACAAATCACGAGTTAGACTCCTATAGACCGCATTGCTAATTCTTATATTTTAACATCAATGTATCATAGTATCGATAGCGAAATATCATAAAGGAACGATATGTATAACGGCATAATTGATTCATGATGTATTCAATTATTCTTACATTATTCTTGTAATTATTATGTTTACTGTTTATGCGGCGCAAACGGTTCATTTCACAGTCTGACCGTGTGAAACAAATCAATGTTTCGTATTTTTGGCTAATATTTTTTTTTATATATAGAGTAGAATAAATGCTATTCTGAACTATTGTTAAAGTGGAATTATTTAGACGAAACAGGAAAGGCCAAAGAAAGAAAACAATAAAATATCTAACGCGAGCCAATATAGTACTCATCTGGTGTGTCGCGCGACGAATTAAAAGCTAATTGAATTTGAAGTGTATATTTTTATAGCGATTTCCGTTTGCAACAATTTCGGCTCGTGGTTAAAATTGGCTTCGCCGAAATGTCGGTCACCGCCGTCGCCAACGCGCCGCCGATAATTCCCGTGCTAATTACGTAACGCGCCAGACTACAAAAGCGCGGCCCCGATTACATTATAAATAATGGAATACGCTCATAATGCTGTTACACGACGCCGACGTGAATCGGCTCCGACGGCGACGTATGGAAATGACGGGATTAATATGCGCTGGCGCATTCATAAAGTTCGCTAATTAACGCAGTCGCGAGAAGGCGAGAGGCCGCGATCTTCGCGGTGGAAACTATATTTTGTTGGAAATAACGCCGGACGACAACAGCCTTACGCGGTCTAGCCTGCGTAATAACGCGTATCTTTTTACCTCGCGTTAGCAAACAATTTAACTTTTAACAATTACCTCGTACTCCACTTTTGGAAGCGAAACTTTTATTCGAAGAAATTAGAGAACCTCGTTTTCTAGGACTGTTTCTCGAGTATTTCGAACATAAGTTACATTTTAGCCTATTCTTAATAAATAAATCGTACATCTCCAGAGATATATCCCACAGATGAAAACCACCATTCTGGAGAATTGGAAACGAAGCTGCAACACCAAGTTGCAACATGATATTTCGTACACTAAATCATTAATGGTCCCTGTTGTTGGTGAACTCACATGCCGCGCCGTTATCCCATCTCTATGCAAGACGTCGGTTGGTGCGCGGGAAAACAACAACGGGGATCATTAATGATTCTCACCCTATAACAGCCGCGCTTGGAAGAAAACGATCCTTCATTGCGAGCACGTTGCTCGCGGCTACCATTCGCGGTTCAATTATCGTCACTGGAAATCGCCGTGCTCGCGTTGGTAATGGACATCTGTCACGGCGGCGACACGCGTTATCGCGCGCTGCCGCCTACGAAAAAGCGCCGCGGCGGAATAATTGATGACGCGCGCGCGAGAACGCAACGGTAACGGCCGATCAAATATTCACGACGCCGACATCTCTTGATGTATATAATTTTCGTGCGAACGAGGTCGCGCGATGCGTCGCGACACGTCATCCGAATTGAACACGCGCGCGTCCGGCAAGTCATTCCCTTGCATTCGCCGCCCCCGGTGTGATTTCGTGAATATTTCAGCCCGTAAATATTGAAACGTGACGCTGCGTCTCCGTGTGTGCGGATATACACGTATGTTGTATATCCTATCTCTCGCGTCTATCCCCAGGATGACACGCCGCGCTGGGTTGATTCGATACTTTCCGACGAATCGAGCATCGAGAGCGATTCGTAATTCTTTCATTACCTGAGGCGTGAGGCTATGATAAACTCGAGCTCGTTACGACATTTAATTTTCTGTCATTATTAATGTGTTCGTTTCTCACTAGGTGACAAATAGATTTTCGTTAGCAAGAGAATCCAGTTAAGAGTCGCAAAAGAAACAGGATGATGAGAGTGCGGAAGGGAATTTTTTAAAAATTTTAGGAAGCTTATTCGAAACAGTAGCACTCTTGAAATTGCTATCGTAAACAATTTTCGAGAATTTTTATAACATTTGAAAGAATGCTAATGCTCGAAAAAAGATGTATCAGTATTTAAATGTAGTACTTTACATCTACATCTCGAATAAATGTCGAATTTAAGTTTGAAATTTTTGTGTACTAATAAAAATTTATCGATTTATTTTTATCGATCGTTATGTACTAATTTTGTGTGAAAGGCAGTCCACATAAAATGTATTTATGTTTCGATCTTGTTATTACAATTTCATAATTCTAACCATTTTGTGCCCACCGATTGAAAAGAAAGTTCTTCAATGCCCGATAAAGAAATATATATATATCAAAGGCAATATATTAAATCTTCCGCGTAGAGTTTCCTGCATGATTGGCGTCCTCTGTGCCGTTCTTGCACAACCGAGACACGGGTCAAAGACCATCGTGCTAATAAACGTAGCACGTGTTTCCACGGCGCCGACTCATAAAGTCGGCCAGCTCGATGGCGCACGACGCGAGTTAATTAAAGAACGAGCGCATTTTTCCACCTTCCTTCCGTCCCATTCCGTGCCGCATCCTTCGGACGCTTCGACATGGCGGCGTCACGAGAAATTCGATGTGAGACCGAAGACTACTTACTTCGTATACCTTGCGATGAAAATTGAAAAAGGAAGTGAAAGGGATAAAAATTCTTTAGAGTCCGGAGTTACGCTTCGATGTTAGGTGAAATTAGAGAAATTAGAAATACGAAAAATAAGTTTTTTCTTTTAAAACTATGTTGACAGCGGCTGAATGTATTTGATTAAATATTAGAAATGAAGAATAACACATCGTATATGTTGCCAAAGTAGAATAAAGTACTTTAAGATGCAAAAAGTCTTTTGATTAATTGTAATTGGAAAAAATGGAGACCGCACATTCGCGTTGCAGTAGTTTCCTTTTATCCCTCGAAGGTAATTTTCGTTCGTTCGATGGGCTTTTGTCGCAGGTGTTATGTCAGTTTCCAATTCTATTACATCGCGTATCACGATGACCATTGTAATCGCACGGTCTTTCTATACGTGTATCAAAGAATTGAACGGGTATGCGAGTCGCATAAAGTGTTTGAGATAACCAACTGAAAGCTCATTCAATTTGAAAGTAGATTCATATCATTCTTATCGATTATTGAGCTATCATTTTTATTCGAGTGCCTTTAATATGTAAATAGCAAAACGCAGCTATAAAACTCTTAAAAATCTTTCAATTTTTAAATTTTCCAATTTTTACCTTTTCAGTGAATAAAACTTTTAATTTTTAAGTTTGAACGGTTTAAAGGCTTAAAAATTCTGGTTTGAAAAATTTAGAATTCTGGGAATTTTGATGTTCTTGACTTTAGATAGAACGTTTATAAATTTTTAATATCCGGAAATTGCACGTGCATATCAAATTAAATATATATAGTTTCTGCGATTTAAAAGTCCCGTTTTTTTAACTTTTCATTAATCATATATTTACAATGTTTTAGTTTCATGAAACTAGAAATTCCATCTGGAATCTTTGGTTTACCTTTTAAAATCCTTCAGAATACGTGATTGAATTCCGCAGAGTATATCAGTACCGTCTTACAGTATATATATGCAGAGAAGGTAAATCCTTTGGGATTTATAAATGACATGAAGATTATTTTGTTATCTGTGTTTCTTGTTTTTATCTTATTTTTATAGTTATATGATTTCTTTATGTTTCAAATTTTTCGATTGAACTTTATAATATGTTTTTTATTTACTATTTTATTTAGTTCATATTTAAAAAAATAATAAAACAATAATTATTTAATGACGATATAAATTCAATTTTGTTTTATTTCTTTTTAAAAAGTGGCTCGCCCGGCGAAACCAGTAGCATCCGATTTTTGGAGCCCGATATCTCTGGAACGGTAAATAGGTACACTCTGAGACTGACATATCTGTAATCAGCTTGACGAGACCTTTCGTTTGGTACCTACTTTGTGACCAAAATCGAATGCGAAAAAAATGGGGCCGATCTTGTTCTCACTCTTTTTGCAGTTATTTGTAAATAACATTATAGTTGTAACTATAATGTGATTTTAATATTTCTTAAGACTTGCCTAAATTATATTTCTTTCTTATTTTGAAATATCAAAATGGGAAATAGATATTTGTATTACGCTATAATCTTGTATGATTCATTGTGGTGCGATATTGCGCCTACTATTACAATCTAGTCCCATTTTACCAGTAGTTAACATAATAGAGGCCGTAAGTAATTTTGATGCCTCGAGGCTCCGTAGCCATAAGGACAATGTTGGCCGGCCAAGGAGGAGGGAGGTTGGTCGGGGAAGTCTGGATCGCGTTTCTCACATATCCGTGTTGGACTCACGGGTGTCCGTTGCGAAAGCACGAAAACGAAACAGGAGAAGAGGTGCAGGTGCTCGGAGAGCTGCCCTGTAATTAGGCTAGGAATGCCGAATCCGCGTCCGTTCGCATCAGGACGGTAGCCCGGGCACCTTAAAGGAAACATGTCAAACATGCTCGAGGCGTTGCTCGGTGGATGATTCCTAGAAGAATCTAGCAAGCGCGAGATACAAAAAGCGCTATAATCCGTTAAATTGATCTTACCTATTTTGAATTTGTCTCGATATGAGAGTGGCAGCGACGGCTTCTTACCTAAAACAGAAAGATAAACAGATGTTAATTGTGTTCCTTTTTCTCCAATGAAAGTCGCGCATTACTATAGCGCAACTCTTGCGCTAGCCCGAAAATATTATAATCAGTTTTATTAATATGTCATTATATTTTCATACTTATATTTATACATGTACATTTCTTATTATATATCAATTTTCTTTCGTTGTATATCATATTTATTACTTATATTTTGCAAGTAACTACATTATAATTCCAAAATGTAGTAAAACATCTTTCTTCCTTTCACTCTCTCTTCTTTAATCTTCTCTTTATTAATTTTTAAAGACCATCAGATATTTGAACATCCCCGGAGCAGTTATTGCGGTTATAAAAGAAACGTGGGTGGCTAATGATTTAATTAATTGTGATTTAGAGTCCGCTTTATCGCGCACTTTAATTTCTATGCGGGATACGCATCTCCTCGCGCGCGGCGGAAGGTAAGGGGACGATTTCATCCCCCGAGAGAGCACCCGAGAACAAACGTGCCGTAATCCGACCAGCGAGACACCGTTTCGGCACTCTCTCGTGTAATCTTAAAGCGGCAACAAACCGCGCGAGGAGATCCGTAAGTTTGAAGAAGATTAAGATCTCAAGGCGCGCCACGAGGGTGCCGCGTCTGAAAGAGGTGCTTTGCATTATTTCAAGAAGTCTTAGAAGCAAGAGGATGGTTTGGGCGAAAAAGAAAACAAAAATATTGACAATCCGAGCGAAAGATTTAATCACGTAATCGAATCCAAGTCTCTCGATCCGACCGTCTTCCGCTTTTTATTTATGTTAGAAGTGGATATGTTAATGAGGTCAAATTTAGTCTCTCTTAAATTAATAAGTCGATCAAGTCACACGTTTCATTTTCTTCCGATGAAAGGAACAATCGTATAGATTGATAAATCATAAAGATTAAATTAAAATTAAAAAATTTACTATCCAATAGTTTGGTAGCATGAACAATGTTTGATTAAACTAAATAGATACGTTAACGACTTTCACGAAAAATTCGTTTAAAAAAAATTACGAAAAATTAATTGTAACATTTTATCTCGTTATTAAAAATTCTCTTCTATATAACTTAATATTAACTCTCCATAAAACTTATTGCCATTTGATTTGCAATTAAGGTACATAATTAAAAAAAATTATAACTTTTTTTTGTATATCCATCCGAACTTTGAATAGCGAATAAATCTACGAGACGTTGTGACGTGGTTCGCGTCAATCGTAAGCGAGCGGCCTTTTTCGCGAAGGGCCTTTACGGCCGCCGTGGGAATGCATCACGAATAATACGGCTACATTGCGACGCCTCCCCTTAAACATTCAGGACTACACCTTTGGTAGCGATTCTACGGACAGGCGTTAACCGTTGGAATTGGAATCGCCTCCTGTATCAAGCTATCCACTTCTATCTGTTCTGCCCGGAGGAATTAGGGAGCCGCGGTCGTATCCATGGAATCGAGCGCGTTTCTCTCGAATCGAGAATTTCTCCCGAGCGAATCGACGTTTATCGCGCGCGAGTTCTCAAAGTGGTTTCTAGCCTTGAACGAGCACAAATGGGTCAGTCTGGAGCTGCATCTTTTGAAAAAAGATATCGATGCATTTTATGCTCTAGACATCTTTTTATTTCTCTCTCTTTAGATATTAATATTCAATTGAGATATATATTAGAGAAAATTGCTAGAGACATAAAAAAAGAAAAATACAACAGCTCCAAAACACTATATGCATTTGGCAACATTATATTGAATTGCCTGCATTGCGAAGCTGGCGGAACAAGAGTTATATTGCCTGAAATTTTCATGCTACTGCACGGTGATAAATAATTCACCACTCTCTAATTATTTATAACTTCCGATTGTAAATGCAATTCGTTTGTTTCGACAAATGCACATCTTACAAGTCTCTGAGCGGAAGAGTGGCAAGCGCGAAAATAGAGAAAAAGCTTATGAAATTTGTATGGCGTCATTATATTACAAAAATAAAATTAAAAATTTTCTAAACTGTGACATGTGACATTAAATGTTAAATCGTTCGAGAATTAGTATGTAAATTATTGTTGAAATGGAATCTCATAATCGAAGGATTTAAAAAAAAAATTGTGTTAAGATTACGCTCAAATAACATATTTCGATTTGAGTTCGCGTCCGTTTACATCGAAAGTCCTTTGAATGAGTCTTCGGGAAATCGTTTCCGAGTGCTGCTTGGCGATTCTTGGGAGGCTTCGCTAGTTTTGGAGAGAGTTTGCGCTTTCATGGCTCGGCCAGATAGCATCGATCGGAACTCGACTTGAAAGTCAACGTCGCCAGGAATATCACTAAAGATTCGATGAACGTTCAATATGTACGTTTTACTAAATATTCTAAAAGTACTTCAGAAAAACGGGAGCGACTCGTCTCACTATTTTTAAACAAGAATCTCACATGCAAGATGCATTCGGTTTTATGCATCCGCATTTATTAATTTTTACCTTAAAGACGCCTCATCGAAATAGAATTTATTTAAGGAAATCAAGGCCACACTCTGCAGTAGGGTGGTGTTGCAGAAGGCTGCGACTCTAAAGCCATAAATCATTAATATAACTACGCACCATCGTGGTTTTAAGTATATTTCTTAAGATACTATTTTTGAATGTAAGCATTTTTTTATTACGACTCACATCATCGGCTTTCAAGTAATCTATGAATATAAATTGCAATGTAACCATACATGTTTATTGACGAGTAGTCGTCAATAACGAGGGTCAAAGTTCTGAAAATAGCTACGGGGCCGTTTTTGTATAGTTCGCAATTCGATTAGCAATTTCCTAAGTGTAATGCTTATCCGTCGAACAAATCTTGTTTGATTGGAAGTCTTTATGGGTCCCTAGACGCCGCTAAAGATGTCATCGCAATATTGAATGTTTGCAAGTTTGCCTCGTAAAGACGAACACACATTCGAGTGGACATTTATACAGGACGGTTCAGAGTCAATGTCAATTTCTAATCTTTGCATACGTCGCCTTTACGTGGCAGCCTTATGATGACATCTTTTGACCTCATGCCATTATTAATACTTCGATGCATTTCTGACACTCGCACGACACTAAATCCAGCATAATGGCGCGAGTGTAACGCTATATAGCATGTGCCGCGAGTCGGAGAGATTAGACCTCGTCGTTTATTTACAAGCTTCCTAATTATCAATGTTTAGTTATTTTTCCATTTCTTCGTCTTCAGTATCTATAATTTTAAGTAAACATTTTGTCTTTTCTCTTAAATATGTTCCCCATTTATCTACGTTACATTCGCACTCAAAAGTTTGGAGAAGATGGGCGTTAGCTCTGCACCATCCTATACAAGTTTCCCAGATATTCGAAGCGAACGGGCGAGGTAAAGCGGCATCGACCCGCGGAACACGCTATATAGCGTTACACCCGCGCCATTGTGCTGGATTTAGTGTCGTGCGAGTGTCAGAGATGCTGCACTCGAGAGCGCGGAGGGTAGACGACGGAACAAGTGTGGGAGGGGGAGAGGTAGAGGGATGGTGGTGGTGGTGACAACAATGCGATCTCGAGTCCGATAAGGAATTGTTGGCGGCTTCGGGCGGCTCTCGCGAAATGAGCATAAGATTCTTCGGTTATTTCGTCGGACGCCGATATCTCGCTTCCTGTACCTCTCGAATTGAGCGTTCCAAATATCTTCCCGTTTCTCTCGCCTGCATCTTTTCGACTGTACCTCTTGACCCGCGCCACGGCCCTCGCCGTATTTCTCACATTACTTTTCGGAGTCTCCACCTCCTTCACCTTCTCTTCCTTCTTCTCCTCCCCCTTTTTACTCCCCCCCCCCCTCCCGCACCTTCTCTTCTTTCTCGTCCTGGCTCGTTCATTCCAAACGCTTCTACACTCGCGCGCGCGAAATCGCGTTTAAGTTATTTGGCTTCCTTACTCGGCGAGGATTTATCGTGCGGAACCCTGGCTGCATCGCGTACGTAGAGGGTGCCGGTCGACTTAAGTCGAGGAAGTCGGTCGGTAACCTCGCGGCAGGAGAGTGCTGCTTAATTTCGTTTGATATTATATTTAATAGGGATGTACTGGATGGTTCACTGGAAACGGTGTACTTAATATCTCGTTTAAATATAAACCCACGAAGATATTTAACGCGAAATTTCAACGGCCTCGAGCAGCGCGGAATACGATGTCGTAAAAGACGTCTGTCCTCCGCGATTGTCATTGGCAGAGTTACGTATCGTCGATATCCTTTTAAAGTCTCTCACAAATTAAAGATAAAAAGACAAAATCGCACGTCAAATGATTTAAGAAATACACATAGATTAAATAAGTACGTTAATAACGATGATATAATAATTTTTATAGTAAAGTTAAATTACTCGTGATTCTCATTTAAATTTTAACACAATTATACGCACATATTCTGTTTTGATCCACGTGCATAATTTACAGTATAATAGTTTAATAAATCTTTATATAGAAAGTGTACTTACATCGCGTACGCGATGTATTAATGTATAGTAGAAAAATCGAGATTGCGACAATATAACATGAAAAAGCATATGATGTATGTACGCAGGAGATAAATCTGACAATGTGATAAAATCTTTCCGTCACTGTTCTCATCGTCGGGATCCCCTCGAGGAGTCTGATAAGAGGCCAGCAGGTTCGATTGATTCCCTGCTTGGAGTAGATCGCGATCCTACGAGACAGATTAGCCGATGATTACAATTTAATCCGGCAGATTGTAGCTCCGCCGAGCCTCCGTTATGCCACATGAATATTTGTGACTGCGTGTCTCTCCGGTGCATCGCGCGATCAGGATTATAGCCGATGATAACATCATGATGACTCGGATTCGAGAGGTAGAGGAAGCATCATGTCACATCTTCCTAAAAATGTTTCCATGCATCCGCTACACGATGTACCGATGTGATTACAATTCAGATGCTATATTGTTTTTCGTAAAACTATGTGTATTCTTTTTAAATATATGTATTTCTTAGAATTACAGAGTTGGAATTACTTAAAGTGTATGGAAATAATTTAAATTTGATTTTGCATTAGGAAAAATGTTATTTAAAATTTTTATTTGTAATCATTACATGATTAAAATCTTTAACATTTTACGTCTCGAGAGATAAGGTTTACTTACTAATAATGTTTCAATTGATTGATATGGTTTAATAATTGCGATTTTGCGTAACATTAAAGAGTCTCATACTGGAAAACACAAAAAGTAAGATCTCGATTTATCATGATAGATCGATCACGTTACGTCTCTGCACTGATGATTCCGCCGCGTCATGCCGAAGGCATCACGACGTCTTCAGTAGGAATGAATTCGTTTTATTTGATCCATTTGAGCCATTGCATGGCCATCGGCGACAAATATTGAACATCGGTGCGTCGAGTATGCGAGAGAAATGTATGGTTCGCGAAAAGCGCGACAATGCCTTTCCATCATAATTACGCGCCAAACGATTGACACTTTCGATTACAGTCACTGTGATTATTTTTGCAAAATTTACTCCATTGTGAAACGAATTAGAATTGTCATATGCAACACAAAAAGCAAATACTAAAATAATCGATGGATACGTACAGAATATTGTAAAATAATTTCAAACAAATAGTACTTTAGGGATAAATTTTTTTAGCGATAATATCTTTTGAAAGTATCGAGAGATGTTTAATTCTTGTAATTGTAAATAATAATTTAAAAACTTGAATAATTGAATACTTGTGGTTGGTACATTAAGTATTAGCCGAATCAATAGTGAGATATTTAATTTGAAAATATTTTGCTTTTTCTAGTTTTAATTTAAAACTTAGCTGAAAATGTTGATATTTTCTATTTAAAAAAAGTGATTCTGACTTCATCAAAGAAGTCATTTGCGCTTAAAAAAAGTTGAATAATCTCAAAATATTTTATATTATTTATGCCCTAAGCTATTTTTTTCAAGAAGTGATTGCCAATCTCTCTTTTACTATACGCTTATACTTTATTGGATTTTACATTATGAACGACAGTTCACATTAATATTCACAATCAGTCTCATATATCTCAGTCTACATTCTACATTATAGAAAACGGGTTAATAATGCTAGCATACGATCTAATACATAATATACAAACATTAAAAACCAATGGAAGTGGGAAAATGCGACGATGATGACAAGATTACGAACTACGACGATTGCAAGATAGACTTATACTCATTAAGAGAAGTGCGTATTGATTATCTTTCCACCTTCATATATCTAATAGTCTATCCCGAGAACGCTTTTACGCGACCAAGCTGTTAAATTTTTTCCTTCCGTAGATTTCTCCCATCTCCCCATCTTCCCATCTCCTCGCTCCGGTTTTTCCGCGCCGCTTGAAAAGGATTAAAAAAGTGCCGCTGCGTGCTTCTAATATTCGGCGCTCTCGTAAAAGAAGACGGGCGGCATACGTTATCCTTTGATGGGATAATCCCTCGGTCCTATTTATTCTTTCTCTCGTCTTTCTGGAGAGATCGTTTGGGGAAGTTGCTCCCGGTACCCATGGATGGGGTGATCGATGGGCCCCCTGGCGATGTATGATAATGATACGGTGAGAATCGACATAGACGTTGCTCTACGAGAATGATGAAGATTAGGATGTCCTCGATTAGGTTTACGAGAGATGAAAAGACATTTGCGAGGCACAAATAGATATAAACAGACAAAAAAGATAAAGATGAAGAATTAAATATTAAGAAAAATATAATATCAATATAAGATAGGAATTTTAAAGGTTAAATCGATTTTGAAAATAAAAAGGTACAAAGATCGGTGATAAAATGTTGAAGATAAAATTATAAAGAGTGTGAATGAGCAAGTTCGAACAGAAAAGATAAAGATGAGTAAGATACGATACACAGCATTACAGGAGAAACACTAAGCTATTAAGGTTAGGTTCAAATGCTAGAAATAAAAAAAATAAAAAAAAAAGACACGCGAAAAGAAGTGCATGGTTACCAGTAAGATAAAAATTGCAGAATAAAAGAGAAAGTGAAAGAGAATCGAGTTTAGAAGAGATATATGAAAAATACAAGAAGGTGTGGAAAAAGAAAAACCGCAGAGAAAAAAAACGAATTTAAATAAGAAGAAAAGAAAATGGGGAGGGGAGCGGAAATCCCAACGCAATCAAAAGTCTGACAATAGCGCGCGCGGAAAAAGTTTTCGCTTTACAGGAGAGCGCCGCGGAGAAATCCGGTAGGCGGGGGAGAGAGAGAGAGAGAGAGAGAGTGCAGGGAGGCAGAAGCAGAAGAGGAAGAAGGCGTACGAGGAAGGAAGACTCGGAGGAGAAGATCGAGGTACGAGTGGAAAAGAAGGCCTGAAACTGCTAGCCGATATTTCATCCGGGGAACAAGCCAGATAACAGCGGGCACGCCCTTCCTTTACGTACAACCCTCTCCCTCCCTCCCTTCCTCGCAACCCCCTCCTGATGCCCGACGCTTTGCGCTCTCCTCGTCCTGTTCTCTTCAGCATTGCGCGAGAGAGCCACACCGGCGAGAGAGCTCTGCCCGCAACAGACTCGCGCTCGTTTTAAAATATTATCCCGCCGCCACCCCCTTACACTTGCCGTTACATCCATTCCCGGTGAGAACGCGCACCCCGAAGAGAGCGGGCGGCCAACTCCCGACGAAATACCACTACTGGCTCGAACCCTCGGGATTACCCGCGTACTCCCGACGCGACGTCACGCGCTCGATGTTGGACAAATTTTATCCTCGTACAGGTTTGTGTTTACGCGCGTGAACTAAATGGACCAGGCAAATTTGAGCAAAGCGTTATAGTTTTAAAGCCAGATAAATGTATTTTAAATACATTAACGGAAAATTTAATTTTCAGAGAACCTGATCTCTTCATATTTTAATATTTGTGGAGCATCTCGAAACATGGAAGAATCTCGTTAAGCATTAATTCAAATTTAAGAACAAAAAGTACAGAAAATATTTTTCCCAATTAAAAATGAATAATTTAAGAATGTATCAATAGTCACCAATTGTTATATAAGGACAAAAAGAAAAAGAATTACTTTTTATTACTATAATGCAGAATATTAAGCCTCTGTGCTCTGCCTTGTACAATGAATCATCGATCTAAAATGCATTAACTACATGAATTTGGAGAAGTGAATAAAATCGTTTGTTGCTGTTCTTCTCTTAAATACGTAGAATACGTTGTTTCAATACTTTTACGACGTTATCAGCGAACGTTACGATTTTCTCCAGTACGAGCAGCAACCAACAAGGGTGGAAAAAGAGTCGCGCGAAAGGAATTGTCGCCCTTAACCCTCCCTCCCGGCTGAAGGGTAGCGGAGAGCTTGCGACACGGCCGTGACGTGTTTAATGCGTTCCGGGTGATTTAGGGCGGCGGCAGGAGCTGCAGATGTTGGGGGTTTATGCCAGCTTTTAATTTGAAGATTCATAATTTATATGGGGCGTAACAGCCGCATTATTCTTAAGTCCCGCTTAAAAACGTGAATCTTTTTTTCTGATTAAATATGTCAAATTCAATAAAAGTTTCACCACCAATTATACTTGATTTTGAGAGATATAGTCAACTGTAAATGCTGCAGTTGACCAAATACTGAAATTTGATAGCAATCAAGCAAAATATCGTTTAATGAAGATAAAATTATCATTATATATTATATAATTAACAACCTTAAAGAAATAAATTAATGCAATATAGAAGTTATTAACATTAATTAATTATTAGATTTACTTATTAGTTTATTATTAGTTATCTTTACTTTACTATCATTTGATTGTTTTGAAGCATTGAGAAAAAGAGAAGAAAGCGGAAAGAGATAGGAAACTAATCTGGAATATTCTTAGCCAAAATTATACAGTGATGACTGGACGGAAGTGAATGGACGAATAATCAGCTTCTTGACTTCGTGCAGCGTCATGGCGCGTTTCGACATGATTTCCACTCTTTTCCGTACCTCATCTGGATTCACCCTCGAGCGGATGTAATTTCGAGCGCGGTTTTTATCGGAAGTAAGTACTGCCAGGAAGACGAGAGCGGAAGAGCGGCGAAGTAAAGGCCTCCGGAACAGAGAAAGCGAATGGTAGTCGGAGGAATCGAAGGAAATCGTCGGATCTTTTACCTGAGTTCGCAAATAAAACGGTTCTACCGAGATCAGGAAGCCATGTACCCGACGACTCCACTCGCGCGCTCACGCTCGGAAAATGCGAACCTATCTCTCTCGACGATCGGTTTTTGCGGTGTAAAAATATTTTACTTCAATCTGGATAATTCCGGTATTTATGCGACTCCGGAGCCGGTCGCTGCGGCAGATTACAGGTCGCCGCCGCGATTTTCATGCTTTCGCACGCACAGCGGGCCGAGGCGCATCACGCACATGCGTGCACGCGTGTACCGTGACGGACAGATCGGCAGCGGGCCAGAAGAAGGCGGAGAGAAAACCATAGACGTATATGGACGACACGCACGCACGGAAAGTCGAGTAAGCCTTGCTGCAAAGCCACTGCACTTGTCATTCGCGAGTTTCTCGCCAAATCTCGTTGGCCGTATTCGGCGTTATGTGTTGGTATCCATTTTTTAATACCTCGAAATTAATATAATAGTATCAAGGTTTTGTTAGATTTAAAGATCAGTGTTATAAATGAATACAATGATGTATACTTTGCGCGATATAATTAGGTCATAGCACTACAAGATTATCAATAGTTTGAGAATGAAAGAAAAATTAGAAAATCTGTAAGTATTTATATAGAAAATATTTATTATATAAGTACATGGAAGTGATATAAATACTTACAAACTTTTTAATATTTCTTTTATTCTTAGAGTCTCTCAAATCTTATGCTACTACAGTAGTTTATATTTAATTGCAACTGTCGAGAATTATATGTACAGTCTTAATTGGCAGTTTTATTTATCAGTAACAGTTGAGCACCGCTGGCGCGTGTGCGCGTACGTCCGTGGCAGTCCGTGCTACTATATAAAGGAGTCAAAGTCCGGCTTTCGAATCTAAGTTATCCGATTAAGCGTGCAATCTACTTCGGTGCACCATACCGAACCCTCGAAACTTCCAGTTCCAGGACGTTCTCTCTTTTCGTACCGCACAGGTCTCTCCACCGCGGCTCAAGCTCCCGTCCCCCGCAATTCCCCTTAAGCTGCTGAAAATCTCCTCGTATCTTCTACTCGAGGACAGTCAGATTGCCGGACCCTTTCACGCGTGTTCGCGTAAGTAAGACGAGCATGACAAAGCGACCGCCGCGATGCTCGCAGAGGCGTCGAAATACTAGACGTCGATTCCGATCCCGGATTTCGCCTCGAATCCGATCGGTGCGACTCTGATACACCTGGTTTCTCTCCAAGTATCTTACTTTCCTCGAACATTCGAGCGAGAAATATTTATGCAACTTGTGGATACGTTTTTTAGTTTTTTTTTTAATTTCTCTGCGAATTCTTTATTAAGAAAAGAAAATTACAAAGACACTGAACCAAAGATTTGTATTTTCATTAATGTATTTATTGACAATGAGTACCAAATTCGATTATTAGAATAAATTTTTAAATCTGCAAGTCTTGAAACTTTAACGTTTATTAATACCTATACGAATGCGTATGATAATGTTAAATTTGGAGAAATGATCGTTTAACTGTTTCGAGAGTAGTATATTACTCGGGATAATAAGCTCTGTCCGTTATTTTGCCCACATACCGATATTGAGTAAATAATAATAAAAGTAAATGAAGAATTTATTCGAATTTATGGCGCTTGGTCGACTCAACACAAACGACAGGTACACCTCACAAACGTCGCTCGCATGCTATCGGGAATGCTATCGGGAAGAGGTAGAGTCCGGAGCCGCGGGTGAAAGGGGAGGCCCAAAAATGAACGACGATCGCGATGACGAGATGGAAACGAGCGGGCCGGGGCTGCATATCTCACGAACAACGTAGTGCACTCACCGAGAGAGTCCTTCGATAACGGACGCGCGGCCCGTTATATTACCGAGGGCCATAATTATTATTTGTAAGCCTCCTCCGCGTGCCTCTTTTTCCTATCTCTCGCGAGGGGCCCTCCTGTTGGCCCCCTCCCCCTGTGTCCTCTCCACGAATGTCTCGAAATGGGTCTCCTGTTTATCGAGACGAGAGTGGCCGGTTTCGACGAGACATCCGTAACTAATGACCCTGATAGCCGACGAGGCTCTCTTTCTCTCTTTTCCTCTCCCGTTCTCCGCTTCAAAAGATCTCTCCCGTCGCCCCTTTCGCTCTCGCACGAGCACGATTCCTCGTTCATTGTGTCTTCCAAGGTTAAGAATGCCTGGCGAACCCTGGGAGTCACTTAATTAATTTTCCGTTTCGACCCGGGGAGAGAATCGAAAAGCTCGTTATCTCGACTTATTACTCCTCGCATCCTCGCTGTCGCTCTCTTTCGCCTCTTCTCTCTACCTCCCCTCCCCTCCTCCGCTCTACCCCCGCCGGCTGCCGTCTTATCCTTCATCCCCTTTCTTCGTCGTTTTCAGTCTCGCCATTGGATATGGGATCCGAGCATTCTTCGATCCCGTGACGTGAATAAATAATATGCGTGACGCTCCATAAAGGGCCACCGACTGTTTACGGCGGGATGTGGCCTATAATCGGAGAATTTGTCGGAACTGCGCTGTCTATCGGGCTATACGGGCGTAATAATAGCACTAATTGAGGAATAGAGAAGCGTGAAGCAACCTGCCTGATGTAAAGCTAAAACATATCGCGTTTGACGATTTTCGTTGCTCCACAAGTTATGAAACGAAAATCTCGCGTTTGGCGATTTTTGTGGCTCCATATGTTATGAAGCAAGCGACCTGTAAATAGTGATAAAGGGACCTAGCTAAAGTTTAGAATTTATAGCGAAACGAATTGGCACCTTGCTTGCTTGCTTGAAAAATATTAAAACGCGTGAATTATTGATTTGACTCCTTTTAATATTAAAAAAAGTTATTTAAAAAATAGGTAAATTTTTTGGTATTATTTTCCATATGATTACGAAACGCATATAGAATAAAAGAAAAAGATAAATTTACTATGTTTTATAACCATTTCATTTTTAAGTATAGTTTTTTATTATAATTTGCATATAATTAGAAAATATATCGATTGAAAGATGATTAATTTTATTTTTTAATATTGCGGAAAGGAATTTTGAAACTTTTCCGGAAACTAGCGGAGCATGTCAAATTTCTCCGATTTTTAGGAGTTCCTAAAATGTCTAAAGAGCCTTCTATAATAAAGGAAAAATATTCAAAAATGTATATAATCACTCTTCGTGCTCAGAGCTGTTTTAATTATTCGTTTGGCACGCACGAATTTTTCGTTTCGGCGGATTTCAAGCGCGAAATCCGATGATCAGAGCCATACAAAGTTGTCATCGGCACAAAGTACCGCCGCTTCGATGAACACACGCATCGACTGGACACGCAGACCCGTTGACCCGGAGCGTAAAAGTTTCCGGCTTTTTTTTTAGTGACGCTCGAGCGCACAGCAGAAATTCAGTACCTACAAGTGGAAATTCTCGGCCTAATTCGCCACGCTCGTCGGATTAGAACCGAGAAAACTCGCTCGCGAATTATTCGGGGGCGTAAATCCCCGGTGTACTCACCGTATGTCCATTTACTAATCGAATACTCGCCGAACATGGCGCTTGAAGTCATCTATATATCATGGTCCGATTTTAGAATCACAAGCAATTTGTTTGTAGTACATTCGATAGATAACTAAATTGGGTGATTAAAATATACTACTTCTTTGAATATCGTTTTAAGACATCATAAAGTTTCACATTTTATAAAATAATCCAATTATAGTCCAAGCTTTAATTAAAGGACTTTAATTTGTTCTCGTGATTTGAACAGTTATTTCTTCAAAATCTAAGAATGTAGTTCCACTATGCATGGTATCTAATTATTTCGTTATATATATTATTTGGAAAAGAGCGAGACATATATTTTACAAAAATAATGCAGTGTATGTGAGGAATATTTTAAAATGTTGACGTGGAGTTTCGATAACTTCAAAACACATAAATCTTCGATTTTTCGTTCTTCCAGGTTTTTTTTTTTGAAACTCGTGTTTTTAAACGTCGAATTACTTCGAAACACGATTATTCGTAATTACTGGCGCGGAATAAACGCGAAACGAACGTTCCATCATAAGATACTTTCGCGGGCTTTCAAGCGATCATTCCGGAGAAATTCTAAAAGCTTCTTGAAAGCCGAGCGACGAGAAAGAAATTCCACCATCATTCAATGGATGGCACGAACAAATCGGAATGGGAAACATCGAGATCGCGGCAGGATCGACCTCGTTTTGAACTCGCTATAAAAATTTCATCATGAGTAAAAAAACTACGACTCTCTGACGAAGAAAAAACGTTTGAAAAAAATAAATTTGATGAGAATAATGGGCAGAACCTTGAAAGTACTTCGCATTAAAAATAGCTGCACCTTATCGTACGCAAATTGTGGAACAGCGATGTGTAGAGGATCAAGACTGTTCTATTGAATTTTCTATTGAATTAAAAACATTGTATAATTTTACTTGGATAGTGTTTGGATATTTGTAATGAAATTTTGGAACTGTTGTATTTAATTTAGCAAATTCGTATTCTTGACTTTTTAAATAGAATTAATGCTTTGGACATTCAAATTTTCAACTAATAATTTTTACGCGATTTCTAGAGAAACTAAAAATTTTTCTGATATTTTGATATTTTTATCTTATATCTTTACTTTCGAGAACTTTACTCTAGCCGTTCAGAACATAAATATTTCAATTTGAGCATATTTGCAACTTTAAAGATTTAAGCTCCTGAATACTAAAATTCTCAAATACATCTCTCAAGACTTGAGTCTTAGAACTTTCTTATCGTGCATGTTTTAAAGATTATGGAAATTCAATGCATAAATTTTTCAAGTTGTACCTCCATTTTTTTAGATTTTAATTCTTGTCCAAATTAATTATTTCTTATAATCGTTAATATATATAACAATCGCGTAATCTTTATCTGCTGATTATCATTGCTAATTTTCTAACTTTAGTACTACTTTTCGAAGTTTACATACCATTATAAGCGTTCCACAATTTTCTATTGAATACCAAAGAAATTCAGTGACTATATTAAATTGAGAAACGTTGCTGTGAGCCAAGTGTCCGCGTAACCAAGTGGTCGCGAGCGAATTATGAATAATGCAGTCCTTCGGAAAGTACGCAATTAACGGGTGACTGCAACTGTAACGGCGCAATTATCATGCACACGGAAATAGAATCATTCTCACGACGCCATTGTGCGCGCTCGCCGCACTATAAGCGCGCGCCATTTCCCTGCGCGAGAGCATAATTGTTCCTTTTTCTTTTTCCCTTGCACCGGAGCCCTTCGGCTCGTTAGCCCGCTGAAAGAAGCCAGGAGTGCTGGGCGCTTTGTAAGACGAGCGATGGACCGTAAAGTCCCTCGGATCCCGATCGACGCACGCTTTCGCCGATTCATCCCGCTCCTCGTCCTGTTCTCGTCCAAGAAATTCCCCAAGGAATTTTCTCCTTCGGCGTTCACCCCTTTTCTGAAAGCACTACCTCTTTAAGCGCGCTCCGAAATTTTCCAGCGAGAACGACCGCTTTCGCGGCTGTCGTTGCGAAAATATTAAACTGACGTCATTGCTCGTGCTAATTGATTGCCGAATTTCGTACCTACGATATCTGAAGTGTACGGTAATAATAGTCGAAAATCAACTTTTCTGAATTTTAGAGTGCTTCGTAATTAGTCACAGTTCAAATGTAATGATAAAATTTTCGAATATCTAACAATTGAAATTGAAATTCAAAAGTATCTAACAATTCAAAAGATATCGAAAAATATCTAACAATTCGAAATTGGAATCGTGTAATAGCGTTTCTGTGAAATGTCACGCATTTCCAAAGCTTTCATAAAGAGAAAAAATTCCATCACTCTGTTCATTTTTCACGTTTAACAGCACATGTACCGTATGAATAAAATTCTAGCATATGCAAAACAAAAAGAATGAAACGTCATCGCGTTAAAATACATGGCATGTTTATTTTATTCCAATCTCTCGAGGTCGCAGATGTCAAAGCTTTAAATTTCCTTAATCCTTCGAGAATACGGGGCACTAGGACGTTTAGATACCGATAGCGCAAGCGCAACGCACTGTACGTCAAGGAGATACGCCCGGCGGGCTACACATGCATGCATGTGTATGTACATATACGCGGGGTATGCGTACGTGTGCACATCGTATTCGAGATTTGATCCTGATTCATCCCGAATGTCCTGCGAGAGGCATTGTCCGCCGGGAATAACGCGCGAGATTTGATCCTGATTCCGCGATATACGGCCGCGATATCGGGAATCGATGAAAAATATGTGCGCGGTGATTTGCAACGCGAAAAAAGCTAGCAATAAAAGCTGATAATGATAACGAAAAAAAAAAGAGACAAAATTTATCGCGTGAAGAATGGAACGGATCTTTCTGTGCTTTGGCTGTTGTGCAAATTGTTGTTAATTTTTTCGAAAAAACACGTTTGCAGTGAATCTTGAAGTGATTGCGTATCCAAAAATTATCGGGTCAGTGGAAAAATAAGCTTAGAAATTTTTGCTCGGGATATGAGAATAAAATTTCTGTCAGAAATTTCTATCAAAAATTCGCAAAAAAGCTTTGATATTTTAAAAATCATTTGCGATAGTAGTTTATATTACGATATGTAAATACACAAATCAAATATTTGAACTATCAACCATGAGAATAATCTTGTTTATCTTCGTTTTTCCAAAAAGTAAAAATCAAATTTTTTAATTTAAAATGCTGACCTTATCTTGTAACAGAATAAAGAAAAGTTTTAACAAGTGTCTAATCGCAAAAATATTTGTCATTAAAAGTTAAGGTGTTACAGATAAAATTAAAGCAATATTATTATTAAAGAAAAACCCGAATTAATCATATTTCTGGTAATGTTTCCGGGATATGCTGTACGGTTTTCGCACGTAACACAGCAACGAGTGTAAACGAAATCAATTACTTTTTTTCTGGATGACTGAAAATTAATGAGCTCCGACGTGGCTTACGTGAATTCTGCCAGTGAAGGTTCGTTCGCGGAACGAAGTTTAGCGAGGAACAGGCGGAGAACGGGGCGGGAGCGGTCGAAGAAACATCGAATCGCGTGTTATCGGGCTGGCGCGTCTAAATGCTCGAGGTATGCGTCTAATGCCAGACCACGGAGCTCTAATCGCTCTATGCAAATCACAGAACGGCCCCCGGCCGCATTCGTATAATCGTTTAAGTCGCGGTCGATGCCGAAACAGGCGGCACTCGCGTATTTTCTGAGCGCACTCTAATTCTCCCGTTCTTGTTTCTCTCTCTCTCTCTCTCTCTCTCTCTCTCTCTCTCTCTCTCTCTCTCTCTCTTGTGTTTTCTTTCCTTTCTTTTTTTTAAAGAGACGCTCACAGAAAGAGATTACAAACCTTGCAGCGGGAATATTGGTTGCAAATACGTACATATATTTGCTGTTTACCGTACATATCCAATCTCCAGAAATGCATTAATTTCTGTTTACATCTGAAAATGATAGAAAAACAGATCTTGTTTAAAAGATATGTCTTGCATAATCAACAAAATGCACACAAAACAGTCCGTTAACTTTTTTGATTTTCATTAGCGTCATAGTCAAACCAGGATTAATAAAAAAAACACGTATTATCAACAAAAAAAGAACTGCCAACACACATGACTGAAGTAAATATTAGTCACGCCGTGACACACAGTCTCCCAAACAAAATACTCACGGATCGCCGTTCAGTCGGTCGGCGTCGCGACGCAAAAAACGCTTGTCGAGGCGATGCTTGCTCGCAATGTCTCGTCTCGCTATGTCGAGCGAGGGATGAAGCGGACGATGAGATGGACCGAGAAGAAGAAGATGAGCAAGAGGCGTGTTCTCTCGAGTCCGAGGAGACTTCCAGTCGGCCGAGCGAGAGCAGCGCCTTTGTCGCATAATGGATGACTTCCTAACGACACTTTAAGATAGTTACCCTCGCGTCGTCGTCCGACGTTTTTCTCCCTCGGAGTAACAACGCCCGCTCGATCCGCCCGCGGAGAAAGACGGAGAAAGTGAAAAATAATAGATTTTTTCGGTGGAACCGGACCACCGCTAAACGACTTAACATGCGACGCCATTAGAGATTCTGGGGAATGACGACGATGATGGTAGTGGACCGCAGCTGCACGTGGCTGACTCGGAGCTTTTCCAATCTAGACTATGGACCTCTGGGCGCCCGGAAGAGACGCTCGGCAATCAATCAGCTAGCTCGATCCGATATATCTTGAGATATTAGATTTTTTTTCTATAGGGATTTACAAATTTGATTTCGCGAGGAAGAACATTTTCATTTAAGGAGCAAAATTGAATACGTTACGAACGTTACTCCATTTTTAAAAATAAATTTTAGTTATAAAGTTAGTTAAAAAATTGCTAAATATTTATATTTCTATATATTTACACTTTTGGATATTAAAATTGTATTGTTAACAATTAACAATTCGTATAGATTTGAATAAAGTTTCTAAGACTTGTCCTTAGACTTGAGATTTGATATCGCGTATTCACACACATCGTCGTCCATATACGTGACATGCTACGCGCGACGAAGTCCGCGGTAGGTAGGTACGGCCGAAAGTTCGAGAGACGCATTACGTCGCGGGTGCCATGCAAGCGCGCGCTGTCGCTTCGCAAGCATTGTTTTCGTTGTACGGCACCTCGGAAATCTCGGACGACGAAAGTTCGCCGTCCAGGTGGTTTCGTCGCGCGCGGGGTCGACGACGTTACGGTATATAAAGTCTCCCCGGGAAAAGTTATGGTCCCCACCCGGGGTTTCTCGCCGGAATACAAAGAGGCCGCGCGCGATCCTTCATTCCCCTGCACAATGCACCGGAGAACGGCGCGCGGCGTCTCTCTCTCGGCTAGACTGCACTTTGAAACACTCTCGAAACTTGGTAATTGCATCAAATCTGACTTATATTTATCAGTGCCCGGGATCTTAGCTCCGCGCGAGATGCGACGTCACAAATTTCGCGCGGCTCAACGAGCGTTAAGTTCTATTACGGAATAGGATCTTCAACGAGAGAGCGTGTCTTCGTTACAACGAGAAATTACTTTTAAATCTTTATTATTAACTTGTACACGGTTTTTTGCACACATAAATTATTTGAATACTTTTGGCACAAGTTTCGGATGATTTGATGTATTTTACAGTCTTCATGAAACTGCAGAGTTTATTCTTATAGCACTTACTGTCCAACGGCAGTGTTCTCAAATCAATTCAATGATTTTATGTTTATTTTTCCGGATTTTTATCACAATGTTGGCCGCACTTGATCCTGTAGTCGTAGATAAATAATCGACAACAGGGGAGAATCGGTAGCGAAATTGACATTTCAATTGACGATGTAGGACGAACCCATCGGAATTATCAAGTTTCGCGCGAAATGAATTTTTGATTCGATAACGATTCGATTGTCGGTGCCATTACGGCTCCTCGTCTTTACCGTTTCCCCTCTCCATCCGCGAGAAAATCCGCCGAAATCATGCTACGACGAGTCAATCACGCCGGAAAACTGTTTTTCCCCCCGGCCCCGTGTCGTGCCTTCTTGCTTTTCGTCGACAATAGCTCGAGCCAATTTACCTGCCGAACTCCATCATCGGCGGCTTTTATTAGTACGACGTTCGGCGGGGCCGCGATCGATATTGCCGGATATCGATTTCGAATTAGCTGGATTGTCCGACACGCTTGTATGCCGTCACGGCGTATGTCGAAAGAGGAATGAATAAGAAGAGAAGCGAACAAGCGAAAGCTATAGACGCCGCAATTTTTCGCAAGAAATTCAAATCTCATGGTAAATGCAATAAGATTGTCACAAAAGAGTGATTTATTATTTACTCTTTTGATGTTAAAAATTACATGATGTTCGTATACACCATCAGATATATTCGTCATAATTATGAATGTACAAAAATATTCGCACAAAAATTGCGGGGAACTTTGAAAAATTGAAAGGCGGCTCAAATTAGACGTCATAAAATGATGAAACACTTTCGTGAGGCACTCATGATCTGCCTCTGGCATCTGCCAAAAAGCGAAAGATAAATTCGTGAGAGAGGAGAGTGATTCGTGCGCGACAAAATTGCACGGCTGGCTCTAAATTAGCCGTCGATGTTGGGCGCGAGAAGAATGAAGCAGAAAAGAGGGTGGACCTTATCGCAGCCGATAGCACGGCGCGGGGCACTTTTAATCCGGCAAAGAGCGCGATAAAATTGCGCAACGGCCGATTACATCGCCGCGTGTTATTAGGAGCGAGTGCGGGCGCGAGTCGCCCGCAAAATTGCAAGGCGCGCCCCGAATCGGATATTAAGCGATCTCGCGCGCAGGGGAGTTTCGATACATCGACGGTCGAGAATTTTCAATTCGCAGGTGGAATGCAAATTTCGGTCGAAAAAACGAGCGGAGGAAATTTGATTGCAGCTCCATTTTATATCTCGAAATCGATACCGACAAAGTGCGGTAAATGCACGATTGAAAATCTTACCTAGTCAAAAGATTTAGAGAAATTTTAATATGATGATAATTGAAACTTATATGACAGGTAAGAAAGAATTGTATATTAAAAAATGAGCAATCTCATTAATTGGATCCAGAAATGTCGGAAATAGCGCGATTGATCTGATTAATCTGATTCACACGATTGATCGGACGGATGCAACAGAATTGTAAGAAACAATTGGCCGTTGTATCTTTGATAATAAGGTGCTTTTATACATGCATGGCGCGTAGATCCCATATGATTAGCGGCGAGTGCGGTGTGAGAAAATGTAGAAGATATTTGCCGCTCATGTTATTAGTTAGAAACTTTGAATGGACCATGACGCAGCGGAGTTGCAAAACCCGCCTTCTAAATTAGCCCCTGCATCGTATAATGAGACGTTCTCGGAAACATTGCGCGCACCGGGCATCGAAACCTCTTAATTTGATCGCAGAAAGGCTATAAGGATAGTTTTCGCGGGTTACTCGTATGTATGCAGGATAGAATTACGTAACAGTTATTAATTACAGGTATTCGAATTGTCGGTAGCGAATAAAAAGTCAGTCTTCAACGCAACGTCGGTTTAATGAGACTACAAGTCCTGATTAGCCTCAACATAAATGCTACATGGTAAACGAATAAATCACGTAGAATAAATTACGGCGAAGTCAATGAATGTCATGTAGGTGTAATTTAGCAGGGAGTCAAGATTAATTTAAGTGAGAATTGTCAGAGAAACTTGGTTTGGATCTGTCAACGAAAAGCTCTTCTTTATTATATTATAATTTATTTTCGTTTAATTGATACAACTAATATAATTTTTCAGTTATTCATAAAAACTTGTGTCACGTTCGTCTGGACGTTTAATATAAAAGATACATATATTTATATTTGTGAATGATTTTATTCACATTGCTCGAGAGACACGGCAAATTTTTGGAATCTGTTATTTGAAATTTTTGCTGTTGTCATTTTTTACGGGAATTGATTGTCGTATTGAAGAATTGTCAATATTGTTTAATATTTGTCTGGTAATAAATGATTGGTATAAATGTTGATACAGCACGCTCGACATTTCTTCGTTCGGCGATCACGTACAAAGGGGAGCACCCCTATCCTCGGGAATTGAGTAGTAGAAAACTGGGTGGAATTGCATAAAGGTGTCTAATTATTAGTTCGTGCTAGGGTGCGGCGTCAGATCGAATCGACGTGCATGTGCGAGCGCCATAACGTGTCTTCCGTATAGTTTATCGGGCGTAACCCACGCGTGGTACAAGCACACACATGAATAGTTTCCTCTTTTTTTTCAACTAATAACACACAGACGCCATTGTTAATTGCTGGCAACAACGTCGTTTTATTTCGTGTCTCGCTCGTATTTGTTACGAAAGTTGGTTTCGTGTAATTAATTTTTTTATACAAATGTTACGTAAAGATAGCAAATCCCGTGCGACAAAATTTCAATTATATCTTAATTTTATATTTATTTATTATAATAACACTTTGGAAACTTTAAATCTTGTGCTATATAAAAATATCGGTAGAAATTTTGCTACAAACAAAATCCAAAACGTATTTCCTGTAAAATTCTTATAAAAGATTGTATTTTACTATAATCCATCTTATTTATCTTTTGACATTTGCAAATTATATAATATAATTTTGAGAATATTATATAATTTTTTAGATGTTGATAGGATTTTAAATAAATAGCAATCGCGCCTGAGATTTTATTTTAATTTAATAAATCGACATGTGATATTCCACATCTCTCTCTTTCAAAATTATTGTAAAATATTGGCAGCTCGTTGAATTGCGCACGCTGAAGCTGCCTGTGTGGAAGTTGATTAATTTAACAGCATCTGGGGCAACGTAAAAAATTATGGAGTGCCGCGGCGGTACATCGTCGATGCACGCGGCGTAATGTACGATCGCGTGCCCCTCTAAAGTATCGTAAAACTTACAAGGCGGAAGCTTACTGGAACGCCGCAAGTGCTTGACGATCTCGCGAATTTCCGATGGCGATTGCCGAGAAATAGAGTGGCCCCTCGGAAGTTTTTGAGCGACGAGCATGCGAAGATCGATTTTGCGCTCTCAATCATTGCGCGATTGAAATGAACGCTGCTGCTGCACTCCCCGCGATTGAGCGGTTTATCTTGACAGTGATGTATTCCGAATTTTCGGAAAATCTCGTCGTTATTGGCGTATCGTGTCAATTCGCACTCGTATCCCGTTTGAATTCATCCTGTTTCAGAGCTCGACCACTACCGCGATAAACGATTCGATTAGTTATCGCTACACGCGTGATTTATAATCCGCGGCATCGGCAAGAGCGACGGGCGATTGCATCGTGCAATTTATCGATTACAACATTCGAAAAGGTTAAGTAGATTCCGTAACCATAATTCCCGTGAATGCCATTTGCTATTAACGATCATGCGTGATGTCATTCGCGATGCTTGTGAAAGTGTTGTGCAGGAATGCCAAAGTGGACAGAGGTGTGATTCGATTAACGACGATAATTACAATGCATGGACTATTTCATAAAATCCGCACAAAATCTTAGAGAAATATCTCTAACTTGATGATGATGTTATGTAATGTTTCAATTAGAGGGCATTCCATTTGGTATTTTTAATTTCTTGTCTTAATATAATAATTAAGTATAATTATTTTATATTAAGTATAGAATAATTTTAAAAATCTCAAATTAAAATGATTTTAAAACGAAGTTAATTTTAAAATCAAAGGAAAAGTTGTACATTTTATGTATTACAAAGTTTGTTTCGTCGAAATTTTTTAATATCCCATACAAAGAAACACATAACTATCTAATAAATAACCATACTAATTACAATTGTTATGAAAATTATTCGGTAAATAAAACTGAAAGTCGTTTTCTTTTTGAAATTTTTCTGAATTGACATTTCTTAGAAGGTTAACGCAATCTCATGGAAAATCTGTAACAAAATCTGCATTTCTGAGAAGAAGGCAGGATAAGAAACAAAGAGAATTTAATGTGCTTAGAATACGAGTACGCGGTTTAAGAAACGTTAAAACTGTAATTATGCTATTCCACCGTATCCCCCTTTTACGACCTTTACCTAACATCCCTCTCCTCTCTTATTTTTCTTACGCTTAAAATGCACGCCCGTGCGTTTTGAGTGTCTTGAGTTATAGTGGTTTAATATAATTGCTCATCGCGCAAGGGGGACTACTCGGAAAAGCTACTTTCTTCTCAATGACACCCCGCGAAAGCGACGATTTCCGGGAGAAAGGATGAACGGAAGGGAGAATCTTTTTCTTTATCTTAGCACTCTGAGAAAGTTCTGGTTTCTCCGTGACTTGTTTTCACGGTAATAATTATTGCACACCTTACATACTTATCTATTATACCTTTAACAGAAATATAGACAAAAATAATATAATTGTTATAAATTGAATTTTAATACATATACATTTTATATAAATTTTAGAAGATCGAGGAATATATTTTACAAAGCACACATATTTAATTCTTATCGGATTACTTTACATTCCAATTTATTTTCTTTTACTTAAGATATTGGGATTTTTCATTAAAAATCTCGACGCGAGCGTGATTTAGATTCACGACGTTTCTGCAGAAAACGATGCATTTGCGTGTTGCGAGCAGCTCCACAAAGTACATAGCGAGCAAACAAACCGCGTCATTCCGCTCACTCCCGCCCCGCCCCACCCCCCTTTCTCTCTCCGCAGGAATCCTTTTCGCAAACATTAAGACGATGACACGCTCGCTGCTACGTGCCGAGTAGTGTGTGGTCTTTGCTTTATTTTCTGCTAATATTAATTTCCGCGCGGAAGAACTTTCCGGTGCGCGCTGGCCGGGAATTTTTCAGAGCTTACTAGAGGTACGGCGGCGTCACGTATTCCGGCCATCTCGCCTCCTCACGTTTGTTTCTTCAGCATGTTTATCCTGTCCAGCCGGCGTCTATTTGCATGTAGGAATAAATGCAAATAGCACCGCGCGCGAAATAACGAATGCACTCGCGAGAGGCGACGCACGCTAAATAAGAAGTCGCGGGTGTCTGTTTTTCGCTACCGCCGCGGCCGCCGCGCTGCGCCGGCTTTCGTTTCGCGTCTGCACAATCGCGACTGTTTCCGCTGTCTTTAACATGACGGCCGACATGGCTAATTATGCATATTCCGTACAGAGCGCGAGAATTACGTAAAATAGTTTCCCGCAATTTCCACGCATTGTGAAACGAAATGTCAGCATCCATTACGCGTCAATATTTGATATAAACATACACGATTATTCTTTTATGTACGTTTTTACATTCTAGAAGCGTAAAGATAATAGTTAAAAGGGATTTATTTCGCAAAAATTGTCAGGGAAGTAAAGCGTGAATCTTGAAGGTGCAGAGAAACCTTGGCACGATTTTTTTTCGGGCTATTCCTTTTTCCCGGAGCCTTGGCCGTCTCGTGCGTGGGCAGAACGGAGTTAGGTAGTCCTGGCGGACAAGGCCTTCCGTGTCGGTTGCCTCCGGCTGTACGTGTATAAAGTGCGCAACAACATGGCTCCCATATTCGGCATAAGTCTAGGTCTAGATTTGTGGACTCTATTATGTCTTCTATTATGTATTGCATATTATATAAGAACATTACTAAATTGAAACATCACAAGATAAAAAAAAGAGAGAAGAGAATTCACCAGGAAAGTATAAATCAAATCAAGAGAATCTCTTGATATGTACATATGAATAAAACCTTATTACATACTTTCGTATATTTTAGAATATAAAATAATAAATGTATTTATAATTCAAAATGAATTATTACAATTTCAAGTTTCTCTTTCTTTTTTTTTCTTCTTTGAGAAATATAAAATTTAAAAAGAGTAATGATAAAAAAAACTCGAAGATAAATTATCCATTTCTAAAAAAAGGCATGTTAATATAAAAACACTGATTAATTTTTCTCATCTATTACTTGCATAAGGACAGTTAATCGCGGACATTATTATTTTCTGCATTCCTATGTAGTTAACACTTATATTAATCTTGATTAATCACCGTTCCCTGGACGGGTACCGGTATATCGTTGCAACGATGTCGCAGGCGGATGTACACCGCCATTATAGGATCTCACCTTATATACACGCCCGTCGCGACTTCTACGAGCACTTTCTTGAGTGCATGCATGCGTGCGTGCGTGCAGCACCTACACGCATTCCACGCGGCTTACGCAAGACGACATTATCGTCGCGAGAAAGTTGCACAAAGTTTACAAAACCTCGTAATGCGCTTGACGAACGAATGTTTTATTTATATAAAGTGTCTGACACGCTGAAGTGACGTTCTACCTGTCAATACAAAAGAATCGATTTATATTTTTAATATAAAAAAGTACATTTTGTTTGTAAATGAAAAGGAGAATGTAAACTCTGTTTTTGACAAATTTCCATAATTATGTATCGCCGGTGATCGATTTTAATTTCATAATCTTTCGAATCACAAGTAACTGAAATCAAAATGCATTTTTTCAAATGCAATTTTCTTTAAATATGCATTACCTGTACTCTAGATTATTGAGCGCAAAATATTGACATCGCGTGGTATTTTAGATCGAAAACAGAGCAGAAATGATACCGTTATCAGTATATTGCGTTTTAACGGCTTGCACTGCCAATTTTTCATCGATTCCGATAGGATTGCATTATCGTCACTGATTATTGCAACGCCACGCGGCGTTTATCCGCTCGCGGATCAATCGGAATTGACAGTCCGCATTGAAAAATAACTTTCGGTCGGCATCGCGTTAATTTGAAAGAATATTTTTTTCGCCGATCGACAGCGCCGCATTTTTAAAAATAACCCCCATTGTTCGCGCCGCTTCTGTTAACTCGATGCAGCACGACGATGCAACTGCAGCGAGCGCATGCAATGCCGAGCCTATTCAACCATTGTGCGGGCGTAACACAAAAATATTCTTTTAATAGAACGATCTATTTGTAATTCCAGTGAATATACCATTGGAATTCGTTTATATATATTTGATTTAAACATTTTCGCATATATACGCTTTGCATGTTATCAGCTTTGCATTGTCTCTTTTTTCCAAATTTAAGTAAATGTATTTTTCCACTATTTTTTAATTTATCATTAAAATTTTTTGCATTATATCATTATGGACCGATATCGTGAAAAACAAGTCGTTTTCTTATTAACAAAGCGAACAGATGTAATTAATAAATGTCCTTTTAAACATATGAATTTTGTTACAAATTTTAAATCTTTTACGTACTAAAGTGTATCTTGTTAAAATGCAAAAAAATCTATTTTTAATTTTTAGCATTAGAAGATTTAATAATTAAAATTTTAATTAAATCTTGTTTAAGATAAAGTGCAGCTTAAACTAACTGGAAAACAAAGTTTCCTTATTCAATTACTCTTTTGACGTTGTAATTTTCAACGTTAGGCAACTTCATAATTAAGCGTCTCATCAAATTTTCCCTAACAAAAAAAAATTATATTTCATAGTTGAAAAAAAGCGCGATAGCTTCGAGACACCTCCGTAGAATTAACACGTACCTATATTCCCCGTTCTTAAATAACAGAATTTAACCGAGTTCTCAAGGACACATTTCATATCGTAATTAACGGCAGCGCGCAATTCTCATTGCTTCCGATTAATTTCCAGCACGATTGCGATAACAGAAATCGAATCATCGGAGCGTAGAGACGGTCGATGATGCACTCGGCGATGCGCTCGGCGGAACAAAGCGCAGCGTGGCGATAAAAATATGATCCTCCGAGCGAGTAGTCGACGACTCAATCGAGTCGATCGGAGCGCTTTCGCGCTCGAGTTGACTCGCTCTCGCGCGAGATAAGAAGACTCGCGCGCTCGCTTTTATAGACGTACTCGCTCGTGCGAGGAGAAACAGACGGCGCGGCGCACGGGGCCACAGACCTACCCACCGTGATTTTCCGAATCGTCAAAAGGGTGCGAAGCATGCATAATGCATCGCTGGCATTATGCGAAGGCGTGTACGGTCTGCCATTACAGATGTACCTACGTATGCAGATGGATGGGGCGGGCGGCCCCCCTTCGTTTTAGTCTTGATTGGTGACCCAAATATGGAATTTTCGGCGGCACATTAGACGCTTAGATAATAGTGCGAGAATAATCGCCGACACGTGTTCCCATATAATCTCTATAGTCTTGATGTGATACGTTTAAATGCGTTTGTGTTAGTGTTGCCCTAGCGTTACTAAATATACTTTATTATTGATATTTAACAACACAGTTAAAGAGAAAAACGACGTTTAATTTTATAAAATAAGATCTGGGGCTGATCTGTTTTTCTTTCAGTCACACTTTTTTTTCTTTGGCAAACTCAAAAATAATATTCTCTTCATTATAAATTTTTAATGAGAGATCGTTACTAGGTATAGTTTTGCTTCTGAAATTATTTTAAATTGGATTAAAGTAAAAATGTATCTAAAATTAATTAAAGAAATATTTATATCTTCTTTTTTTTAATGATAAAATATTTCTGTAAATTCTCATTGTATAATCATATACACTTTTGAAACGATATTACATTAGACTATGACAATATTTGATTGCAATTTTCTCTGTGAATGTGTTAGACAAGCACAAAGTTCGCAAACTCTTCGATCGAGGAATTATATTCTTTCTGAGAAAGAATACCGATATAAATTAAATTAGGGATGCAGACGTATGTTATTGTGTTTGGGAATAGATTATTATAGATTACTACAATTCGCAGCGCTGAGAGTTTTCGAATTTACCGGAAGTACGCGCAAACGTATACGGTGTGGTATTCTCAAATCACTTTATAGTCGCTAGAATTAACACGTATCGGCCCCAATATTGACGAAACACTCGAGCGATGCGTTTTTCATGCGGTATGCCGTGTCACGCATTACGCGCTGAAATAATTTATAAATTCACGAGCACGATTAAGCAGAGCCGCGAGCCGCGAATCGATGTTCGAAACGCGTTGACCGCTTCGTCATCGAAATGAGCGCGATGCTCCGGCGCGGTCGGTGAATAATTCGAGCCCATATGCAGAGCGATGGAGGCATGTTCGGAGAATTGCGTGGGATTAAGAGATACAAGAAATTTGAAGCCGCGATAACAGCGAATCGAAGTCGGAATTAATATCGTGACGTAATGCTTCGACACAGCACTGCAAATCCAAGTGTGTTATTTTAACTGAACCTCTTCTTACACATTTTTTACCGTTTTAAATCACGTCATTCAACACGGTTGAACGTATTAACTTTTAATTTAATATGATTAAACGTGTTAATTTAACACGCAACAAAACATGTAAAACGTGCTTAAGTCAAATGTGTTATTTTTAGACGTTTATGCGTGTGAAAATAACACACTTGGATTTACAGTGAGGGTATGATATTTCATTGCATTTTAAATCTGTATAATTATTGAACTTAGAAAAATACAGTGTTTGTTTAATGTTACAGATAATACAATAATTTTTATAAAACACAATAATTATTTATATCACAAGTTTTCACAAGTGCATATTATTACAGTAATAACAATAATGTATTTTAATATATTTTAATATATTCTTTTTGTGCTGCAGATGTAGTTTTTAAGGCAGAAGATTATTATATAAGCTACGTATAAAAAGATTCAGAGGTATATCAAACTCCTTTCAAAATATGCAACGTCATTAATGTCAGCCCAGTTAACGGCATCGGAACTATATTATTATGTACTGGATCGACTCGACAAAATCTACATGAACATGAAATCGCTAACGCGCACCTTGATTGCCGCATGTTGATTTAATTTCGCCAGAATAAAGCTGACCGCGCTCGTATCGACAACAAAGTTTACCACGTGTGTTGATTGCGAAGTTACATCGCCGGAAACACCTATACTAAATTCTGAAGAGATACGATCGCGTAATTCGTGTTGACTTTTCAATTTTTCAGTGCGTGGGCCGAAGGCTCTCTCTCTCTCTCTCTCTCTCTCTCTCTCTCTCTCTCTCGCAGTCTCGTCGGCGAATCGAGTTCCATTAGCGCGATTACCGCGATTCATATCGAGATTTGATCGTGGCCGATCGCCGTGCCGCCTCGCAAATAATTTATGCGACCGTGCCGAGAGGAGTGGACGAGACTCCCTTCTCTCACTCTCTTTCTATTTCTTTTCCTGTTTTCTCAATGCATCCCTTTCGCCCGTTTTGCTTTTATTTTGCTGGAATCACGGACGCGCCAAGGCGAGGTGACTCTCTCTCTCTCTCTCTTTTGTGATTTAATTAGCGCGCGGACTAAGCGCTGGCGTACCGATGTACACCTCGCCAGCCTCGCCGCTGCAGAAAAAGCCGTCTGCGAGTCCTGCTGAGGACGATTTCGACGAGAGGAGCGACCTGCTGAATTATGCGCGCGGCTTTTTTCGCCCATCTCGCTGCGGTTTCCGTACGGCAAAAGCGACTTCACGTTCTCGTCCTCGCGGCCTGTGAAATTCGCGCGCCGGGTGTTACTACCGCATTGCATATAAACCTAAATAAAAGTGCATTAAATGAAAAGAGAGCCTCGACCAACTTAAATGTCTAGTATACACCAGCATAATATTTCGGAGTGGCATTAGTAAATCTAGATATAATAATATATACGATTATTTCCTTATATAAATGTTGGTGAAATAATTTTCATTATAATTTTATCTCGATATTCCGTCTTTAAGATACAAGTCGAATAAATTTCAAGCGAGTACGACTGCTAATTACAAGCGTAATATAGTGAAACGAAAAAATCAGTAATTACAAGCATGATATAATAAAAGTGTGCAAAAAGTTAGTTTTAACAATTTTGTATGTAAATTTGTGTAACGGTGATACAAAGCCCTTCCTGCCAGGGCCCGGTCGTGTTGATTTCAAAGCCACATCACCCGGGAATTAAAGCCGGCAGTTGGGCGAGAGTTCGCCTTGTGTTGCTTCGACACACCTAGGCACAATACCCTTCATTAGCAAATATTTTGAACGCCACGAAAAACCCGTATCGAAAAATCGTTACGGCTAGCCGCGCGATCGACAGAAAAGCATACGCACTCCCTGCGTATTTCCCGATTAAAATAAAACAAACGAACCGCGTGGTGGCGATCCGTTCGATATCCCCTAACGAGGATCGGCGTTTCAGTTGGTTACCAATGATATTGGATTTCACGGCGCCCAAAGCCCTCTTCTAATGCAGCGATTTATAAAAAAAATATCTCTACCCGATCTCCCTTACCTTTAGCTACTACGTTTCGCGTTGTAATAGATTTTTGTGGATAATACGATAAAATTGTCACTTGACATAATATACAAGGTAACATGAAGAAAGGTTGATGAAATTTCTAAATCAGTTTAAATTAATCTTTAGATATTATAAAATTTCTATGCAAGAATCATTTCAGCAAAGTTAAACTAATAATACAGCATTAATTTATATTCGCGTAATTCTTATTTAAGTTCACCACTTTTCAACGTTTAATTTATTCATCATTTTAATTTACCTTTCAAATGTGACAAATCGTACAATGTACGATATTCTATATTATATTTAACTAAATTTATACAATCCAATAATGGAAGAAAACATTTCCTTTGATTTGTCTTTAATTCGTATCAATTTCTCTTAAAGTGGACGTAAGAGTTAATATGTACAGATATGATAGATGCGATTCCAATCGGGGAACCATAGGGACAGGAAGGGTTAAGTTATGAAATATACCCAGATTACCCAAGCCAATTGATGCGTCGCCCTTTAATCCCGACAAAGATGTTCACTATTCACCGCGTCACTCTCACGGGAGACTCGTTCGGTCCTCGAATTCCCCGAGTATGACATCGGCGACGATGCAGTGAGTCTACAGTCTAGGTGACCGTAGGGATTAGAGGAAGATGATGGAAGATAGGCAAAGGGCCAACGGCGGCTCCGTTGTGGTCGGGGAATTGACTAGCGCAATTAAAGCTGAAGAACCTTTCCAAGAGATAAGACGGCCACCTGACCAGCCACGAGAGAGAGAGAGAGAGAAGAAAGCCAAAGAGAGGGACAGATAACTCATTATGCTCTTCATGAGAAGAAAAATGCCAAGAAGATATTGCGCGATGATAGATTTAATTAATGATATTGAAAATGTGAATATGTGCAAAAGTTCAACGTTATGCTTTTCGAAATTTTTAAAGTGAATTGAAAAAAAACTCAATGACCTTTTCTCTTCCATTTTGCTCGTGCTAAGTATACTTCCGTTTTTTTAGTCTCTGTAGATTTCTTCAATTACTTTTGTAATACACTCCGTTCAGGAAAATTTTTCCTTGTAAAAAATTTTATTGAATGCAGCGATATGCAAAGAAATATCTCTACTTGATCTCCATACTTTTAGTTACTATGTTTCGCATTGTAATAATACATTTCTTTGTGGATAACGATAAAATTGCCACTTGACATAAAAGGTAATATGAAAAAGGTTAAAGAAATTTCTAAATTAATTTCAAATTGTTTGGAATCTTTACGATGTCATAAAACTTCTGTGTAAAAATTTCTTGAGCAATATTACACGACCGATTACAGCTCACTATTAAATTAATAGCATTAATTTATATCCGCATCTAAGTTTACCATATGTTTAAATGTTTAATTTATCGATATTCGAATGTGTGTGGATACATAATTTTATAGATTACATAACAAGATTTCTATAAATTTCTGTAGTATCTCATGGAATTTAATCTGTAGTCGACACAACTGTAAATACAAAACGGTATTAGAATACAAAAGCTAATTTTAACGTCTCTGTAATAAATAAAGTTTTTAAATTTTCTGAAAAAAAAAATTGTCACGAATAATTAATCGTCTGCGAGATAAGCATTTACAGTGTATCATTACAATCATATCAGCTTTTAAAAAGTAGCGTAATGTAGTTTGAATAAATTCAGATGCGATCCGAATGGCAATGAGACAATAACCCGTTCGTCGGATTATTAATCAGATTCAGATTCGTGCGAAGTAACGGCCAACATTGTGTATTTCGGGGCGTAGACCAAAGTTGGTGAACTACTGCCGCAGGATCCTTCCTGTGCAACTGTTCTCGCGCTCGCGTTGCTACCAAGGCATTCCGTCTGGCTATACAGTAATTAATCCCACGTCTCGCCCTGCAACTTGACGCATTCAAGTTTAAGGGGAATCCTAGGTGTCCCGGGAATTACGACTTGAGTCGCGTCCGTGAATTCGACTGCATGTGAAATTTGTGCGTGTCGCTCTTGAGAGAGAGAGAGAGAGAGACTACCAACTATCTCTTAATAATATAAAATACCGCAATTGATTTGTTTTGTCTTTGACCAATCTGAAATAAATTCTCATCTTTATCTTAAAAATCTGATTACTTCAAATATATTTGAAGTAATCAAATATTTGTTTCGTTTGACTTATCTGATATTTGTATCTATATTCGTTTCTAAATACTTGTATTTCGCTATTGTAGATTAAAATTTCAATTTATATATATGTTCGAAGAGAATGTTAATTGCTGTTAAATGTTATATGTGACATAAAATTCGTTATAATATACTCGCGTCACTTAACTCATCGAATATAACGCTCTATTTAAAGGCGCTAATTTGCGCCTTCAGCGAACGGAAATTTTTTGACAGTTTACGAGGTTTCACGAAGTTTAATACCAGCGCTATCGACCCTTTTCTCTTCCGTACGTACGCCGCGATCTTCCTCTCCATTCCATTCTATCGATCAGGACTACTCCGCAGACTGCTCCTATGCAAACATACGAGACACGGGGGGGGAGGAGGTAGGGGAGGGGAGAATACGGTGAAACTGCCAGTATCTGCGATCGTTGCAGGCAGTAACAACGGCAGTTAATGTCCGGAGGCCCATGCCCGGGTACTTCGTAACCCAATGAACAGATACAATCGGAACATAGATTAACTGCAATATAGACCTCCACCTTCACCGGAGGTATAGGTCCTTGGTTTGCGCAGATAAAAGCGGTGAGAATACGTCGATATATTACGCGAATGATATATGTATATAAAATAACTCGATCCTGGAAAAAGATGAAAAATTGACCACTTAAGGTCGTTTGCTCCGGCACGATTTTATCATTCTTATACGAATGTAACAGATATTTTACCTCACTGTGTATAATGTTTCAATTCATATAAAATTGAGAGAGGTTAAAATAGAGAGCGATAACATATGAAGCTTGTTGCAAAAATTATTCCGAAGTCATTCGAGCTTCGAGGAAGGGATAAACGAGTCAAAACCAGCCGCTTCGATTTGCCGCGGCACGGAGAAGGATCAGAAACACGAACCTGTCTGAAACACCGGCGGTCACCTGCCACCTGCACATATTTCCGCGCCCGAGGCTCGACGGCGCGCTTGGGAAAATATTTGGGAACTTTCGTAGACGTTCATTTTCGGTTCCGCTCTCAACGATGGAAGATCGCTTTTTTTTTTTGCTTTCCTCGCCATTTTAGATAAGCAGCAATTAAGTGATCGACAGTGAACTGAATTCAAACCAGTTGACTAAGCAAGTTTTCGAAAATATCTATTTTTTTAAGTTATTGTCATGTTTTGCAGATTATAAGAAAGCTTATCATCGCGCATTTCAGTTATCGTATCAATATTGATTGGTAAAAAGGCGAAATTAGTAATATATTCAGACGATGATGTACATGGTATATGAAGATAGTGTACTATGCAGTCAGCTCGCCACGAAGATGCGCGTTAAATGACCCGAGTCCCAGAGGGACTGCCTGTTATTCGGCTCGAGATAATAACTCGTTCAGCTGGATGACTAGGCGCCACTTGGTATCCAAGAATGCCGGCTGTCCGTCCGGGGTCCTTCTCCGTGATATGCACCTTATGTAAGTATCTCCTTCACTCGGAGATATTGAAGGCTAAAATAAAATGGTAATTATCCCAAGTCGAGAGATAAAAAACTTTTAAATGATATGCGATTTGCAATTGAAGAGATTAAAGAGACTACGGCGTAAATGTAAATGTACGACTAAATGTAAATATTTAAAACGTTGAGAGGGAAAGAAAGAGAGTTCTTCTCTCAAATTTGTTAAAGAATTTGCGTATCTAGAAATAGCACAAAAAGCTTATAATATTCTGCAATAACAGCAAAGTCTTTCAGAAAAACGATCTGCATTTGTAAGCTGATCTACGCTTTAATTAAAGCTTATAAACTTAATAGTTGACTAAAAATAATGAGAAGTTGTCAAAGCTTCATGCTCCCTTAAATTTCAACGAGATCCACTTGAACGTTTCTACTTCGGAGCGTTTGAATTGTTCTCCTCATTGTTTTCTTGCGAATTACAAATCGTATCACTGATTATGTCGGGACGGAAAGCAGTCGCGAGAATCCGAACAACGGGCGGGTGCAACGGACTGCATCGTTAATTGGGTCAAGCTAGTTGCAGGCGGTATTCGACGCGACGGGAATAAAAGCGCGGAATGAAAGAAAAGGTGGTCGAGTTGTAATTTGAACGCACATTGCGACATTTCAAGCGGATGGCAAAGCATTCGCCTCTTGTTGTTGTCAGTGCCGGACATCCGGAATAGAATAAAACCGAAGCGCACTTTGGAAGCATCTCTTTTTCTTTGTATCTTTTTTCTCATTTAGTTCATATCGTAAATATAGTCATGCGCATCGAGCGTTATCTTCATATATTAACTTATCAGTTATCATTATTACTTTTTAATAATGCAGTGTGCAAAATATATATGTAGGATATTTTTAAAGATCATTTTTAATGTCGAATTAAGTATTTGGCTTCATTTGAGCAAATTGAGAAATAGAATTACCGTTTTTTTTTTTGTACTTTTAATTCACTTATGAAAAGTATTTAATTTTCGCTCTTTAAATAATTTAATAACTTCATTAAATAATCATACATTTTCACAGATTAAATTGTCCAAAGTCAATAACCTCCAATATCCCTATTCTCTTATTTTAGTCGCGTACCTTGCGTCCGTTCGATCAAACTAAAATGGAATCAAATGAGGTAATTGAGATATTTGGGAAAATGAGGCAACGTAATAATTTTTCAATGAGAAAAATAATTTTATTTCTTCTTAACGCTTTTATAACCACTAATTTTCCTATTAAAAAATCATTACGTTGTCCCACTTGTTCAATAGATTCAATTACCTCGTTCAAACCATACACAAAAACAGATAATCGACAGCACAAGCATGCACCAGTTTTCTCCCGGTCTACATCCGTTACTGCGTCCCACCGTCGCTCTCCTGTCCCGCTCTTCTCGCGTCATCGACGTCGCAGCAAACCCGGATGCACCTCCAGCATCCACCGGAATGCGGTAGAATTCCGTGGAGAGGCTGCGTCGCGCGAGATAAATTTTATTTAACTCTCGGTATGGTGAGTTTTGATGGGCAGTGGGAGTTGCTCGCGGAAAAAGGGGAGATACCGAGGGGAGCGAGGGGGAGAAAAAGAGAGAAGACTGAGGAAATCGCTGTATTTTCCGAGTTTTCTCCACGGAGATTTGCCGGCGCTGTCAATATGAATTCTAGGAAAAAAAAAGTAGGTATAGCGAGCGCGATCCTTCGTTTTGCTATGCGATCACGTCGATGTCACGACTGGAAGACAACTTTGATCTATCCTTCGCCGACGTAAGACCGGAGCGACGGTTATCGCCGAACTCTCGCGTCTCACGAAATTCCGCAAAGTTTCTCCTCGTAAATGGCTGATAATAACGAACTTTTCCGCCTCGGTACTAATTTGCGGGGAATTCGAGGGTCTTCCGATCCGAAGTTATCGCGGTTGTTACGTGGACCGGCGTACGCCGGCTGCTATAACTACTTTGCCGCGAACTCACCGAACGAAATTTTATGGCGATATAAAACGCTATATAGCGAAATATTGCTTTCCTAAGACATTCATTGGCTTTTTCGTTTTGCTCGGTGAAAAAGACCGATGTTCTAGAATAAAGTAAATGATTTGTTTGTCATTTAACCGTCTCCAATGAGCGAATGCGAGCCAATGGCATGGAATTAGCGTCGCGTCGAGCGGAACGTTCGAGACGGCCAATTTTCCATCAGCGTTCCGTCGTTCACGCGGAAATCGCGTTAACCCGCGACTGCCGTCATTTATGCAAATGTAACATTAACAACGTCTACCAAGTTTTATAGTCTCGAGTTAGCCGACCGTCCGCGCTCTCCAGCAGCGTGGCGAATAGGATGGGAAGGAAGGTTTGCAGGAGGGGGGCGGGGGGGGCGATTCGCAACAATCCCTAAGGCGCGTCCCTCGCCGTATTTAAGAAGCGAGCATGCTTTAAAGCTCGCTCTTATGATCCACTCGCTTTTCAAGAAAGCCGCTAACAAAGATGAACCTTTACTACCTTTCAGCCCACCTCCTTAAAGACTTTTTTCCTCTTCTTTCGTTCAGGACCCCTCTCTTCTTCTTACTTTCGCGGAGAGCCACTTAATTTTAGCCGCGCATTTAACGTAGCGGTAACAATCTATTTTTTTTCTTCTCTTTGCCCGGGTTCGTTCTGAAGTAAATATTAAATTGCATCGCGTTTACGTAATTCAATTATTTGTATTATATGAATTCTCTCGCAATCACCGTATCTATCCGATTTTATTAAATTTTTTAATCGCTTTATTCCTTTCTTACATATTACACTGAGATACATTGAACAGATTTATCGGCTCTCTTAATATGATACGGCGAAGCGAAAGCTCGTGTAACGCATGATGATAATACATCTTTATCTTTAAAATCTCTTGGCATGTTGTGACGGCGCTCATATTTGATGACCGATGAAATTATACGAGGTAAATAATTAAAATCGCTTTTACGTGTACATGTCGCTCGGTTTTAGCCCGCCCGCGCCGTGAGTTAGTTCACCGGGCGTGCTACTTGTTCGTCCTGTTGTCCGAATAAAAGAGCGCCTAACGAGCGCTCGCGTCGCGTCGCGCCGCATTTCGTGTGCGTCTGGAAAAGCACCTCGCGGATTATTCTCCATGCGAGCATGCATTCCGTTTATTGAAAAATTTCTCACGCGGTGAAATACGATCTCGTATATCAGGCGATTAGCGGATTCCCGCAATTTATCGAAATTGTTGGGCGACGCGACGGCCCGCGTAATTGGCGTCCATGCGCGCGCGCGTTAATGTCGGTATATAATATTTGGAGACATTAATCTAATAATTTATTTTGCGTTTATCGATGTGTATTTACAATGTCGGAAAATTGCGCAACTTTATTCCGGCGATATTTCGAAATTTTTAATTCGTATATCCTGAAATATGCATGAATAATCCTAAATTTATTTCTATTAATTTTTCGATACATTTCCCAATTATATTTATACGTTTCATATGTGTATGACATTTATACTGGGATATTTTAAGGCTCAAACGTAATTTTGATTAATCGGTGATTGTAAACGTACAATTTTCAGTTGCTGCAATCCTTTTATGATATGGAAGTAAAATTTTAATACGAACAAGAGCTCTCATTATCCTGCACAAAATTATAAATTTTATAGATCAGTTATTTAAATAAATTCTATTAAATCTTACTATTACCGGCGGATAAATATTTTTGAATCATTAATATCGTCTTTTTATGCGCTTATAAGAGAACCAACGTTGGAACGAATAAAACGCGTGTGTCGCTTTGCTCGAGACGAAATAAATCATACAAAATTTTCACACAGCCTTTCACACGTGCGTAAGCAAATATTTGAAATTCGTCGCGCGTTCCCTCGTATACGCGTACGCGTGTTGCGTGAACTTCATTTCCGATGAAAAACTGTTTCTAGGATGCTGCAAATAAGTTTCTTTCATGCGACGTTAACCTTCGACACCGAAATATATTTTTCCTTAAAAAAAAAAAAAAAACATTTAAATGCTTGAAATAAAAAGATGGTGCTAAATTCTTGAAAAACAAAATATTTTCCTCCATTTGTATTTACGAAAGTTATCAATTATTATTTTTTGCAAAACTCTCATATAATTATAAATTACATATTTCGAAATTAAATGCAAAATTTATATATATACCTTCCTTTTTATTTATAACAATTATAACTCAGTCATATTCGTATAAAACTCATGTATATTTTATATAATGATAATATACATATAATGTACATACAGTTTTAAAAATATATTTTATCGAGAGTTATATTCACAGAATTAAAAGGATTTATAATGTACAACACAAGTGGACATTCGTACCGAAATTATTTTTGTGGATATTAACTTGAGCTTAGTCAGATGTATTATACATCGCGTTGCTAAAAATGATTCGGTTACGAATATTTTCACGAATTTAGCTTGATGCAAATTTACGTTTGCATCGCAAATAATTCATTTTAATAACGAATTTAAGCTGTTTATTTTTGCACTTCTGAAATTAGTTTTACCATCACCAGATTAAACGTAGTTATAAAGTTATTATTTTTACATTACAAAATTTTATTATTTTTATATTGGGTCTCTATTCTATTCATCTAATAATTTTAATATTGAAGATAATGCTATATATTTATTCGTCTAAATTTTCTTATATGGTTGATTTATTGCGCGGATTATTGACATGTGCCACTCACTCTGTTTTGCAAAGGACAGAGAACTCGTAGAAATATTTAATGTGAGATGCCCCTAACTTAATAATAAGTTTTAAAATATTTCACAATCAATCTGCAGTTTTAGCCCGTAATACCAAAATAATGACTTATGTGAAAACTGAGAAATAAAACTTGAACTTTTATAATCACTGATTTTAGTTTTAATCGTTCTCATCTGTTTACTAGCAGAGACTTTAAATTCAAAGAGAGATAATGAACAATGTCTGAGAGACATTCACGTTTCTAACGTGAGTATATTCCCATTCATGCATCGCGATCGAATGTTTAACAGTGTAAAGAGAAGACCGAAGGTCTCTCTGAGTGGCCGCGGCTCTTTCGCAGGTACGAGTCCCACGAGATCCACCTTCCCTCTCTTTACTGTCTTCAGCAACCACCACCTTCCTCTTCTACATCGCTCGTTCCATCCAACAACCCCCTGAATCTCTCAGCCATCACCTTGCCCCTTTGTTTCAGAGCGTTCCTTCCCGCATATCCTCTTCCGAAAACTTTCCCTTCGTGCTGTCCCGCCATTTCTTCTTCCCTCCTCATCCGCCTCTTCACTACCATCCACCCAACCTTCAACTCACACTCCACTACCATGCTTTATTCCCTAACGCTACGTTTGTTTCCGCAATTTCTTCGTGCGTCTTGAAGCAGCTTTTCTTCCTCGTGTCCCTACCCACGTGAATAATTACTTCGCCCGCCAGAAAAGCTCCCTCGTTGCCATTCTTTCATTCAATACTGTTCTGCTCCTTAACACTTCAAGCATGCAGCGTTAAAGACGAGACGCTTTAACGCTTTAAAAACTCTCAGTGACAATAAAGACATAGTGTGGCACAGAAATATATTCATACAGTATTACTGGTAATAATGAAATAAAATGTTAAATAAGATTTCAGAGATCTCGAGTTCGATAATGAGTTAATTCGCTCATAAAAAAGTGATGACTTTTTTCTGGGAGATTCAATCTGTCGATTCATTAAATGTGCGATAATTCTAACAAACTTTAAAATTTGTATCATTAAATTACTTCATATGTGCTTTAAGTAAAAACTCCTCATTAGTTTATTTTAGTATTATAATAATATACCGACGAAGTAGTATTAAAACATTCAATTCTGACTAATATCTAATATCTAGTTAATATCTAATTAATTCTTAATATAACATTCGCAAATTCACAATATTCTACTAACTTTAGTTATGTCAAAGTTTGTTTTCTAAAAGTGTTCTCTTATCTTCTAGTGGCTACAACGGTTGCATTTAGCCCGAATAATTTACTTCGAGCAATGTTCTATATAAAGGATATCGATCATTTAATCTTTACGTTTTAATAAACACTTTCCTGTCGGATTCGTCTCGATTTGTTTCGTTTTCGCAGTATCATTAAAAGCGAAAGCCAACAATTGAGCTCTACTTCCTAGTGAATTCTTTTTGTTACGAAGCATCGCGCGATTCGTGCTGTGATAAAGCGTTATAATTAGTTGCGGCGATGGAACATTATTGTTGCACCAGCGATTATATCGTTGTGCTCGTTACAGTCGCTCGACGGCGATCATTATTATCCGTTATTATTGCATTCGGTATATAGTTTATTGCTAATACATCGCGACGGCGCGCGTTCTCGAGCACGTTCTCTACGAACAACATCGGCTTCTGCGTTAACAGCGATAACTACTGTAATGCTCGATAATGGCGTGGGAAACGCCGCTGCATAATGCCGATCCGCGACCGATTGTTAGTGAAATTAATTAAGTGTTATTTCCAAAACCATATATTTGCTTTTAACAAAGAATAGGTTGATACGGCTTATAGTCATATAAATATGCGTGCCTAAAAGGAAACATCTCTTTGCAGAGTTAATTATAAGCGTCAATAATATTAATTTAAAACTTAAACATTCGTTGATATTTTCTTTGATTTTTGAATAATCTGACTTCAACAATTCCCTATTTATTATAAATATATTTCTTATATTTCATATTAATTCTTAAATTTTTTTTAAATTTTATTCATATATCTATATTAAATTCGTTTATATAAATGTAAAAATCACTAAATTGATTTATCTTCATATTCATATTTAATTTCAATTAATTTAGTAGAATTGATTTGTGTTAATTAATTTATTGCAAGTATCTCTTTTTCTCTCTTTCCTCCTCATCTCTCTCCCTCTTATCTCTCCCAGTCTCTATCGGTCAAAACAATTTAATTAAACGTGACCATGTATCAGTTATGAGAGCAAATCAATAGTAAACTGCGTAAATTGTGTCTCAATGTTAAAATTTATAATACTTATAATTTTGTGCTTTTCAAAAATTTGAAATTCAATGAATGATTTCCTTTCCTTAAGTTTCTCTGTTCGAAAATTTCCACACGATCGGAAGATGTATCTTCCATGAGATTGATGCAGGCGAGTGATGAATTTGATACGTGCATTAAGCCGCATAAACGTTGATAGCAGTAGGTACGATCGGCCGCGCGCATTTCCATACTGCGTTCGTACGATGCAATAAGGAAGAACTTTGCGAATATTCGTAATAAATATGTAGACGACGAACGGCGGTAGACGATCCTTGATAACCGTCGAATTATCGGAGACGCCGCGCACAGAAGTTATGATTATCCTCTTTCCCGCCGTCGAAAACTCTGCAATATTACGCGATAACTCACGGCGATCCCGTATATATGTCCCGATCTCATCGTTCCAGTATATTGATCGAATAGAATCGCTCTCGATTGAAGTCTACGATCGGTCGATCGCGGGAAAACTATACCGTCATTTGTGGAACACAATTTCTGTTGCATCGAATTTACAACAAAAGGTTCGACATCTCGTATCAGATATATTTAAATTAATCAATCACAAAGTCTGAAGTAATCTGCCATAATATTACAGATATGTACAATTTGTAGAAAAATAAAAGTAGGTATATTTTTGAGTAGCAAAGATATATATACCTTAATTTACAGAAATTCCAAATTCTTATTTAGTTTTTATCGATTTTAATTTACTAAATATTTAAATTTAAAATATATACATTTTTATGGAATTCTTTATAAGCACTTAATGCAAGACAAAACTAAGAAAATCATTAGAATCTAATTTAATAAAACTGGTGAAATACATATACTAGTGTGTACGTATAATATCGTAAAATGATGCGAGTTGAGTTTCATGAAATAATGCGCGCTTTGTGAAGTTCCAATAACCGCGACAGAGGCGTGCTTATTGCATCTGCATTAATGTTTACGCTTCACAGCATAGTTTACATAGTTTGGACCGAAAATTCCGTTTGTCAACCGGCATTATTTCAACTTGTATTGAGCGATACATCATGGGCTTTTCTATACTCTTTTTTTCACGAAAGACGAACTTCGACGATCCGAAACTAAAAGTATAAATCATGGGGCCGGATATCAAATGGCGAGCGAACGAAATTCCGACGCACGACGAGGACAAACCGACGCCATGCTTCATCTCGCGCGACAAAAAGAAATCTCGCGACTCGTCGATTATCCCGGATTGATGTCCTCCCGGATGAGCAATGCGTTCCATAATTCGTAATTCATCCCGTCGCATTACATCGATTTCCTTATAAAACGCTACGCGACTATTTTTTTTTTGGTCTCGCGCCGTGACGGATTTTTAATTTCGCGTTGATTTATTAATTTCATCAACCGAGTAGGTTTGATTAATGAGTCGTGTCATGTTTAATTAATCTACTTATGCTGTCATCATTCTTGCTGTATTGCAAATACTCGAATATTATTATAACATTCTTTAGCATGATACATATATTTTTTTCTCTAATTTCTTTGCATCATGGATGTAACATGCAATTATTAATCAATTAATCAGGATGTTCAATGATAAATAGGGAATTAAATTACACTGCATTAAATAAACACAAACTGCAAAAAATTACGTTGCATTATGCAACTGGCCGATTGGATGTTTAGTAGTAGCAGTGTTTAGATAATTGGCACCGTAAATTTATCTTACCATGTTGCAGCGGTGCCTCCAATTTTAGGAGCATAAGGGGGATCCCAGACTGCTTACCTGAAAAAAAAGGAAACAACGCATGTTAGTTGAGAGCAGCGAGTGAGGCAATGCAGCACAAACACATCTTATCTCGACACCTAAATATTTGGCCAGATGTCATATCGCGGCTGTCCCGGGGGGCTCTCCTGTTAACTTTACGCACATATGCGACCCGCGTGCATGTGCATGCAACCGAGGATGCATCTCGTCAACATCGTGACATCAGTATCCCACAAATATGCGCGTGCCTGATAAAATATTAAATCGAACCTATTCTTATCGAAGTGATAAGCTCCTCACCTCCTTGTTCGGGTCCCTTCTTTTACAGATTGTAAACTCTGCCAATTTTCTAACATTGCTAAGCGCAGCATATTTTCCAGTTTAAAATTCTCTAAATCATAAACTTTCTAGAATCTAGATTACGACTTCATCATATTATAAGTTTCTAAATTATGATTTTCTCTGGCACTGTCGTTCTCAATTCTTTCTCAACCTCTTTTCCTAACGTGACTTTCACAATTCTTCTTTCTCGAAATGTGGTTCGTGGGTCTCTCATACTACGTATACTTTAGATTATCCTCCATATAATTTTCTATAAATATTGTATTAAACTCTTCAAAGCTATGATCATATTATAACACGCATTACACGGCTATAATCTAGTATGTATATTATAATTAGGATGTATCAACAATTTCTGTAAACCACTATTATATGGTAAGTCATAAAGAAATTGCATTATACGAATTTAAATTTTTAGACAATCGCATTGGACAATATAGAACGTAAGAAATTGCTATACATTGCATTTTTAATTAAGTTAAACATTGCAATCCTTTCTTAAATGCGTGTTTTCTTACGAAATAAGTATAATGCGCTGGAAGTAAGGCTACGTTCAAGAAAATGGCTTTTCCCGTTGTTATTAATGGGGACGTGAGAGGACGGAGGCACGAGGTATTTTAGCCGGATGATAAATAGCCCCGGTATTCCCACGTTGATTTTATTTATATCATTTATACGCAACGAGGCTGTCCGCGTTTTGATATATACCGCTGGCCCGTTTATTTCTTCGACTACATTAAGTTACACCCGCCGAGTCTCCATTTTTTCCGCCTTTTCTCTCGTATCCGTGGACTTCGCTTCCTTCCTTTCGTCAATGACGAAAATTGATTGCCTTGTAGATAGTTGCGGAATACGAGCGATTTTCGCGATATTCTAATCGTGTCTCTGCGAATTCGTGTTATAAGAATTGTCATATGTGTCATTTGCATAATTAAAAGAGTGACGAAAAAGTTCCTGCTCTGATTAAAAAATTTATCCTACAGACGGAATATCTAATAGCAAAAAATTTGTAATTTTAAAATAGAGATAACATTTTTAATATGAAGAGAATATATTAACATTATATTAACACATTGTTATACTAATGAATTTATTATTCAGAAACTTGGAAGAATGTATGATTGTTAAAGATACAATTGAGAAACTGATAATCGAAAATTTTATGATCCGGAAATATTTGCAATAAAAGATTTTATGACTGGAACGGCTATTATAGCTATATAGGTTAAAAGTTTATAGCTGGGAAAATTACAATTTAGGAAAAACGCAACATATTTTTATAGCCTATATAGTCCTTTTAATTAAAAGAAGAAGGTTGAGCGTCGCGAACTTTTCTGGTCGACGATGCGGAACATCGTAAATCAGGTCAGTGTCCTCCCTGAATGCGATCGATCTTCTTCGGGGACGTGGCTTCTGAAGCAGCGGGTGTCAGGTTGAGAGTCACTGACACGTCTTGCACTTACTCTCGCGCTATCGAGACGAAAGATCCGGGCGTGATTGAAGACCGATGGCAGACGGTGAAGCTTCGAGAAAAGAAGAGAGAGTGGAAGAAAGCAATGAGAATACGATTGGTAAAACATATCGTGATGCTGCGAGTCCTCGAGGAATGTGGGCGTCTGCGACCACGTTTTATTTAAATTAGGATTATTTAAATGCTTGCCTTTTGCGTGTTGCTTTGGGCCATGCGGAAATGATTGATGTCAATTCTATTTTCAAGATTCGTATCTGGACCAATACTGATTATTTATGTCGTCACTACTTACTTAGATTGCTCACATTTTACGTAGAATTTCAAATTACGATTTTTTAAAGCTAAATTTATATTTTTTTTAAAGCAAAAATTTTAAAAGCGTTTGTCTCTTGTTTTTTATTGCTGTTTTTAATCCTGATTTATATATCTAAAATTATGAAGAAGAAGATTGCATTTTTGTGAAGTAGCTCCAAGTTTGAAGCAGACAATTATTAAACAATGTAACATTTACAATTTTGGCAACTACTTTCTACAAACGACAATGTATATAGATCCTGCATTCTGTTTCGTATTTTCTGTTTGAGCAAATTTTGACGTAAAATTTTGTATGTGAATCCGTGAACGAGAGTCGATTCTTTGCACGCCTCCAGCCGCGCGCGTCAAATTAGCCGCCCGTCGTTCCGTAAATTATCGCGAAGTGGATGCCGATTATCCCACCCGCTTAATTGGCGGCTCTAACGACGACAGCGAAATCTTTACGGCAATTTATCGTCGCCCGACTGCCGCCTACCCCGCGCTTTTTAACGCGCGCCTCTTGTAAAGTCCCCACTCCCGAAATAACGACGGCGCGGACCGCGACATTGGAAATCATCCGCGCTAATTAGACACGCCCGCAATTCAGTCGGCAGGAATTTCTTCAGGCCGACGGATGTTCGCGGATTAAAATCTCGGGATGACATTGTGCTTTTTTTCAAGGCAACAACACATAGCGGTATAATGAGAATTTTCCGCATCCATCACAGCCGAGAATTTAATTGTTCTTGCATCGCAAATCTAAAAACATTATTTAAGGTAAATGTATCAATGCCTGGACACGTACCTATAATCTACATTTTTATCATTTTAGTCCTTAAATAAGTTATAACGCGAATTAAAATCAAAGACTCAAAGATAAAAATATTTTTCTTGCATTATATTTTTATCTTTGATTTTAATTCACGTTGTACTTATTCAAAAACTATATAAAATAATGAAGGTGTCCAGACATGGGTCTTAAGTGTCCCGGCATTGGTACATTCACCTTATAGTTCTTATTATATAAATACCTATTGAATAAAATTGTATTTCTTATTTTTATTACTTGTTTAGAAATATAGTTATTTTATTTGTGTATCGTTTTCCTTTGAAATTTTTATCTCTGCGGCGACTGCCGTTTTCACTTTAACAGTCAACAAGTCTGATAACTAACTTTGAAGTCACTCCACTATTTTTCAAGCGCAAGTTTCTCGGGGCGTGAATTCGTTCTCGGCGCAGTCGGATGCAACTGCACCAAAGTGTGACGGTTCTTCTATCTAATGGCATGATCGCAAAGTCTTATCGGGAGTCGTGGAAAGCGATGAGCACACGGGAGATGCTGGTGGTCTTTAACCCAAAAACGTCCGATGCATTAGGTAGCCGATAATCGAAAATCAATAATGGCGATAAAGAGCCTAAGAAAAGTGGAACTTGCAGGCGCAAAGTCTCTTGCATAATAAATCTCTCGCGGATGGATTCAAGTACAAAATACGTTCTGGAGTGCGTACGTGAAAAATGAGTTTTTTTTAACTTATTACTTTTACCGTTGTTTTATCGTAGTGCATTAACGATTTCACAAAATAATAATAAACACATAATAACAATAATAGTCCAATTGAATATTCAAAAGATGAAATTTTTGCATGTTATAATTCCTCAAATCAGAAATTCACGGAGGACTCTGAATTATTCAAAATATACACGTAAATGATCTCTCGACAAGACCACATTTCCGATGACCTAGTAACCTCGCAGGATCAGTTTGAGATCACTCGATCCAATTTCGCAGACATATCATGCGAGGCGTAAGGAGGCTCGTCTTCGATGATGAGAAGATGTGCCGAGTGATTGGCTATATATATATACGGTGCTCGAGAGCTGCGCGCGTGTATATACGTGCGCGTGCATATATAGTCTCAAGTACCTACGGTACATATCCGGGTCCGTCGCAGAGCCCTTTGGCATTAATATGTCGCTATCTAGGGGTCGGTGGACAGATATATCGAGGTGGGTACATAAACGTGGCGAAGCAATAATCCGTTTCATCTTGCGGCACGGCCGGCGAATCCAGAATACGAGAGCCATACGATCCCTGGATCACGTGCGCACATGATCTATCTGCACGTACGATTCTCCGACATACCATCCGATCCGCGAGTACGCGGTGCCAATGTTCCCGATACGTCGACGAAGATCGATCTTTCCCATATTGTGTGAGATAAATACAAGATCCTTTCGGTTAATCGATCCATCTTCTAACCCAATTGGCGCAAAAATTTCAACGTCTATAAGTTTTAACTGCAAAATTCGAAATCCTATTTATTTAAATAATTTTTATAGCGGAGTGCTATGATTATTTGAATAATAGTTATTTTGGGAATTTGAATAACAGTAGTTATTCATTCATCTATAATCTATATAAATCACAAAAACATTTTATTCTATTTCCAATTTCCATGATATTGACATACTCTGATACTCCTACTTGAAAGATAAAGACAATACATTGCGCGAGTAAATCCGTAGAGAAGAACAATAGCTTCCTATTATACAATAGCTATAACCATTGTTCGAGCAGGTATTTACTTATGTTTATAGTCGTATCTAACACCACAAGCATAGTTTTTTAATAAATATACATTTCTCAAAGCAAATAGTTTTCTGAATAACAAAAGGTTTGATTTCCCAACAGTTTAAAATATCAAACATTTTTTAAACAATCATTTTTTTAATTGCTTAAACCGCAATCCTGTCTAAAAGACGTCTTAAAAAGAAATTTAAAAAAATGTTTTAAACTGTCGCTAGATTTCAGTTTTCAGTCTTCAAATTAGATCTCAATTTTTATATTCTAATTATCTTTACTAATAAAAATAATGAGTTGGTTATATTTTTCGACAGTTGTTAATATTGTTCAATTTTCCATCGCGATTCCATGCATTCTCTCCAATTATAACTCCGTAGTTCGCGAAAGGAAATAAACGCAGCGTATTCAGTCTCGGTCGAAGGGTTCACGCTGATATATTTAATTATGCAGCGAATTTCACCCTCGCTCTGCGGTCGGTCGCGCTCCATTTAGTCTCCACAGGGTGAGACGTCTCGACGTTGGGCAGGCGGGATCTCGGTGCGGAGATACAGCATCATTCAAGAGTAGAGGCCCGGGGAATATAGCGGTTGGTAAGACGAGATCCATGTTACGGCTCAGCGGTGACAATGAAAACGGTAGACAGTAGAGGTTGGAAGCCTCAGGTTCGCCTAGATAATAGCTACCAGCTGAATCGATATCTAAGAACGGAATGAAAAGAATGCACAGAGAGAGCACTTGATTGTTTTTTTTTATCATCAGGATCATCGGAAAATAAAATAAAATTTAGTCTGTTTATGTTAAGTTCGTTACGCAGATAAAATAAAATTAAATAATACATTTGAGATTACAAACATTCTATCTTAATGCAAAATATATTCCTTAATACAAGTTCAAAAATTAAAATATTTAATTTTAATTAGATAATTTGTTATACCTATATGACACATGCCGTATTATCCATGAAATATTAAGCACGTAAATTATCTTGATATAATTTTGATTATTTGGAATTACACACAGCATGTACTGTTCGATCAAAATGCTACATATAGATTTCCCAACGGAAAATTTTGTCTAAGGCGGTTTAAATCACAAATTTCTACGTATATTACAATCTGAATTCCCCAAAGCATGAATTTAATGTAAAATTTTCTCAAAGATCAAACGCGGACTGCGCTGACTACATGATGCATCGTTCCTACCATGCAAAACTGCGGATGCACCCTGTCCTTCCATCCTGGCGCTTTTCCCAGTGGGTTCCTTTAAACCCTTTGCCGCTCTTTTCGCGAAAGAAGGGGTCGAGCCGATATTGGACCGCAAATTATTCATGTCGGCGCTACTATGTTTCTTTTGAAATAGAAGACATCAAAGATAATCCGCATGAATTTGATTAACCTTGTTTCATCGATAACATATCTCAACCATAATGCGTCGATTCAAATGCGAATGCATATAATTCACGGTTGATGGTCATCTTGGATAAATCGTCCAAAGTGGAAGGACAATAAATGTAATAAAATGTTTTCGCAAAAGTGATCATTAACGTTGAAAAATAGAAGAGAAAAGTGTAACAATATTCTATATTATTTCAAAATCAATTTTGAATTTGAATTTGTCATCTTAATTGCATTACAAAGTTTTCATTTCATTGCTTAGCTGCAGCAAAGGTAAAATTTATAATGGTTTTATGCAATGCTTTGTAATTAAGTTATATAGATTTGCTCACTTGATATAGATATTCTCACTTGTCCGCTTATGTATTATTCAAATTGGGGTTAAAGCTTCTGAAAATTATATCCGACAAAAAGTTCCGTCTTACAAGATAAATTAACTGGAATTCGTCATCCTTTTTCGAAAATAATTTGTGATTCGTTTATAACTTCAACGGTTATCGCTAAAATTATGATATAGATACTTAGTAGTCGGACGTTGAAATTAAATATCTCAAGTAGTTGAGTTCCCGAAATATGTGGAAATCGATTGTGCGTATTAAAAGTGACAACACAATCTTATAGCTATTGCACGGAGAACATCCGACGTTTTGTGTCAACTTTCGTCAGCTCCTTTTGCCGAACATGCTCGAGCCTAAGTACAGGGGATATGAAAGTCGAGAATAAAAATTGACGTGACTGTCAGGGATTCGCCGGCATCTCGGATTTGCGGTAGCGAGCTTCGATGGAGCCCTTTCTATCCATTACGCCCACTTAGGGGGAAGTTGCGAATGCGAAAGTGCTCTAAACGGAGACGTCAAATGTTCTTCTTTGATCCGTGAGTGATCCCAGTTTTCCATCCAACTTAAATAAGATTCAACATACCCAGATGAAGTCGATTAACTCGTAGGTGATGTCTAAACAAAGGACTAAAATCGAAGTAGCAAATATATAAAGTTGTATGTGTTTCCTGGCTTCCAAACAAACGAAAACAAGATTCTTTCAGTGTTATATTTTAAATTACATGTTTTTGGAATTATATATATCTAATTAATTATTTACCTAATTATAAATTGCGTGACATTGTCTGCAAATTCATAAGATTGCGCATGTATAAAAACTTTATAATATTCTTTTGGGAATCATATAACATATACAGACTATCATACATTGCTTCGTGTATCTTATCGATTTCCGTTATATCGGAAAGCGCAGTTTTCCAACAACCCAACTAGACAATCCCACCTATCGTTGCACTCAAGAACGGTGCACACCGACCCGTGCGGGATATATATGCACGCATCATCCTCTCTTTCCACTTTCACCCGTTTAAAGAAACGGGTCGCGCAAAAATATCGAAATCAAACAAACCAACTCCCAACAAACGGCGGGCGTGCGCTTGTTACGCTCATCTTGTTACTTGCTCCGGAAAACTCGGGGCGGCGATAGTTCCTCTCTTTCGTACCCCTTTTCGCCACTCTCGCCTCCCTCTCTTTTCCACTGCGGCTCGTATCCGCGACACGTTCGGCGGAGCCACGACAAACGGGAACAATGTCGCGGTATTGCGATCCTCTCCAAGCAGCCGAGAGCTGTATCAGCTCTAGCATGTTTCCCCTCTCTGTTTCGCTTCCCTCCCACCCTCCCCGTAGTTGTATCGACTCCGCCACCCGCTCCGCTGGTGCCTCGCATCCACCCTCGCGTCAGTATTAGCGCTTAGGCGAGTGGCACAATGTACCCGCCTTGTATTGTGTCCTACGTGCATATCGATAGGACTATTGGTTGCTAGTGCTGAGCCTACTATACCGAGTGACCGATAAATAATGACAATAAAGATGTTTTTGATGCCTCCAAAAATAAATTCATTTATATCCGCATTCTGAGAGACCGCATTTATATCCTGTCTGTCCATCATTAGTTATGTTATAGTTACTTTGTAGTAGTTACGTTATAGTTGCTATGTGGAAAAACGAGAACGACAATTCCATAGATTGCCGACGAATAAATTGAATCTACATTATCTGACAAAATTAAAACTCTTTCATTTTAAATAACGCGATAGAGATTACTTACATATATAAATATAGGTGCAACAGCATAATTGTCAGTTCTGTTAATTTAATTCACTGGTTATCGAGATCTCAAAATCTCGGGTACTCGCAACTCGTCGCGTCGCGTAAATAATCCACGGTGCGGTCTCGCTTCGTATACTTGGCGCGAGACACTAACGTGTCTCTTGATGTATTTACGATCGTATATATAAAACTCATTATTTTCTATTTCAATAAAATAATGAAGATAATCTCGATCAATTTTATTAGATTATTTAATTTAACTGCCAAATTTTTATTTAATTTTTCGGTAGAAATAGAATATGTGGTTGTCAATACCTTAATTTTACGAACAAAATCGTAGATTTTTAAAGTAAATCGTTCATTTGCGATTGAATTAAGTTTTACAGAAATTAAGACAGTATTATTCGCTTTTTATTCAGTTAAAGGTACGTGAAGAAAAAAGTTCTAAAACGCATACTAAGTTATCGCTTGATTAATTTTTAAACAGACAAGATTGCGGGATTCGACGACAATGCCAGTGATCATGTCGGATCTCGTCACGCCATTGTGTTATGATAGCGGCTTGTAAACAAGCGAGATATTGAGTCCGCGCTACGAGGAATCGGGGTGATCGATCAAGGAAGCGATCGCTGAAATTGCCTCTATGCAGCATCGTGCAATTTGTTATCAATTCGCGGAGGATAATTCTTCAGACGATCAGGTATTGGTAGCTAATTTCGCAAATTATCTTCGTGGTAATGTCTTCGCATGTTCTTTTTGTAAAAAAAAAAAAAAAAAAAAAACAATTTTAATTTTAGACATAAGCGAGTATCTGGTGTCTTCATTGAAATCTTTCATCAAAGCATTTACGTCAGCAAATAAAAGCAGACGTACGTGTTCTATTCTATTCGTACGACCCGTTGCGTCGACGGAATTTATATTTAATGCACTAATCGCGCACCGAGGACGGTCGGTGGGGACGGGATCGATTGCGTGTCCCTTTGACGGCGGCGCGTGCGAATGTCGCTGGTGCACGCAACATTGCGCACAATTTGATGGTGTCGTTCGATCAACAGGCCCGACACATTACGTCACACCTAGGCGAGCTCGAATGCTGCCCTGATAATGATGCGAATCATCCAGATCAACAATCAATTGGATGACGATAAATTGCATTTCACGATTACGTATCTTCAGTGAATCATTATGCATGCATACGAATCATTATATATATATTTGTATATTTTGATCACTGGAATTTTTCACAATAATTCGATAAGATGATCGTTTTGCCTTCTTAAAGTATTAATCAAAATAAACAACTAATTATAGTACACAGAGTGTTTAATTATTATTAACACAGTGCTCATGTGCAGGATAGAACAGACTAAACTGATTATGAGTAGAGTCTTGTACTATTTTGTGATTTTCACAATAATTATTGAGAAATTAAATAATTAAGATCTGCGAATGAGCGTGCATCCGTACGCTTAAGCGACAAAAGACAGTCCAACATTATACATTGTTGGCCAGGAAGTATAGCTTTATTGTTGCTAGAAGTGCACTTCTCTCAATGCCTTGCTGTGCGCATATAGCAACCGCAATCAGCGCGCGATGCGATCAGGTTGTCTCTTGTCACGCATATGTATTGCAGTTATTATATTTACATCAATTACAGCATGCATGAGAGTATGATATTTCAAAAGTAAAACTTTTGCATATACCACAATATAGTCCGTATTATTATCGCAATTTCATTATTAATATTGAAAACCAATCAGTACCTGGCGAATTATATTCAAATTAAAATCCAATATCCATTAAAATCTAAACTAAATACAACACATTGAACACAGTGTATAACTTCAGTGTGCATGTAAAAAATTAAATCTTAAGTGCGCATTAATTTAATTTGTATACACAATTGTATTATATTTTATCAAGGCGGATGATACTCTTTAATCTCCGCGCGCTCGTCAAAACGAACACAGTCTGTGAGTAGAGAGATCCGTGAATGGATAAACCGGCAGATTATACGTTACACAAACCGAGAGGGGCATCTTCGAATTCAGAAAATGTACGGAGATCTACGGAATGATCGGCGCGGTTCAGAATCCGCGTTTCCGGGCGCGTGACATGATCGGCACGCGCGTTACGCCATGACAGACATTGCATCGGGGGAGGGAGGGGGGCGGGCTCGTTCGCGAATGTAGCGAGAGGCGAGAGACGCAAAGTCGCTCGAACGAGAAGATAATTTATCTTCCGGGATACATCCGCTTTCAGAGAGCGCGCAGATGCATCCGAAGCTTCGCGTTCCGCGTTCCGCGTCGACTCCGGCGCGCATTCATCGGGGAAAAGCATCGGGACGCTGCACCCGGGACGATGCATTCACCAATATGCATCAGCGAGTCGCCGCGCCGTGTCGCCGAGCGATTAAGTCACGCCAAATCACTGCGCGATATTGAATACTTCTCGACGTATATATTTGTCACAATGCGTTCCCGAATGCAATACCCGATCGCGATAAATGCAGTCGTATCAAACGCTCGGGAGTTTAATATCGCAGAACGCCCGTAATGCATTGTAGAAATGCAAGGTGAAAAATTGATGGAATTTTTGTAATATGGCACGTTTTATGGCATCAGTGAGACATCACTGGTACGTTGCATCGCCGTGTGATACATTCTGAAATATTTTATTGTTGTATGAACATAAAAATGCGGAAAGAAGTATTACAATGTTTCCGTATATTTTAATTCAATGACTCCTCTAATGTAAGGTATACTTTTTACAAATGTTCGGTAGCTATAAAAGATAAACTGAACGCCAAGAAATACGATTTTATATACTATAGACAGAAAGCATTTCTCGTTAGTATTTACTGTTATAGAAGATACTCCTGGTATTGAGTTAATCAGAGCCGCACTCGCATTGGCGCGCGCGAAAGTGGCGGTCTAATGTCGTTGAAAGTTTGGATACGATGGTAAATCGGCAAACAAGATCATCGAGAGCTCGGTGAGCCGCGACGAGCTCGGGCAGCGGGCTCGCGCCCGGCGGCGACGAAGTCAAACTGAGTGGCAAATTACAAAGTCCATTTTCAAGTTTCCCGCCTGGCACGGCGTTCAGCTCGAAAATTCGATTTCCGCGACGGGCGAAACTTTGGGGCGCCGCGCCGATCGTGCCCGACTTTTTTCTCGCTTTTGACGACCCGTCCGTTATCCGGCGGCCGGCGCGGCGGCTCCCGCGCGCGAGATAGTTCTCGCCCCATCGGCCACGTCGAGACCTGGCTGCTCTTCCGGTTTCTGGACTACACCCGGCTCGATTTCCGCCCAGCCGGTTAATGCCCAACTCGGCGTCATAAACGTTTATTTCGGTTGAATTCCAGTCTTTGATTAACGGAAAATGATGATCGATTTTAGATTTTTATTTTGCACAACTAATTTTATATATCTGTACCTTGAAGGTATCTCCAGTTTTTGTCAAAATGGAGTTAATACATTTTTCAATATAACAGGAGCTTAAATTGTGTATAATGGTAAAGCGTCTTATGTCTATTATTACTAGTTCCTAAGATACAATGTTTAGAAAAAGTCGTATTGAAAATTTTATTAACAATTGTACTATTAAACATGTCAGTTAAATTTCTTTATTAAAATCTTAATAAATCAAGTTTTTACTTTTATTTTATATCTAAAAAAATATATATCATTTTCCTATTTAAAACTTTAAGCCTTGTTTTCTCTGAATTTATAATAATGGAGATACGATCCTTTACCTCTCTAAGGTACAGATATTACTTTGAATAGTATATATCTTAAATATTATCTCTATTATATATAAATTTAACATTTTTGTTATATATTATACATTGTGTGGGCAGTTGGGATATTTTTGTGTTGCTAATAAAATATCAGAATGCATGTGAGCGATATAACTATATTCTTGCAACTAAATTAACGTTTCGGAATGAAAAAAAAAACTCGTGCGCGATACCGTCGCTGAACGATATCGCAAAATCAATTAGTGCGGAAGCACAGGCGTTTTTGATAATGGCAATTATTCGCCGGCGATGGTACCGTAATTTAGCGCGATATTGTAGCAATTTATCGCGATTAAACCGGCTCGCGTAATTTTTTAGCGGCCGCCGCGTTGCGCGTCGACTCGCACAGACTTTCTCAGGGTTCAAGACAGTTCTCGTAGCGAAGGTCAGCCGTGTTAATAGAAATAAGACGGGATTAATAAACGCCTTAATGAAACATTCCTCCGGATAGCGAATTAATTGGGAGCGGCAGTTCCCCGGGGCATGAAAGTGACTCACGTAGCGCGCGCGCGCGCTCGTAAAGCGTTTCGACTTTGGAGCCCCTCGCCAATTTTCTTCGATCAACGTTTATTAAGCCACTCCCACGCAAGTCGTCTCCCCTTTTCGCGTTTGTATCACAAACTGATATTACATTTACATAAACGCGGAAATGTAACGATTACACGAGCGCGAATGTGGTATACATCGCTTTGTTGCCGGCGAGTTAATTAATTTTCAATTGGCGTGATGAGTTATTGGTGATCCGTATACACCGACTAATCGCTACGCATATATTTCAAGATGCGATTTTTATCGTGTAATCGTTAGCGCACGATATAAACGTGCCAGACCCCATAGATATTACTCAAAGATTGCAAGATGAAATCTAGAGCATCTAGTATATCAGTATACGCAAATTGATATGCTCGATTAACATCGGTGTCCGCGTGGCCACAATGAAGAGTAACAAGAATTCCATGAGTTGGTGAGAAGGCGTTAAATTTAACACCGGTAGATTTAAGATTATCGGCGTGGTGCAACTATCCTCGCACCCTTTTCACCGCCTAGAGTCGAGGAATCGGCTTTAACGAGCGCGCGAGCAGCATCGCTTTCACAGCCGCCCCGGATGCGCTGCTCTCTCCGCGTGCATGAAAGGTGGTGCCCGTCATCATTGCCCGGTGAGATATGGTCAGTATCCATCAGCGTAGAGTGGATGCGCGTAGTTTTGAATGGCTTTCTAATTACGAAGGGCCCGCGTGTTGCGTGTGAAATATATCCGGCGCGGATTGCGTGTCAAATGACAAAGAAAACACGTCGAACGTCTCTCACGTTCCGTTCAGGGCCCCGCGAAGATAAACGAGTGGCGCGGTGCTTTCGAGATTTACATTCAGGCCGATCGCGTCGATGCCTCGTATCTAATTTCAGATTATCCGAGCCGTTCGAATTTTCGAGCGATATTTATAGCGGTATATGAAATATGCCGGATTTATGGGACTGATAGGAAAGTGGAACATGATGTAGGCGAGGAAAAAAAACGATTTTAAATTCCGATTTGTCGGTAATATTATTTTTCGATTACGTACGAAATTTCAAGAACCTAGCTGGTTATCTCTAATAGAAAACTTCTAAACTAATAATGCTAAAATTCTTCAAATTAACAAAAATCATTCTTTTTCTCTCTGTAATGCACAAAAAATATAATATCGAATAAGACTTGAAAGAAATATCATAAATAATGTCGAAATCTGTGAAGTTATATATTTATATCTATGTGTAATAGTCCTAGAATATTGCAGTACAAGAGATTCAAGATACACCAATCTCTCGCGAGGCAACGCACACACTCCGAACGTAAATCGAAAGTCGCGATTTCGTGATCTATGTAGATGCCCCTCGTGAATGTCCCGCTTCGCCCTTAACTTATCTCGAATCCGAGAATCGAATAACATCAATCTCCTCTGCGGCTTCGGGGCCCTTCCGCCTCTCTCTCTCTCTCTCTCTCTCTCTCTCTCTCTCTCTCTCTCGAGAGAGAGAGAGAGAGAGAGAGAGAGAGAGAGAGAGAGAGAGAGAGAGAGAGAGAGAGCTCCGTCGTCCTTGTACCTTGTCGTCGTCGAGTCCCTTTGTCTCCCACGTTCACGCGCGCGGAGTTATAACGCCGAGACGGGCCGTGGAAGCGGCGGGGTGCGGGCTTTTACGCGCGATTTATTGATTTAAGCCCTTCCACCTTTACCTTGCCCTCGCACATGCCACACCTCACCCCGCTCTTTTCCCCCGGCGTCGCACTTTTCTCGTCGCGTCGCACGGCCGTCGCTGTCGGCAAGCCCGAAAAGACGCAGCCCGGAAGGGCAGAACATCTTTGACATCTTTTGTCTATTAAATACTCCTCGACTGAAGTATGGTGGTCACAACCGGCCGGAACAAGAGCACAAAGGGCCTCTGGTTAAGATCATCTCGAGATTCGAATGTCTTCGGTAATCTGGGAGGACTACCAAAGTCCTTCAACTTCGAAGGACCCTGGTTGAAGAAGTCTCTTCGACTGCTCGTTCGATATCGCTGACGAGAAACAGTGTGGCTTAATTGCGCGGAAAACATCGTGCTGACCCTTCGGTGCGTTGTTTCACCAGCCGAAAAAGATCTATATCTACAATTTTACGATAACCATTTATTTACGATTACGAATGTGCGGTTCATCCCAATATTGGAACAACCAGCATTATTAATTATTTTCTCAAAGTTACGACACTTGAAATTTTTAACAACATATTTTTTTAATAATGAAATATTTGTTTTTAACGAAGCTCTTTAATCAAATTCCATTGGTAGCCCGTTTTATTTTTCATATCTCATATTATATTTTCAAATAAAGAAACTTTCGAAAATTCAAGTTACATTACTGAAAGAGTATAACAAATGAATTAGAAGCTCCAATTTAGAATTGCGTTAATGTAAACTATTTCTTATTTTTCGCGGTTGTTTAATTGATTGACATACGTCGGAAATCGCATCGATTTGCGGAGTATAATAGTGAGCGTGTGCGAGTGCCCTTCGACTAATTGGACGCGTTCTCTTCCATCCTCATCGACGCACGTCAAACGATAATTAATAACCTCACGCTTGTTGGCGTGGACAGTAAACAAACAGCGGTAGTTACGCACCGAGAGATCGGCGAACATTGAGAGGTCGTAGCCTCTTTATGCGAAGCGCATGTCACCCTCGCGATGTGTATTGTACACTGTGCTTCACTCACGCCATTTCTTTCATATGTATGAATTTTTTAATCTATATTTCTAATCTATATTTTTAATGTTTTAATTTTTAGCATTATACATATATTTGTAATTATACGTTAAGTAAACTTTTCGTTATTACAAAAGTGCCTACTTAATAATTCAAATAAATTCGTAAATTATTCATAAATTAAAAATTATAGTATATTTGTGTATTAAATTATAATAATTAAAATAATATTACTATTTACCATAATTTGTTAAATGCCCCTTATATAAAATATAATAAATAAAATAAAACTAAATATCTTGTACATTGCTGATATCTCTGTTTCGAATAATTCGAATAATTTTAACGATTAGGATACCCAGCACAATAGTTGAAGCTAATCTCGAGCAAAAATTGAGAAATACATCAGTTCAATAAACCCCGAATTGCGAATTTCCAAGACAGATCTGTCTCTTCTTACTTTTGTTCAGAAAATCGATCGTAAAACATATAAAAGTAATCTATAGAGAATCATGTTAGCGAATGCACTGCGCTCAGTGCAAAGGATCATTATAGCAATATAATTATCGCGACGCAGTTCTTCTTTAAAACAAAAAGAGAAAAAAACGCAGGCATTTATGTGATGTCCATTGCAATCTTCAATAAGCTTTTCCGAGCCTGTCACCGTCGGTGCCATCCTAATAGATCAAAAAGTAGGTTGACGTCGCGTCGTAATGCATTCCAGACGCGCATCGCGTCGCAACGTCACGTCCTAAGGGTGGCAATCCGGAAGGAAGTATGTTGACGTATTCCTTCACGGTGATTCGCGAAGCGTCGGCGACGAGAAGGGTCTCTCTCATTTTCCTTTTATTCGTCAAAGCAGCCTTTTACGAACTGATGCCCCAGAAAAGTGGCACGCGGCCGCACTAATGACCCAAAGGGAGACCCGGCCGACCATCCCGCACTCTGCGATGGCCCTTCGCGCAGAGAAAAGACGGCGAGACGGAGGGATGACGCAAAGGGAAAGTGAAAAAAAGCGATTCGCCTTTCCGCGTACTAAACATTCATTAGCGCCGTTCGTACTCTCAACTCTCCGTTCGTCCTCTTCGCAGAACAGGGCTCTCTTTTCAATGCGAAGGTCCGTCTCTTCTACCTTCTTTCCTACACCTTCTTCCTCTGCTCCTTTTCCTTCTCTTTCTCTTAGAGCAGTACAGCTTTTTGCCGTCTTTTCTCACTTGTTCTCTTTCCTCCTCCTCCTCCTCCTCCTCCTCCTCCTCCTCCTCTCTCTCTCTCTCTCTCTCTCTCTCTCTCTCTCTCTCTCTCTATTTTGCTGGTCTTATTCTTCTTCCTCTCGCTTCATCGCGATGTGTTCGCTTCTTCGTAAGCTGGTCCATTCTTCTTCCTCACTCGCTTGCTCTCCCTCTCTGTGCCATCTCTCTTCCCTCTGTCTCTTTATTCTTCTTGCCGGTTAATCAAACCGGTAGATCTACCTTCCCATCTCTTCCCTTCGTCATCGAGATCTATGAACCGGCGTGTTCGAGCTCACCATTCCAGAGTATACTTCGTAGTTCGTGAAGTTTCGCTCTTAAGATCAAAGACTTGGTTTTGAGAAGGTCGGGCTTTAAACTGTATTTACATCGTGCGAAGTTTGAAAGTGAAATTCACGACCTCTATACGAAGCTAGTATCCCATTTTCAGAATTTCGATATAATTAATAAGGAGTCTGTCTCTTCCCTAAAGAGCTTGTGGAATTCCTAACACATTCTAAAGAGAATTCTGGTTAAGTGTAAATAAAGGATTCAAAGATATGTGAATGCAAACTACACATTTTTCATATAAGAAAACTAATCATAACTTTTTTTTATTTTAGTTTCCGATTTGAGTTCAAATACTTTTCGGTACATTTTTAAAGCATTATCCAAAATTCTCGAGTTAACAATAGATTTTTAAACACGATTTCATTTATCGAGATTTAAAGAATTTTCATCGAGAAAATAAAAAATTGCCGGAACTCATTTACTTTGTTATTTTATAGGTTTTGTAATCGTTAAAACTTTTGAGGGACCGTCTAGAAGTCTGTAGAAACATTATATCATATTTATGCGTCTTCGATTTGTATTCACTAACGCGACAAAAAACCATCATCCTTAATTAGGAAGCGTATGGATAAAAAAGCGTTTATACGCGAGAGCGCAACGCTTTCAGGACTTAAGGACGGCAGAGCACTAAGCACTTTCGGTCGGTGACGAAAAGGGGCGACAGAGGGATCCCGTTTGGGCGTTAATTTCCTTTCGACCGTTGCTTTAGTGGCAATTAAACCGGACGATCGTTACCGCGTTTATATAGACACCGAGCGATGCTACCTAATAATAATACGCGTCGCGTCCACCTCGGGTCCTTTGAATGGAACTCTCGCGCCAGGATAATTAGAGATAAACCAAATTTATTCGCCGCGACCTAATTATTCGCGGCCGGCTTAATTAATGGCCGGATGCGAATCACGCTTGAATTGTCGAACCTAGTCGATCGTGAGCAAGCATCGTTCTCGTATGATATCGGGAGATTAAAGAGATAACTTTAATAAATTTGATGGGCCATTATTAAATGCTTGATTCATGACGACGTCTCTGTCATTTTTCATGCAAAATTACACAATATTAATATTAAATCTTTCTCCCTATGGTAATTTTGTTTTAATATTGTTTTGATATATTTTAGACACACTCTTTTAAAATTTATATATAAAATTTCAATTTTTAGTTTGTATTAAATAAATGATATACTTTAAAGATCTAACGCGTAATGCAAAATTTGTTATCGATACGCTTTTGCTTTATTCTTTTTTATTATGCGCATTTTAAACGTCTCGCTATACCGTAGCGTAACTATTCGAACACAATGTACATATTTCGTGCTCAGCAAGTAAATCTACGGACAAACAGCGAAGCAATGAGAAATCTGGAGGAAAGACACGAATCGTGCCATTCGTTTCTCATTCTGGAGCGTTTGCCTTTGCAATATAACGGCTTAAAATGAGGTGCAGCGTAATGCCGACTTGTCATGCGACAGAGAAGCAATTAAAACTAGAACAATCGCGATTCGTCGGCGAATCGATTCGAGACTTGCGCGTAAACGTTATTTATCTCCGAAACATACCGGAAGAATTAGCGCGCGGCAGGATAGACGCAATTAGTAATCATCAGGTGTGCGTTTATTTCGCGGATGCTGTACGTGTTGTAGCTCAAAATCGTCGTTTAAATTACGATGGCAAACAGACCGATGGCACACGAAAATAATAACGGTCCAACGGTCCGCGGATAACGAGCGAGATCATGTGTTTCACGCAAATAATCCAGTACGTTAAAACACGTGAAATTTAACATTTCAAACACGCAAAGAGAATCCGCTATACGATGTTACGGCATATTATATCGGTAATGATAAAATTAGTGTCATTTAATAAAATAAGTAGATTCTATTTAATATAATATAAATAACATAATTCTTTAATTACAATCCTTATCGATATTTTCATTCATTTTTCCCTTATATCAATATCAATTGTCTACGAAACGCAATTTTTTCCTGAGTAAATTAAGGTATATCACGCTATAAGAGGCAATGTAATATCGTTTAGTATACCAACGTTTTAATCACGTATTTAATGAAACACATTAGTTATTCATATGCTGTACTTGGATGTTAAAAACTTTAAATATTATATGAGCAAAGTTAACTTTTGTTATAAAAGGATTCCACCGATCGGATTGTTGGATCCGAAATTGCAATGAAGTCCTGCGAATCGAAAACCCAACGGAAATATCGTTATCTCGCACCTCGTGTTTTCTTTAGTCCTTTTTCCCAGCGCGTTTTTCCGATCCCGACGGTGTTTCCGGTTTTATTCTGTAACTCGTGCACGGACATCTAATCGGAAAGGAGACGACGGGTTCCCGAAAATGGGTTCGTATTTTTTTTTCCCGCCCTCGCAAGAGCCAAAGTGCTAAAGATGGAGAGAACGGTATATGCCTATCTAATAGCCGAGGAAGGTTAAACGAGGAGGGAGCCAATCAAGTCAGAACACACACAGTAGATTCGGAAACGAAGCAATTTCTCTTCTAGCCACGTTGCGCACTTTTACTCTCGCGGCCCTTGCCCCTCCTACGCTCTCTCTCGGCTTCCGACCAACGTTTCACACTCACGTTCACCACCCCCGTTCGCCCAGTAATCGACGTGCACGGTGGAATTTCTTCGGTCGCGGGCGAGAAAAGGGAATTTTCCTCGAGATAACGACCGGAGTTCTTCGTGAGGAGCACCCTTCGAGGAAGAGAACGAAACAGAGGGAGGGGGGAGAGAAAGAGAGAGAGAGAGAGAGCAAGCGGAGAAACCGGCCAACCGCGGCAAGAAAGCGAGACGCTCGCCATTAGCGCCTCCGTCCACAGCGTATAAAGGAGAGGAGAAACGTGCAACGCGACGGCGGCCATCGTATCGCGCCGAAGGGCGCACGCGAGAATGCGTGAAACGCATCGGGTCGAGGCACGATGATCCCCAGATGCCTTTGTATGGGCCGAGCACGCCACGCGGGACGTATCTTGATTTAGGACCGGGGATGCGCTTAGCGGCGGATGCGATCGCGACCGTGTGCCTCGAGCGTGCGGAAACGCGACCTGTATAACTTGCAAGAAGAAATAATTTTTCCTTCCGGTGGTTTATCGCTGCCGCGAGACAGCTCTACTGGCGTGCAATGCTTAATTATATCTAATTTCTTAATTTATCTTAATTTATATAACTGTATTATATACAATTAACTCGTTCGTGTCGAAATTAACGTGAAATGGCGTGAATTTGAACGGAGATTTTCCACTTCCCGAGTAATTAATTTTATATTTTCTTCGAGTAATGAATCTAATCGTGAAAAATACACATTGGACTTTGACATGACGCTGAAGAAAATTTTGATCGCACTCAGGCGTGTCTCGTACGAAAAATTCTGTCTACGCCAATGTAGGCTCATTTAGGTACAACTCTTAATTAGTGCCGACTCGGCACAACGGGAGGCGCAGTTCCGATGACTTACGTGAGGCGCGGGAAAAACGACGTCGGCATCAGACGGCGGAATGCCGGGTTCTCTATGTACGACAGTAAAAGTTTCGTGTGTGCGTCATAACCGTGTAACGTATATTATATCTGTCTTCACATCGCACCTGTCAAGGCGAGCTGAGATACCTGCGGACGAGAGCAATATACCGTTCATTAGGAAACGGTGCCGCCGCGCGCTCGCCGCTCAAAACTTTTCAGTCTTTTCCTCTTCCAATCCTTCCCATTAATTATTATCCCTTCGGAAAAATTATGTTTCTTATTATATTTCATTTCATGATTAGCAAATTATTGCGTGACTTGTATAACGAACCACAAGATTAATAAGAGACGTAAGTGTGAAAAAAAATTACGTATCAGTTTGCGGAATCGCTACTGGGCTCTGTCTGCAAAAGTCGCTCGCTTTTACATCGCGGTGCGCCACGATCGATCTATCGGACCTATGAAATTTCCGTGAAATCCCGGGCGTAGAATTTTCCGCGTAACTTTTACGCGGCCTGATTGGCGTTGGCCAATATTCGATGGGGAAAGAGTGGCAGCTGGATTCTCGACGACCGCCGTTGGAGCCGCGGCTTCCGAAAACTTTCTCGTCGCGTCCGATAAAAAGTTCGAACCGCGAAGTGACGAGAGGAAGGGGAGGGGGAGGGGAATTTCCTATGAAATCTGATTCCGGCCGGCCATTATTGCGAATTTGCGCAAATGAAGGAAGCGCAACGTGTGGTGTCGTGTACTATAACCATTTACGTTTAACGACTCTTGCGACCGTTTCGCGGCACCGGATTGTACGTTGTATATCAAAGGCGTATACGCTGGCGCGCGAGCAATATTGCAACTTTTATTACCAACTATTACGTATTACCTACTGTCGTAGTAAATTACTCCGGATAGCGGTATGAGTAACGCCGCGAATTTCAGCGGGAGGTCGTAATTGAATTGGTCAGTACGGAATCAACACGAGACTCTACAATTTGCGAAAACTGAAATAGCTAGAGAATTAGAATGTGCTTCAAAAAAGATATATTCTACGCGCTGTAACAATATAAATCTATATAGAACGCGCCTGCTTAATACTATATGCTACGATAAGAAAATACTGAATAATTTGAGAGTAGTTTTTATTTAGCCTGACCTACTGTCGTAAATTACTCCGGATGGCAGTATGAGCATGCAACGCTACGAATTTCAGTGGCAGGTTATAATTGAATTAGTCCGTACGAAATCAACACGAGAATTTATAATTGGTGAAAATTGAAATATCCAGAGAATTAGAATGTGCTTCGAGAAAGACCTACATTTTATACTGTAACAATAGAAATGCATATAAAACGCGCTTGCTTAATAAAGAAAATACTGAATAATTTGAGAGTATTTTTTCAGCCTGCTATTTCTGACTGACTTCTATAGCAATGCGATTTATATAATTGTAGTTAATTTTTTAACGCGTAGATAATGTTTGAATAATAACGTCAATACTATTTATCCTTTTAATGTGAAAAGCGCATTCTTCCATAATACATTTCTCTGGAAATTATTCCTCCAGGATATATTATTGTCGTTACAAAAATAATTTCGAGCTGTTTTCGTTAGTAAAAAGATTTCCCCGTGAAATTATTTCTGTTAAAAATTGTTTTTCTTGATATTATTTCTCGATCGTAAATATATTCGTATAGATACTGATGATGTGCTCGCGGGCAATACTCATTGGTATAGCTCCTAAAAATAGCAGTCGATGTAATCGATATCCTGGCAAAGTCTGTCGGCGATTTTAATTTAGCTGCCGTATGTTAAAAATATCACTGTGGAAACTATCGCAAATAGAATATTCGTGCAATCCAGGAAATCAACGATACTGATTCAATCTCATTTCCGTTTATCAATTAAACGTAGCTTAAATTAGTTTCATCGCATTACCGCAGTTTTTAAAGAACGATTAATCGCGTATTTTTTTTTCTATAATTAACCGCAAAATTAATTTCAACGTTTTCAATAAGATATCCCCCGACATAATCGCGTATAGCGCAAAGCATGCGCGCAAATGCGCTCGCCGGGACCGCAAATTGCCGCTACGACGTTGAAGATTTATGCTTTAATAATTATTGTGACATCGGCGCTCGCGTGTGTAAAGCCAATCAATGCAGGTGTGCGTGTGAGTACGTGTGGTGTGTTGTGCCAGGCTGTACGCGGACGTGCGGATGGACGAGAGCGACGGACAGGTAACCGCAGTATGCGAGGAGAGCGAGGAAGCCCCCCCCCCCTCCGACCCCTTCCCCCTCTCACCCCCGATGGATATGTGCGAGGAGGGTCCTCGGGGCCCTCCTTAGAAGGGGGGCATCCCCACCGTTCAAGATGGCCACCTCGCATTCCTCCATCGGTCTGGACATGACCGCACCGCCTCGCGCGAGATCAACCACCGTTCTAAGTTCAGGATTTACGCCGCTTCGAGTTACGCGAACGTATAGGATTGATCGACCGGCTCGCCAGATAAGCCGTAAACAGACTCTGCGTACTTTTGACTTTTAACAAACTCACGCATGAACAGGAACACCGCTATTCGTGTAATCGTTTATATGCGCGCAATTATTTCGTCACGCTCGTAGAAAGGCATTTACGTTGTTTCGTATTACATCTTTTCTTTGAAGCAAAGGTGGCCGCTTCTGAAAGATTTGATCGCGCGCGCTAAATCTGAAATCAGGCACGGTCTTACAATTATACATTGATTAATAACAAATAAACGGATAAAAAGAGTATTACAAGTAAAAAACAAAAATATTGAACATATTTCTTTTAATTTTGTGAACGATATGTACTCAAACTTTTTCTATCTTCCTAAAGCCGTAATCACACTACGGGTTGCGGGTTCGGTTACGGGTTGAGGTTACGATTGAGTATTGGAAACCAACCAATCACAACGAAGCAGTCCACCGGCTAGGTTGCAGGTTACAATTTAGACGTGAGCCTATTTGATCAATTTGCAACTGTTATAACCGTAACGTCAACAGCAACCGAGCCCGTAACCCGTAGTGTGATTACGGCTTAAGAAGACACTCTACATATAATACCAATGAAGTATTTTTATTTCTGCCACCTCAATATATTCACAACAGACACTTGAATGAATTGTGAGAAACTCGTTGCGCGCCGTACTTTCCGTAAGTACTCCGGAACGATGCGATCGCAGCTGGGACTTTTCCCGCGCGCGCGCGGCGGGTCTGGCAATATCATTAGCAAGTGAAAGAAGTAAATCGTTTAAGGTCCGTCGCGCCGGTTTCGTTTATGGACGCGCGGAGAAGACGCGGGCGGGCGCGCGCGCGGAAGAGACTGCGCGAAGACTCGCGTAAAATTAGACTTTCAAACGGCGCTCGGAACTTCGTGTGAGAGGGAGGGATGGAGGGAAGGAGAGAGTAGCCTCGGGTCAGGAACCGATCTGTTTCGATCACCGGCGTTCCCGTGAAATATACGTGCAAGCACCGCCGGCGTATTTTTATCCGGATCGTGAAACTTCTTTACGCGACTTCGCCCGAGGGAAACCCATCGGTGAAACTGCCGGCAAATTCGCCGTGAAACCTTTTCCTCCCGACCGATCGAATTAAGAAAGGAGTGTGTCCTTTCGGAAATCTACAGGATTTTCGGAATCTTATCGAAGAAAATTCGAATAAACCGCGTTTTTTTCTCTTTGTAAAGCTTGTCGAACTAAGAGTGGTTAAAGTTTAATTGGACTTTTATGTTTACACTACTTGAGTTTACACTATTTCGCATTGATCATATTTCGGATATAAAAAAGGGCGATCCATTAAATGCAGGATCAAATAAAGTCAACTTGCAGAAAAATGTATTTTTCTATCTCGGGTTCTCAAGACGAGGAACGAATACCGCGCACTGTTTTGCACAATTACATTAATTTCAATAAGTTATCCCGACACACAAGACGTATCGATATTTTTCTAACGTTTATCGTTGCCGCGCTTTAAGTATTGAAAAATTCGGATGACTGTAACGCAAAAGCGACGATGATAATTCCTCATAATGGTTATCCGACGGAACTTCTCTAAGGAACATTTCGTAGTCTGTATGCGAGAACGAGGAGAGTGCATCGCGCGTTCGCCGAATGGCTGCTTTTAGTATCTCGTTGAACGAACGAGCATACTGCAGCGCGCCCCAAAATTATCCTCGCTAATTGCAACGAGGAAGCGCGTTAGACGTGTTCCGTTATCAGCATCGTTGAAAGTGTCGTCGCGGCGCTGCTCTGTGTCGATTATTCACGTCTCACGCAAATATACTTGAAAATATCAACGCATATTATTTACCATACCATTAATTTTTTAAAGAATTAATTTTACTGCCATAGTCCTAATTCTGTTTAATTTTTTAAATATCTACGCAGGAAAATATACATTCCCAAACTTAGGAAAGGCGTTGTTAATTAACATTTGATGTTTCTAATTATATTCTTACACTCAGGTATAAAGGAAAGCTGCATCGTAATCGTATGTAATGTATCGATGCATCAGGAATGTCGGAATAATTTAAAGCGGTTAGCGTGTCGTCAAGAAGCGATCCGAACTATTGACGTCTCTGAGCAAAATATCGGATAGCATCGATACTTTCAAGCGTTTCTAATTCGACGTCACTCGCTGCCACCAGGATGCCTGCGTATTTCAAACGCGAATATTATTCCCGGGGCATGGCGGAATATCGGTAAACCACTTCTCCACCTTACGTCTCGCAAGGAAGGCAAGTTTCCGCGCGAAACGTTACGCGCGAGACAGTGAAGCCGTTCCTTCCCGACAGAAAGAAAAATATTTCATTCTTTTGTCAATCAGTTCTTGCCTCGCGAATATACTTCACGGGTAGCTTGATCATGTGTATTCTTCGAGATCGGGATGAATGAACGACGTAGAACTGATCATTTATAATGCCATAGAGTCTGTTATTCAATGTTGCCGGATAAACCCACACTAAACCAACGTAACTCACGTGATGTGACAATATTTAATTTATTAATAAAAAATTAAATTTGCTCTCTTGTATAACTAAAAATATTAAAAGTATAAGAAAGAAGGTAACGCCAAAGCTGCAAGTCTAATGTTTATCAAATTAAAAAGCTCTTAATTGCCGATATTGATTTAAAGTTCGTGATTTTGTTTACAAACGAAGAAAAAGAAAAAGTTTTATATTTAATGACAGTACAGGATATTCTGTTATATAGAAACAAAGCATAACATTTTTGATAATATTTGATACATGTGAACATTTCGAATCAAACTTTAATATCTTGACTCGGGTAATGGAAAAGTGACGCATATACTTTTACGTGTGTGGAAAAAAATAATTCTTATACCTGATGGAAATAGAGAAATCCTAGCAAATCGAGGCCAACATTTCCAACATTTTCCAGAGTCAATTTTAAATATTTTAATGCTCCCTTTAACAAAGAACAGCTCTTACCCGAAAATTTCAAATTTCGGGTTACGCGGCTCCCTCTCCCGGACTTTACGACTCGATATCCCTCGTATGAAATATTTGAGGTGCTGCGGATATTTGGATAATAACGATTCTGAGTTACGTCGGCATCTTCGAACCTGCACCGCCCGCCAATCATCGCTCTTAACGATCCACCATTTGCATTACGTACCGTAGACGCGTATGTTACACGCGCTGCCATTAGACGCACGTGGGACCGACGCGAGTGGAACTGAGATAGAGAGGCAGTAGAACGGAGTTTATTACACATACTATAATATAAGTGGCTGCATGTGTCGCAAGAATATAAAGAAAGGGGTCGACAAACAGAAATGGACACGGTATAAAGTAAGAGAGGAAATAACAAAAGCAATAGAAATAAATATATATTACCAGATATAGAAAAATATATTACTAAAAAAAGTAATAATGGAAAGTATATAAAGTAATAATGAGAAAATTATAACAAATGCAACCGTACAAACGTTTTCAACGGAAAATACAAAGGATATAAAGCAGAATTTCGTATTGCTCATCGCGAAAACGCTTCTCGTCCCCCATTGCCGACGCGATATCGAATAAAAGGCTATAATTCACCCATCTAACTAAGTACGGTTCAATAATGAATTCTCTCATTACAGATTCATATCTCTTGTCAATTACACGTAATCCACATATCTCTCGCGCGGCGTCCCGCCGCGCCTTCGCTTTTGCCGCCCCACGGATTTATTCACGCTCCAGTCGTTGCGCAAACATACAGTATCGGACGAGTGTATCCCGCGCCCTTCTCGACGCTATATGTACGTATCTGGTCGGCGCATATATCTGCCGATTGCACAACACCCGCAACCTGTGTGGTGGCTATGGGATTATGTTCTGACCCCCACCCCCCCGCCGTCACAGTCACCCCCCACGACTCCGTTCGCCACGCTAATGCGTCCGATTGAATATTCGAGGGTGCGGCGACGAAGAAGGAATCCCCCACCTCGTACTCGGAACGTCGACAAGGGTCCCAGGGCGTTAAGGCAGAGGACTCTGCCGAGGAGCAACGATCCTGCGCGTTTCTCGAGCGGTCCATTTTAAATGCACGGCAGTCGTTGCAGGCGCCACACAGCAATGAGGGGAGAAATGATGGTCGGGGGAAGAGAGAGAGAGAGAGAGGATGGAGGATAGTAGTCATGCCGCTCGGATTATCGTTTATTGGTGTACTCTACGGGGTACACTCTCATCTCTCCCTGCGATCTAGGCGCGTATAGATATATCTGGGGCCATACAGCGTATACGTTCTACGTGGTTAAGCACACGTGCCCCCGATATTCGAGAGATCCCGATCCCCCAATCCCTCCCCCTTCCTCGTCCCCTTCAGCGTTCTACCAACGGTGCACCAGACCAGAGCAAACATTCTAACGCGAAATTGGTTTTTGAAAATATTGAATGGTTAGTCGCACGGTGGCGGAACGGGGGAGGGTGGATGAGCATGTTTTTCTACGCAAGCACCGTAAGAGCGCGAACAGATTTCGGGAGGGTGATCTTTTTGCTGTGGAAAAAAAATGGGGAGGGTTTCCCGGTGCGATGTCGCACGTATGCCGTACGTGGAAAACGCCCGATAACACAAGCGAAATCGGCGCGGTGATCGATATTACGGGTCGCCGGGTATGCCCTATCGCGTTTTGTTCTTGTAAGGTGCTGCCGCGTAAATCCCACCCACCTAGCCCCATCTCTCTTCGCCCGCCAAGTAATAATCGGATTTCGCGTACAAGGCGAATTCGCGGCGTTGCCTATCGTCGGCGAAATTTGGAGGGCGAATTCGCTATGAACCTAAAACATCCTTTTGGCATATGGGTTTTTCTAATAACGAGGACTAGCGAAGACACAATAAGAAAGAGAAAAGAGGTAGAGGGAAGGATAAACTGGCGTTAATTTATACATTCGTCCCTTATGTAATTTGTATCCCAAAATTACATATAATATATATAGAGAAAAAATATCTATAGTAACGGATTGTAATGATAAAGAAGCAAAAGTAAATTTCGTTACATTTAATGTAATAAATGTAATAGTTACTGAGGATCTGCAATAGTTTTGGGATCAAATTTGATATCGTAAAAATGTAGCTCTTATCCTTAAAATTTGAGAAACAGCATTGGAAAATATTAAATTAAATCCGTGAATTTTGCATATAAAGTATAACATAAATGCCTTGTTTAATATATTAGTACTAATTGAATTTTCACAAAACTTGGATTTTCGATGATAAAACTTAATTGAAAGTACGATACGACATGAATTCATACCACGAAGAATTTACGAACATAAACATATTTTGGCTCGTCATTAATTAGAAAGCGTAGTTTCGAGCGTGTAAAATTATTTTAATGTAATTTCGCGCGTCGAAAGATACAGCTGGGATTTGGAGGAGGGTGCGGAAAGTCGCGGTGTAAAATCGATCGCGGCGAAATTCGAGTCCGGGGTTGGCTCTCCGATGGTATCTCTCCGTGAAACGCGATGATTTATGGGCGTATTGTGTATCTAGTATGGAAATTTTTTTCGAGGCGAGAAAAGCGGAGCGCCAGGGGTGTATATCACTGGCGAGAGTTGCCGGGCGTGCTAAATGACGCCAGCAAGCTAGCGACGCGGATGACGAGCGCAAGAAATGCCGTCGATAAAATTTTTATAAGCTCAGCCAGTTATCAGCCTGAAAAAAATGCATTGGGCAAATTAAATGCAACCGTGTGATTTTTCTGATTTAGTAAAATGGCTGACGTAGAAGTTATTACGTTGACATTAATATCAAATTCTAAAAAAACGATATCTTCGAATAATGTGAAGAATAAGAAATTAAATTCGCGAGCATTCCTGCAAATTAATTCGCGAAAAGCGCGAAAAACAAGATTATATTAGCATTATTAGAACTTACATGGTTATACTCGTGCGAATAAAGATCAATCCGTTTAAATAATAATAGATTTTGCCCGGTGGAAACTGAAGATCGATCGACGTCGTCGACATCTCGTAATTTCCTAGACACTTGATCGACAAACTACCTACTTTTTCCGAGCGTTTCTTCTAACCGCGATCGCGCTAGCGGAAAGAGGAAAAGAAGACGACGGATTTCGACATTTCTTACCGCGTAAATTCCTCGCGAACCGGTTGAGGATCCCAGGATTTATATATCGCATAGAGGGAGGCGTCCCGCCGTGGAAGAACGCGAGTAAGAAAACGCAGAAGCGCCAAAGCGAGAGTTGAGTGTTGCACAATTCCTCGCACTATCGTCGCAATGTAACTTTCTTCCTTTTCTTAATACATAATGTTTTCAGATTTTAAAAAATTAAACGTCAAATTTTATAATTTTCATTAAACTTGATCAAAATGATTGTATAATATCCTATTAACTCATATAACTCGCGTATTTTGTCACATATGAAAAATTGAACGCAGATGAACCCGTCTTTTTCCAGGAATTGAGAGAATAAAATAAACATATTTCATTAAATATGCACGCAGAAAAATATCATTCTACAGCCGAGAAAACCAATTATTTATTTTATTTGATTTGTTTTAAGTAATAGTTTTCAATAATAAAAGATACGTAGATACTTGGCACAAGTCTTAGAAAAGCTCATCATTTTGTGCTCAAAACAAGAATTTATTCTTCTTTCAAGAGTATTATATACTTAAGTATATGCTTCATCTCTTCCATAGACTCTATATAAGTAAGTAAACCGAATTCTTGTATTAATTAAATATTATTCTTGTTTGAAGTACCAGACTTGCTAAGATCTAGAATATGTTTTGAGTAAATGTGACGCTTGTGATGACTTTACGGTACATTTGCGGATATATAAACTTGTCAATATTTAAAACAAGTAATATTTACTTGCAGGTAGTATGTACTTTTCTGTGTGTGTAGTCCTCATAAAAAAGGGCAATAAACGGTCTACAGCTTGTCTATAAATTCGCTGGGGTGACCGCAAATTGTTTCGTTTCTCGAAATCCTTTGAATTCCTGATATTATAGGCACCGATTGAGCACCGACCTAGATTTAATTCGATCGTGTCGTCATTACGCGCGTAACACAGTGGCCGTTACACTTAATAATGCCATACGGAGATATCCAGGAGCTTCACGACCGATCGGGATCCCTTACACACGACGTGTTCTCACAAAGGGGTATTCGATCATCTCGCATCTCACCAGAAGGCACCTCCCGGACAGCCGAGAGCAGGTTGATTCCTGATCGCCGCGCGGCCGTATCGGCCAGGCCGATAGATCGGGCCGGTCGATCGATCGATCGCTTGGTCGGTCGGTCGGCGCGGCGGACGGACGGGCGGATGGGGGCCTCGATCCCAAGCTGTAATCTTACGCGCGATGCCGAAGGGAGAGGAGAGGGGGATGCGTAATTCACACCCCCGCGGCTGCGGGACGAGGGCACGGGAGAGTGGCCGAAAGAGGAATATCAAGCCGGTGGTGTGGAAGACCGCAGGGACGCACAACGAGCTTCATGAGACCTTAGAGTTAGGTTCACGTTTGACACTTGCTGCATACGACATTTCTAGCTGACGCTTCTTGCGTTAGTTTTCTCCTATTGTCGAATGATTTCTCTTTGTGTGTGCGTATATGTGTGTGCCTTCAGTATTTGTACTGCAGTATGCGAAGTTAGATTTACATGATATGTTTATCACATTTTACAACATTTTTATCATGCAGACGAACAAAACCCCTCTCAGATAACGCATAGTAATGAGAATGCTAGTGGGAAAAATGCCAAATAGAAATATCATGTGAGGAACACCAAATGTAAATCTAATATATTAGTATAATAACATTATATGAATTATGTGGCATAATACATGTATTTGAATGTAAACTACTAAAAAATTCCTTGTGAATACATTGAAAAAATCGAAATAAAAAATACAAATATTCGAAATATACGTACACAGATATAATATATGTGTTTATGTGTATGTGCGCATTTTCATTCAATTTAATTTAATTTTAGTACTTCAGATAAAAAAATAGAATTAAATAATGACTAATGACTATGTAAATAAATTTTGAAAATAAGCTTAGTTTCAGAATCATGTATATATCATCAATAATTGTTTCAAAATAATGAGCTTATAAGTATATTCAGTTAATATATAGCAGATAGTAGGTCTATACCAACAACATTATTAATCACTTTTTTATAACGCTCTGATGCGATTGAACAATAATCAATTGCAATTTCGTATTTAATTCAATAACTGCAACAATTGTGTGCGTACAATATTTTGTTAAATATATGTTTGTTTAAATAATTAAACACGAGCTCGAACTAATATCATCAAAATGTAATTGACCTGATTTGCGGCCGATACGTAGTTATCCGTGACGTTATTTTAACATCGAGATAAGCGTCAGGCCTGTAATAGTTTGTAATCGGCAATAATATCGTAACGCGAAAAACGCCAATGGCAAAATTGACTCAATGCGAATGCCAACAAATCTCCTTTCACGCACCGTCGAATGTCGAAAACCACTTTAAACTACGTGCTACCAGTTTCTCCTGATATATACCAGCGATCTTCGTTCAGTTCAGGGCCTGTGAGTCCCTTGACGTCGCGCGGCGGCCGGTGGATGATCCAGGCCTGGAAGAGACAGGAAGGAGAGAGAGTCGAGGTGAAAGGAGAACGGCGGAGGAGAAAGAGCCAGGGGAGACGAGGAGAAGATCGCGAGATGCGAGGTGAGAGAAAGGGAAAAAGAGATGGAGGAAAAGGAGGAAGGGCTCTAGTCGGAGGGAGAGAGAGATGAAATGGGGTTTACTTTGGTTTAGGCGATGGCCTGTAGTGACCTCGAGCTCGACTCGAAGAGGAGAGAGAAAGAGAAAGAGAGACCGAGTGATCGAGAGTGAGAGGGAGAGGAGCCTGCTCAGCCGAGAAACCGGTTCCCATCCTTCTCGCAGACTGCGGCGGCTGCTGCACCTCGGAGACATTGCACTTAGCGTCCTCCGAGGGGCACCGTTTGGGCCCGTCCGGCGGGGCTTTTAGCGATACGACCTTGCACTTTTTGACAGCCAATCTGGCCCTTAAAACGCTTCGCTGCCGGTATATCGCGAACATCGTTGAATTCATAAACGCGCCGAAAAGTTCAGTTTTAATAATAAAGAAAGTATGACTCTTTCCAACTTTCTAGCCTGAAATTCCAGACTTTTTGCAATTTCAAACAAATGCCAATATTTCTTCCAATACATCTTATTCATATTGCTTTATATAAGGTTTTATGATTTACAGTTATATGATTTATGTAAATTCAATGCGTTATGTTTCGTTCTCTATTTATCTGCATTAATCGATATACGTTATTTATTTTCAGCTTATGATATATTTCTCTATTCTCTTATTCTCATTTTCTTCCATTATCTTTAAGATGAGGGCAGACTCGTCTGAGGATATATCCTGACCATACAAATTCGATTTTTAACGCTCTGTAGACCCTAGAACAACAGTCTCTTATTATTTAATCACGATTTTTATCTCTGCATACCGAGAAACGCAGAATGATTAAGTACCAGAATTTCCGCCTCGTGCGCTTGCAGGGTCTAATTAAATGTGCATTTAACATGAAAGCGGTTGTCCTCGGGAAACCTGATATCGACGTACTTGTAGACTCTCTACAATGTGACATCCTAGATTGTCGCTTCGCGAGAAACCGGATTAAAGCGACCAGCCTTAAGCAAACAATAACGAACTGTAACAATGCTCATCAACGTTGGTACAAGCAGGCAAATTTCTTTCTTCTTGAATCAGAAGCAATACGAATCTATTGTGAATAATAGATTGCTCCGCGAAATGATAAATGTTAAATAAACGCGTAAACGCGCTCGTAACGTGGAAACTGTAAACGAGGAGAGAGATCGCGCGGAGAGCGAATTGATATTTAAATTAGCGATCGACGCGCAACGTCGACGCGATGATTTACTATCCGGAAGCGGTCGGCGGGCGGTGAGCATCTGAGACGCCGAAGAAGCGGATAGTAACGGACCGGTCGCGAGCACGAGGACGACCTTAACCCTTAAACCGCGTGTGCTGCGCGTACTGTTACGGGGGGAAGCTCGCGGAAAAATTGAAACGTGAGAAACAGGTTTCCTGCACGGCGAGAGGTCACCCGCGTCACCGTTCCGCGCGTAAAGGCGCGGCCAGAAGAGTGACGGAGGTCGGCGCGCCCGCGAAGCGGAAAACTGCGAGATGACGAGATCCCTGACAGCGGTCTCGCGCCGCGTCGATATCGCGTTTCCGAAGTTCGAAACCGCCACCGACAGTTCGAATTTCGTGCCATGATTTACGTCGGATAACATTGTTCTTAATATGGTGTGGAACAACACTAAGGATTTATCGAGACGTTTGTCGCGAATGGACATTGTGTTACATATTTGCAATGTTATACTTGTGCAAATTATATTAATGAATAAGTAAGCAAATAAATAAAACAGTGTAGGATAGAAAATGCCTGACGGTAATGACATTGCAACACTTTACAATCTTTTGTCAAGCTTAATTGCTTTAGATGATTATCTCATCGCATTACAAATGTGTACCGGAGTTTCTCAATACGAATTAATTTTTAAAATTGTGACGAAGGACATTTGAGTCGCGAATTGATAAATGATGCGATGTCATTTTGATCCCCCGCGGCACCTTTTCCCCGTAATACCTGCACTGTTACAAATTTGGAGAGTTGTGAAAGCGCATAATTAATTCAACGACAGAGTTCCCAGATACGCTCGATCGATTGGCGAAAGCCGACACCGCCACTTACGGGAACAGCTGCAAGAAGCGGTAGGTATAGGTACAACAAGAAGATCTCACAGCAGCGGAGACGCGGAAATGCGCGCTGCCCTACGACCATTGTGCTGTAAATCGCAGATTTCTATGTATGCGATTATCGGCTGCGAAATATCATCATCGTCGGTTATATGTCGACGTGGACTTCTCTCTTGGCCGGCTATGCTTTTCCAGCGTAATATCTTCCAATACTTGTTTGACGCGAACTTTCCATTCCGGCCGAATGCAACTTCCCACGATACGCCGGCGAGTACACAGCGTTCTTTCACAAATTTTCTGATGAATCTCGTCGAGTTCCTCTTCACAAAAAATTGATAGATCGCAGCTTTCAATGCTATATGTTAGCAATGGAATTTCAGTGTAAAATTTTTGCTTAAAGTCGGAAAAAATTAAAATTGTCAAGATTATTTTATGCTCCTATTTACAATTGATATGCGTGGTAGTGAAAAAAAAAAAAAAAAAAAAAAAAAAAACAATCAGAAATTAAGAAAATAAGTCCTCTGTATTTGGATTTCAGCAGTTGTCATATTTCTAATTAATAATTCCTGCGTTTCCCTCCTTTTTCGATATTACCCACATTCTGTTTGACTTCTCTCTCTCAATCCTATCGAAAGTGCTAGAAGATAAATTCATCGAGACGGTTCTCTCGAAAAACACGTCGGAGATTGAAACACCAGAAATTCCTGGCAAGGCGCGAGAGCATCGATTGTCGTTTAATCAGACCCGCGATTGTTAATTTTGCCGACAATGGACACACAACGGTGTCGAATGCAATCGCGCGTCCGGGACACGGGGCGCCGCGCGCCGCAACAATCGCGGGCCGCGATAAAAAGGAGCTGTATGGCAGTAAAGAGGAAAGAGAGAAAGGGGCAATGGGGGCGTCGAGGGGGGAATATACGCGCTGCCCTTCGCTCCGCCACGTTGTAAATCGCGGATTTCTACGTAGGTGACTGCCGGCCGCGTGTGTACCGTACGTCGGACGTCGGATGATCCATTTAATGCCGCGCTCCGCCATGCGGCATAAATCACGCGCGCGTTATACCGACGTGTAATATAACCGACACCGCGTGCGCAGCATCCCGTTTGCAGTATGCCGAACGAAAGCCGTGTCGTGCCGTACCCGTACCGTGGCTGCGCCGCACGTTGTGCGTCGCGTCGGTGCCTGCGCGCTTTATCGTTGCATCGCGCCGTTGCATCGCGGTCGAACGAGACGCGTCAGAAGGCGCCAACACGTTTTGGCTATTCCGGCGGGAATTTGGAAATGCGCTCGTTCCCGGCCGGCTTCCTCTGAATTGCGTTTGAATTGTTGACACAATCGTGCTGCGAAGAAGGAAAATTGTAAGATATAGCTCGTACGCACGCGTCATTACCTGAGAAAATGCCGGAAATTGGAAGGAAACATATGCGACGCTTACTACTATTCGGAGTTATTGTGATTATTATACTGTGGGAGCTACATAAAAAGATATTAAAAAAATAGCCGAATAGAAAAATAAGATATCATCATATAGTATGTTTTTAACAAAAAGGAGAATTCTTTGGCGCAGGATCGTCATGACATTCCTCGCATTAAGTATCATTGCCGTGCGTTTGCGTACTGACCTGAACCTGAGTGGAATTACTAATTAAGATCGATCTGACGCGGTTTATGGCGACGAGGTTGATGATCTGCTTCGCCGATTGCGTTCATCACGTCGAAGAACGCCTAACTGTGGCGTAATCACTGAAATTATCCCACGCGCGTCTAATCGTCGTCGCCGCCAATTTCTTCAAGATCGCCGCGAGTTGTCTTGCACGCGCTATACCGACGTGTCCGTCTCCGTCGATGTCATAAATTCAACGGCGTATCCGGGCATTCCTCGCGTACTCGTCCTCATTCCCCGTGTAATTAACGCCGGATGAGTCGGCAGGGGTGAGAGGTGAAAATCCATCAGCGCGGAACGTCGTGCGTGTGTATGGAAGAGCGAAGTAAAATTAACCCCATACACGATCGCCGTCGTCGTTTTTTTATATCGAGTCGAGATGAAGTAGGAATGGGACGGACGAGCAGTAGGAGAAAGACACTTGATCGCGAGATGAATCTGCGCGAAGAAGATGCGATCGATATGTCGTCCACCCTCTTTTATTTTTGTGCGACGCGTTATCCACTCTTGGACTTCAGGTTTTAAATAAAACTGATCGATTCTGCTCGGGTCGAGTTAGCTCGGATAACATATTGCATATTCTACTATTAAATTAAATATTATTTTATCATACCATATTTTCGTAAGAATCCATAATTTAACCGTCGCTAATTCATCCAGAGCCACTTACCTGTAAAAAAAAGAAAATAATAATTATTAATATATATAATTACGTAAACGTTTTGTTTAACAAAGTATCAATATCGAGACACAAAGGAAAAGACAAGAAAATCAATAGTAATCAGTCAATAAATTATTAGTTTACAAAATGTCATAAATATAATATGAAAACTTGATTTTCGAGAGAAAGTGCCATATTTTGATTTGCCTAAAAAACTAAAGCGGAGCTGTATTTTATTCTGTGAAGAGATAAAATAAAAATCAGAAGATTAAGATTTTTATAAGAGTATTATTTTTCTTTCCACACAATATTCTTGTTTCTTAAAGAAAAATCTGTTTCGGATTAGAGCGCCAAAGGCAACAGAGACAAAGTCAGGTTTTAAATTCCAACACGCTCGCTAGCAAGTTAAAAATGAAGCGCACTCGGTAAATTGATTAGCTTGTATATCTTAAATTGTGTAATTTATATTTACTCCATTCTTCTTCAAATACTTTTCATTTAATTACATTAAACTTTCTTCGCTTGGAAAGCTATAAAGAAAGATTGAACAGGCTGAATAGGGGGAGAAGAATGTTCGTACAGCGAAACAGAATGCTTGATATATAGCTCTGGCATATAATAGTGTTGTTCATAAAAAACAAAAATATAATTTTATATTTTATTGTATATATAAGAATGGATTTTCTTCAATCTTCAATCATGACGCGATTATACTGGCAATGAAATGCTTAAGAGTGTTGATGTTTAAGGTGTCGTATCGTAACTCGATTTGGCATTCGCTCAAATGGGGGAGTCCCGTTTCATTTCGGCAGTATGCGGTACAGTCGCGCGGGACGGGCAATAATAGTATAACACTAGCGGATCTCATTTCGCAGGACGTGTTTACCCCTGCTCTGGAAACCGAAGTTTGACCTCGAACACCCGAAAGTGAGGAAAGGGAACACTGCGGCGCTTTTGGGGTTCGCGAGCGAAGGCGGCAAGGAGAGAGTGACTATATCGTCGCTCATAAATAACGAAAGTAGCACCGGCAACCCCCGCGGCGTCAACTCCCAACCCTCCATCAGCACCGCCGCGCCGCCGCCGTCGCCGCCGATGCTGCTGATGCTGGTAGGAGCCAGTGAAAAACGGCCGGCGAGTTCGTGGAAATGCCCATGGCTCTCGTAAGCCTGCGAAAGCGATTTCTGCCACTTCCGGCTGGGAATTGTGCGACCGACTCGAGCGGGCCCCGGGTCGCGAACCGTTCGGAACGGCGCGACGTGGGATAAATAATTGGTTTCCAGAGAGGAAAAATGCAACTCTCATAAAGGTTGATCATACTGAACATCAGCGGAATGGAGGAATCTCTGGGAGCAAAGTACTACAGATCTATAAAAATTCAGGAAAACTAAAATCTATAAGGTCCTACAATTTCGTTGAGTCGCTAAACATAAATTTTATGGATTTCTCTCAATTTTGAACGAATCTGAGTATTGAAAGAGATTTATGGCTACTAGTATTTCTACATATCAGAACCCGTAAGTTTAAGATTTATGTTCAATAAATTTTGCATATACAATCTATTTGTAGAAATCTGGGATATAAGCTTATAATACTATGCAGATAATATAAAATATTTTTTAAATATTTAGTGATTGCGTCACAGCTAATTCTACAATCCTACAAAATCTTACAAGAAAATCTCCTTTGAATTAAAATTAAAAATCCACAAAACAAGACACTTGAGAGTTGGTTATTCAATAGGTTTCATTATTAGTTATTAAGGTTATTCCAGAATTGATAAAATTTGGGATTTAGCTTGTTCAGCCTTGAGATTACAGTAATCGCTAACCAAAACCGGGGCAGGAGGGGAGGAGGACGAATTACCATCGTTAAACTTGCAACATCCGCTTCTCAAGGTTGTATGTCGCACGGTATGCGTCGCGATTTATCGCACGTACACCGTGGCGGCGTGAATTAACTACCGATCTTTATGTAGGCTTCTTCAATTTAAATCGATTATATACCACTCCGCCGCTTTCGTCCAGGCGGACGAAATAAAAGGAAATGTATGCACGCAGGCAGATGAAAAAAGTCAACAAAAGGAGGATTCAAGAAAAAAGAAAGAGGGCAGGAAGAGAGAGAGAGAAAGATACAGAAAAAAAGAACGGCGTGCCGGAGTCAAGTTTAACATAAGCGTTGCTTTCCTATACAGCCGGGCTCATTAGGAGTGCACGCAGATTACCGAGAAGATGACCTCGAGACGCTGCAGTTGCCGTGGTCTTATACCACCGGCCGTATGAGCAGCGTCCGCCGTGTGTCCCGTAAGCTAATTAAGACGACAAAAGTCTACGTTAATCCAAGAAACACTCGTCTCGATATGGAGAGTTTTAAACGAAGAAAGTGGTCTCTCTGGAGGGAGAGAAAGTACCGAGTCTACTCGAATACAGGCTAAATGTAGGAAAAAGCAAATGTATCCGTTGCCATATTAGGTATCTTCGATTGCATAATTTTGGAGTATCGTATTTAAACAGAGTTTCGATTTATATGAGTATATATACTATAAATAATCATAAGTAAAGTATCACCATGACTGTCAAATCTTTAAAAACAAATATTTAATTCTTTATTTCTAATTAACAATTTTCAGTTATTATTTCTCGAAAATAAATATATGTCGCAATTATTTTATGAATTGTTTTACTAAAACTCATAACGTGCAATATTAAGAGATATATTTTTTATTGTTTCTTTCATTATTTATTTGCAATCGCATTCCTTGGATACATTCCACTTGGCGTTTGTGACGCTCGTGAACATCACAAACGCCTTGTTTAACATTTGCTACTAAAAGGATGAAATGATTCTAAGAGCCTTGTAACTTGCAATGCATTTTTTTGCAGTTAGAACACGTACACAAGCTGCCATCGATAAAACGTAAAGAAACTCGACGCGTATATAAAATATATATGTATAAAGACAACGCGCGACGTGAGATTTACAACTTCTCTGCGTCATACTTTTACTTCGGCAATGTTCCGCCGTATATTAGCTACGAAGTGTGTGGCTCACTGAGAAAGGGAGAAAGAGAGGATGGTCTCTTCCGGTCGGACAGATGCAAATCGGCGATAGGCCCGGTAGTAGCGTGACTTTTATGCCCGACGACGTTAAGTCGAGGCTGTAACAATAAAAATGCGGAACGCCTCGGGCGGAATAATACATGCCGGCTCCGCTTTGTCTCGCGTCGCTCCTTCGCCCCCTTTTTTCCGATCTTTTCCCCCTTGCCCTTTCACCCGTTAATTGTCTCCCCTCGATCTGCGCCCTGCTCGAACTGCGGTGCTGTCTTCGATGTGCATAAATGCACATTTTTACGACGATATTAAATATGATTATTCCACTTTTTCGCGATACCCTCGTGCGGCTGAGTACCTCGCCGGTTTTTTCGTCCCGCGAGGTACCGTGACCATTACGAGCGCGTTTATGGACAGTTGCAAAGACTTGAGGCGAATTCGGATGATGCATTTTGGATAAGCAACCCGGAAGAATTGTTTACGGTAGAAGAAAGTGAATCGTATAAACAGTGTTTGATCGTTCATAATTATAATAATCATTTATATTGAATTGTACGAATAATCCTATCTAAACTAGTATAATAAAACATTTGACATAATTTTTGAATTCAATAATAATCGATAATAAAAGATTCTTAGAATGACGACGTAAGAAAATTTTAACTTATTCTAAACAGAAAAAAATGCACTACATCCCGAATTATAAAAGTATAATACAACGCGTTCTATAAAAGTTCTTTTTCTTTAAATGGCTAAATTACGATAATAGGTGTAGATTGCTGAATTTCAATTATATTTATAGCTAAATAACAAAAATTGGATTTCAAATTGTATTCACCAAATGCGATATGCCACTTTGCCACAATCTACGCTTTCTGGAAAACATTCAAAAGGTGTTCTATAAATTTCTCGATTGAATTCGAGCTGAAATGTTTACTTCTTGGAACCACGTTACTCGTAACAGGAGCCGAAACTAACGGCGCCAGGGTAAATGCTCGAATTCCTCCAAAACGGGCGTTACCATCCGGTTCGAAGTAAAATATAGTAGTTTACTCTCGAAAAACAGGAGAATCGACCTACTTCTCATTGAATTTGTACGCCTCCGCGAATCCTTGCCAGAGCACTGCATTTCCGATTCTCGCGCTCGATTCGATGCTATCGATCATTTCTTGGAAACGAAAGAGAGTCTCTTAGTTCGTCTCGACTTTCCGTTCCATTTTCCAATATCTTTAGTACATTTGTGTTGAAAAATATGAACCACGGAATATAAGATTTCAGATAAAATCTTGAAATATGCACTTCATATCTCTTAGATATCTTATTTTGTGAAGACTTCATTAAAGATTTTGTAATTACTTAACGTTATCAGTTAAATACATTATAAACTGCAAATGTGCAAGTTGAACTATTGCTGAGCAAATATAGTATATAATTTAAAAATCAAAGTACACTGTTGGAAAATTTTTGTAGTTTTGTTAAAAAAGGTCCTTGTTAAAATTTTTGTGTAAAATAATCAACACATACATGTGTAGATTTAACATATGCCTACTATGTTAATTGAACTTAACAAATTTAAAATGTAAAATTATTAAAATAATTTAAAAAATATGTTAAAGTAACACAATTTAAACGTATTTATTAAATGTGTTAAAATTTACAGAAAAAGCGTATTGATTTCACTCTATAACAGAAGTGGGAATAAAAATTTACAGAAAAAGAGTGTTGATTTTATCTTACAATCTTAACTTCAACATAAAAGTTATGTTAATTGTACACATAATTAATTTCAAATTACGATCAGAATTACATTTCCTTTTTGTTGAAATATTTTAACATAGTATCGGTGTTACCATTTAACACATCCATATTATGTTAAATTAACACAAAAATTTGAGTGGACCGTTTGGGACATGTGATTTATATTATATTATGTTATATTATGTTATATTTAACACAAATTTTCCAACAGTGTATATGTGTTCTACTTCAACAAGGATCTCAGAATTAAAAAAAAAGTGATTTTTTAGCTTCTATTGTTAGTTTAAGCCACGTAATATTAAAATTAAAATATGGCGACAACAACGGTCTTTGAATAAAACATTAAGAAAAAATATAGCACTATAAATTGGGATTTATTGGGATAAATTTCCTATTCCACAGATCCTATCACGCGAACGCACGCGTGCGATTAATTAACGGAATGCAGCATAAACTTTTGTAGAGTAATGACAAAAGTGGTCGGAATCTTCTTCATTCCACTTTTTTTTTTGTTCGATCGTGGCGGAGCTGGGCAGCGCGCGCTCGGGGCCCGCCGAGAGCACACGAGTATAAAGGCATAGAACGTAAATATCAGCTCGTTTGATCTCGGAGGCCCCATGAAAATGACTTGTAATGGCGGGGCCCCGCGTACTTTACAGGCCGCATTCGAAATAAATATTTCGAGTTTACGGCCCCTCGAGAGGCGGACGGCCCCCGCTGCATCGCCACGGGGTGGGGATCGGCGTCAGTGACGAACATTAAAACAGAGAACCCCATGAAGGGTGCCATTACAATGACTCCCAGTGAATGATAATCAGTCCCCTGCTCTCGCATCCGCATTTTTTCTGCGGCTTGGAGCGGCTCAATTATTTATACGTCTCTCTGGAATCCGGTTGATCAAATTTAATGTCACATATTGCAAGATATAGAAAGTAAATATAAGAGTATGTTGATGCAAGCTAATCAGTGATAAACATCTGCTTTCGATAAACATGGAAATCGCATTGTCGTGTAAAAAAGGAGCTTGTGGAATCTAAATTCACGAACTATATCACTAATTGTGCCTAAAATAATCATTAAAAAATAATTTTCATATTAGCATTGCTTCCTATACTTTAATTAATGTATTTGAAACGTCGCGGATTATGTGGTAAAACCTATGTTAATCTGAGATAGGAAATATTTGTGAAAACATACATTACGATATTACAAAATAAATAAAAGATACCGCTTACTGTAAATCTAGAGAGATTAAACGGTAATAATAAACGTTCGCGATCCGCGGCCATTCTCACCTTATTATTCTTATGGCGCACAAGAGAGAGATTCTTGCCGCGGAATAAGCGAGCTGACAAAGGGCCACCGGCAAGAGCGATGCGCGCCCTTTCACGTGCGGTAATCCCCGCTCTTCAAGGCCTCGGAAATATTTATATGCATCTTAAGCCGCGGCGAAAGGGATGAGGATGCGCACCCGTCGAAAAAGATTATTATTAACGTCGTCGCTCGACGGATCCGCACCGGCATGGTCGGAACCGATAAGAGTCTTACGTGGAGTCTTCCTCGGAGTCGGGTAGCTGAAAAGGGCTGCGACAAGGACGCGTGCCAGCCTCGATAAGTCGTGACCTAATGACGAAACGTCCGCGGGGATATCGGCGAACCAGACGACGCGACGTAGTTGCTGCTCGCACGGAAGGGTGGCGTCACGAGAAGGGTGGCGATCCGATCGCAATTAAGTCATCGCGTGATCGCCCCTATGATTGATGTCTGGCAGATTGATATTAGACGCCGGGAGATATTTATTGGGCGTAAATCGCGCGCGGTGGTTTAATTAATGGCGCGATGGATAGGTCCTTACGGAGTTAACCCCTATTAAAGGCGACCAATTATGGCACCTTCGTTATATCTCCTCTTAATGATAAGACGCGAAAGAAAAGGCGAGCTATGATTAAGTGTCCTAAATTAATTCGATTTTGTCTTGATTCAATGAATCAAAATGAATTATTCAGAATGAACCAAGACAAAATAAATGAATAATTTAAAACACGTTTGTACCTAACACTTGCGGTTTAAAATACAGTTAACCCTCAAATAGCACACCTCGGTTGGGCCACCTCAAAAAGCACACTAGTGCGATTTGGGATTTCGACTGTCATATCTCAGTCATTTTTAATAAAAAAAAGAAACAGTTATATAGTTTTTATGTAAAATTTCCCTGGCAATCGAGTAGTGCACTTTATTTTAGGAAAAAGAAATGATTTTTATATGAAAAATTGAAATATATAAAGGAAGGTTTTTAAAAAGGTGACTTTTTCATCAAAAAATTGCTTTTTTATTTGCAAATAAAATTTAATTTTGACAAAGGGATTTTAAAGTCAAAAGACTATATTTTTAAGAAAAAAATACTATAAATGAATAAAAAAATATCTAGAATTTTTCACACCTTTCAAATTCGCATCTTTTCAAGTTCAGACAAGCACAGCTTGAAAGCAGACAGTCGACTGCGGTCTGCTTTTGTACTGCGTGACTCTCTAGGTTGTAAACAGAATTTAGGAGGTGGGGGGAATCCTCGGCGGCAGCTATGAGAAAAATGCCAGCCATTCGAAAAAAAAAGTGGTGCGAATTAGCACATGTGTGCTATTTGAGGGTTAATAATGCAGGTAATGCAGAAAATTAATCTTTTTGTTATTTTAATCCGTATTTCCGTAAAAGAAACGCAATAAGAAGAAAAAATTTTCTGCACTTATTAATACCCTAGTCTTCTACATTAGTCCCTTAAATCTTAAAAAAAATCAATTATTCATCAAATACAAGTATTACAGACAATAAATATATAATAAACATTACAATAGATAGATATCATTAATAACCATTATCGGAAATAAGTACTCGTAATAAAAAAAATTTCCCTTGCTTTGTTAAAGTTGTAATCTCTCCAATTTTGATTAAATATATTTAATTAAAGATAAAAGTTTGCAAGCAATAACAATAATCGTGAATTATTGATCAACAATTATTGATGATTACAGATCATTTTTTAAAAATAAACAAGCATATATCATCGTCCTATTGTTTTTCACCAAAAAAACCGCACAAATCAACATATGTTTGGCGACAATCGCGCTATCGAATTCTGCGAACAAGACTTACCGGACAAGAGCCTCTTTTACCTTTAGGAATGCATTAGACAGCGTTAAGCGTTAAGCGTTATTTCTGCCCAACGAGTTGGTCGATATCGAGCGCGCGCGCGTTCTCGATATTCCGCCATCTCTCGCGGCTTCGACCCGGGCATCGGGAAACCGTCTCGAGGATAATACTTTAAACGCTTCTCCCCTGCCCGGTTCGAACGTTCGAGACGTCAGAAACTTCCGACGGAGAATTAATCCTCCGTTTCCGCGGGATATTCCCGGAGCGGAGTCGAGCAAAGTTTCGTCAGACTCGACCGACGTCGGACGTACGTGCTGTCTTTCTTGTCTTTCTCTATCTCTATCTCTCGCCGTTCGCCTCTCGTTCTCTTTTCCTCCCCGACCTTACCCCCGCTCACTCCCCGCCCTCCCATGTGGAAGTAAACCGCGAAACGGACATATCGCACACGTCTCGTTTTTTCACCCGTTTCCGATATTCCCGTGTCGGCGCTGTCAAGCGATAACATTGTAAAAGGATTACAGAGACGATCGATCTTGCCGGCTTTTCCTATATCCGGTATGTAGTTCACTTTGTCATAACTACATGCATAGTTGCATATGGGATATGTAGAGCGGAACTGTGTATCGTGAATTACTCCGTTTGAAGAATAATTATGCAAAACGGATTAAATCCATCTTTTGATAAAAACAGATTTAACGCAAATTACAATTTTTTAGAGCGAAATAAATTATACTTTGACGGTAAATAGATAAAACTTCCTTCTTTTTTCAAAAATTTTAAGTGGAATTAACTTTAAAAAAGTTTTAATATCGGTTTTAATTGCTAAGATATTGAAAATTCAAAATTAAAAAGTTGCGGTAAAAGACTTTAATCAGAATTTCGCCGAGAAAAAATAAAGTCTAATTCGGTCGAAAGATTTGTAGATTAAGAAAAAGTAAAAGGAATCTGGAATACTCTGTAAATCTAAAGATTGAGTTAAGATTTGCGTTAAATATCTGTTGAAATAAAATAGATTGAAAATTAATTAAAAAATATACAGTTTTTATATTTATATTATTTTGTCTATAGATTTTGCTGGAACTTTTTAAATATTTCGCACCAATCTTATCTTTTATTTCGATTTATGTATTTTCATACATTTGTACATAACTGTTATAAGATTTTTAATTAGACTTACTTTAAATTTATGTCGCTTAAAGTTGTATGTTCAGTGTACAACATTTATGAATTGTGAGGAGATCTAAAACTAAAGACAATTACTGCTTCAAATATGCAATAAACATAGCATGGGTCGAAGGCTTCAAGCGCGATAAGCGATTCACAGAGTCAAGTTTTATTCGCTCGCCATGTTTCGCGGGTCGCCATAGGCCAAGCGCCAATTCGGTCGCGGTATTGAAATTAAAATGCCAGAGCGAATAATACGAAGAGATAGGAAAATACATCTTTTTTTTTGCGCGCGATCATCGGGAACGAGTAGGTGGAAAACAGGGCGGCTGCTTTGAAATCATGCCAGGGAAAAAGCGAACAGAGTATAACATGCACGTTCATAAATATATACGACTTCTATCCGTTCCTGTGATGGCCGCGGGTAACGTTCCGGAAAAACGCGCCGAGCGTTTTTTTTTCCATCGGACTAGGGATACTTTCAGGTATCGATAGTTTTGTTCGAGCATGTGGTCGAGTATGAAACGCAGAGTAAAATTTTGTGATATCTGATAATTGGAACCGGAAGGCACGTTGGAGTATTATATACATATAAATAGGAATTGAATAAAGCGTTGTACAGTGTGATACATAATTAAATCAATAGTAAATTAATACTAACAGTTTAACAATCTATATTAAAATCGAAGAACAAATTACTGCAAAAAAGTATATATGTAGGTATAGCTCTTTGTTTCTCATTTTCTTTTAAACAATGTAATAGTTAGCAGTTATATATATATATATATATATATATATATATATATATATATATATTCGTTAGTCAACCTTCACTTTTGTACAACCTTTAATATGTAATTACTTTTTTACTTATACGTTTAATCTGATATTTTATCGACTTATCTATATCTATATATATATATATATATATATATATATATATATATATATATATATATAATCATCTTTCTGAAATAGAATGTACAAAGTAAATAAATAAAATCTTAGAGTGTAGATAGTTTGCGTTTTTTGCCTGTCCATTTTGTTGGTCACGAATATTGAAGGTGCCTGATTCTTCTATAGAAATTATATCTTTATCGTCAATAATAATATAAATACTATATACAATTCAATCGCACGATCAATCCTGCAATTGGGATATAACGATTCTGTGCAAGACTTCTTGAAGGTCGCTTCGAACTTCTGTAATGCGGCGATAAGTATCGAACTTGGCATAACATCGAATAAACCAAAGTAAACCATCAGTTTAGTATGATCCACACACACGTAATTCGCATGTCAATGTGAAAGGAACAGAAGGTGGACCTCGCGCTTGAAATTCCGCTCCAGCCGTTCCTGGTGTTCACGCGAGCTCGCCCGGGAAGAAGGGAACGAGATAAAAAAGATCTGAGAGAGAGAGAGAGAAAGAAAGAAAGAGAGAATGAATAAAGAGAGAAAATCGAGCAAAGTGTAGGTGGAGCGAGCAAGGTGCTCTTACGAATTCCACGGGCGAGCGTCTCTTTTACGGCTACTTAAGACAGTAGAGATGCTAGTTCCGGCCGAAAAGGAAGCCGGAGGTGAGGCAAGAAAGGGGACTGAGGGTAGGAACGGCGCGGTCGAAGGAGAGACGAAAAAAAAGGGAAAGAATGTGAGAGTTGGCGGGTGAGGGGGGGCTCGACGGAGAGAATCGAGCCAATCTTGGCCCAGGGCACGCGCGTGAAATATCGGCGTACGGGGAAATTACTCCCCGACGTGAAATTTCGCCCCGGGGCGAATTTCGCCGCGCGCACGTGAAAATACGTTACGGCGTGATTAGTATATTAAAAGTAACGGCGGTGCATTAAAGCGAGGCCGCGGGAGTGAGGGAGCGAGCGAACCGCGAGATTTATCTCGGAGGTGCAGGACGCTGTCTCGTCAAATAATTCGTTTCTTTTCTTCCACCTCCGTACCGCGTGATGATTTTCAACTCATTGCATTTTTTATATTGTTTTTAACGTAAATTAATGTTCGGCTGATATAAGTATATAAAGATATTAAAATTCAGTCAAATCAGGTTTGAAAATGTAGAACTCTAACAAGTTGAAGAGCTAGAATTATTTTAATTCTGGGAATAAAAAAGCTTGAAATTCAACAATCGAAGCATTGAAGAAACTACAATCTTACCTATATTTTTTATGTTTCCAAATAAACAACAAAGATTCTAATCATACCGCAAAGTCCGTGCGAATTGCACTGTTTGGATGAAAACCTATCCAAGGAAGAATCCGTATGATTTTATTCGCGAAATATGGAGTCAGTTGCATTGCATGAATATTTTGACGAAATATTTTAATTTTAACATACACATAGGAGTACATATAGGAAGGAGTATATATAGGAGGAATACATATAGGAGTGTTATCTTCTGGATAACTCATTGATGAGAAAATTAACAAACCTGAGGGAAAATGTTTCAAGCTGACGAGAGAAAAAGAGTACATCGGACTTTATTCTAACAACTTGTCTGAATGTTTCTGTCAAATTGTCGGAATATTCCGGAATCGTTCCTGTCATGCTTTTCTACCTTCTAAATGGAATTATAATTAAAGCTTTCAAAATTCTGTACATTTCCATGTCCGTGATCATACTTGGCATAAAGTGCATAAAAATGCGAAAATTTGAAACGTTGGAAATACAAACGGGAAACAAGATTAAATCCATTTTCGTTAAAAATTGAGTTAACATTCCAATTTTTAAATATAACGATTCTTCGATTAAGCACCGTTGTCTGTACACTATAGCTACAATTGTAAAACTAAACGTCCACTATAAAATAAGAAAATTCTGTATAGCTTCGTCAACAATAATTAACATTAAATTGACTTAATATTGAGCCAATCTAATTAAGTATTAATTATCGTCGATGCGATGCAAAAATTAAGATAGGGACTGTACGATACAATTGCACTATCAAAAAGCATCGACGCAACGATACGTAGGCAACAAAATCTAACGACGCGACGTCCGTCGTAAAGTCTCGTTGTCGGCGCGAGAGTTATCGCGTCCATTTTCCAGCGCCCTTCGACGGCGGAACGGTCGGAAAAACGGGCGAAGTCGACGATAGCCGGAGAAACCCGTCGTTTCTCTCTTCTCCTGCGGGATAATGCCAGCCCATATCCAGCTGGAACGTGCGAATCTTGCGACACCTGCGCCGCCTCGCGCAGACGAATGCGGCAATCATCCAGGAACGACGATTACCGACACGCTCTTGTCGGACCCTCGTCCGCTTCTAGGAAGGCAGAAGCTGTCACTCTCGTGGTCGGCACGAACGCGAATGGAGAACGGAGCACCACGAGGAGCTCGACGAAACGCGTTCGCCATCTGTGCACACCGATCTTCTGCCATATAATCGCGCCTTGTTCTACTAGGATTACTAGATTCAAAGTTGCGGAAATCGGCGAGCCGGACATCCAAATTCCACATCCGACCCCGAGAGTCAACCAGAAGACCTGATACTCACAAGAATCCGCGAATTCGAAATCCGATGACTTTTATTAATAAAATCTCCGATAAAACGTATTTTACTAAAACGTATTTCAAAATTAAAAAGTTCTGAAACTTAGAAGTCAATTCAAAAGTCTGTTTTAAAATCGAAAACTTCAGATTATACATATTTAAAGATTGAAAAACTCCGTCAAAAACATATTTAAAAGTTTTACGAAAAATAACTTATAATTTACTGTGAATGTGGAGTATCAAAGTATCAATTTTAATTTTACAAATGTAATTAATGAATGATAGCCTTTCTCTTAAATAAAACAGTTATTTTAAAATTAAAAAAATGCAAAGTTCGATGATTGTACTGTAAATCATGAGGGTTCGAACACATAAAATTACAAAAAATGTTCAATATAAAGTATAACGCAAGCTTTATCGGATTAACATAAACCCAATCTTGCAGAGTAAATCTCTGTCTTTCGGACGTGGACAAAGAAAAACGGTACTACTTAAGATTGAAAAGATTGGTCCGAATTTTTTTCCGGACTTCCTCATTCCCCCGCGCTCTTCTCGCGTTGAACGTACAAGAGGGTTGAAATGAGACTCAAATTAAAAACTATAAATCAGACACAGAGATTACTCGCAACCGTCAGACTTGTCTGGAATGAAGGTGGGACAAGTTGAAAGTGGAGAGAAAGAGCGTAAGCAATTGAAGAAAATCAATAAAAGCTTTAAACTTTAATATTTTACCCGTTTTATAACTTGGTTAACATTGCGCCAAAATTACAACTTCGCGTTTGAAATTTTTAAAATTGAAATCTGGAAGATCAATATATAGTTTTCTATATCGACCTCTCATTTATAGAGAAAAGCTCTTTTCTAAGTTCTTATCCAATCTTCATCAATAAGAATTCTCTTGCCGATAGAAAATTGTCTCGAATTGGAAGTCACTGCTAAGTAATCCGCACTGAATTTCTACCTAATAAATGAACAAAAATATAAAATAATTTAACGCAGCTTTCCAATTCTTTTTTATTTCGCTTAAGTCAGAGAGGGAGATTGATTATGACATACGAGAGGAATCAAAAGTGTTCAGGCATTTACGTACTTCTCAGTCACTCGCTCGAGTGCAGAGGAATTCGTCGCGTGACCTCGCGCGGAAAATTGCTTCGTCCAGGACGATCAGATTTCCTACGACTTGAAAGAGATTATAGAGCAGCCGCAGCACGTAGCGAGAATTAGGTCAATTTGCGGGGGCAATAAGGAGCTAGGGCGAATTGCAGCTCGCGCGAAACAGAGTCTCTCTCCCTCTCGGAGCAGAAAATAAAAACGCGGAGCGGTGAGACGCCGACGCCGCGCGAAAGGCGCCGAAACGACGCTCGTAAAACGCCGCGCTCTAAGCCACTTTTGCAATCAACGGCTCAATTACGGTCGGCTGAGCTGCAGTTTTCGATCCCTGCCGGAAAGAAGGCCGGCACTCAGTTCGCGCGCCGCATCTTCCGGCATTACGAAGGTGGATGCATCGTGCATGCACGCGCTGCTCGTCGCAGCTCATTGAAATATCACTCGTCGTGTAAACGAGGAGGCGCAGAGTATTTGGTAATTGATTTCGAACATTTATTCCTGAACTCGTTGTTAAGAAATGCTTTCATTGGTTAAGCATATATGAGTTTCGGGAATATTTGACGACAATTTCTGAAGATGCTTCCTTCATGTGAGCACTACAAATTCACATAGCATATACATCATAAAAAAATAAGCTTTGACAAAATTTAACAAAAATATATAAAACACCGATGTGGAAAAATAATGTCAATTTCATAACGAAAACTCCTTAAAAACTGCTCTATTTAAATAAAAGATGCAATGTATAATTACGTGACGTACACATACATGCACACACTCACGAGTCCTATAAGAAATTAATTTGTACACGCTTGTTAATGAGATCTTTCTTATAGCGATGTCCTTTCAAGACCGTAAAACGTAATTCGCAAAACCTATCGAACTCATTTTATTTGCGTAAAGGGAACTTTTTGTGTCACACACGGGTTTACGCGGGTCGCGACAGTCACACTGGCTGACGCATCGATCGTGCAAATCGAAAATTGCCTCTATTCTTGCATCGACGTTATTTCGGGGAAGCGTGGCGGAGAAATGGGTGGGATGCGGCCGGAAAAATTGGTTCCGCAGGATTTTACGAGCGATCCCGGGGCGAGTGCACACTAAAACGCGCTTCGGATGAATGCGCTCCGTCGTCATCGCGGCGCGCGCGTTCCACGCGTGATCTCGAAGGAAGATGGGATCCGTAAACGCGAGAGAGACCCGGATCGAGTCGGATCGCGGAGCGACGGTACGATTCTGCGGTAAGGAGAAGGAGGGCAAAAGGGGGGGGGGGTTGAAGAGGACGAGCGAGCGGAAACGCTCACCCTCCTCGGGGAAACTTTGCCGGAACACTCGTATACGGCGTGTAACGAACAAGCCGAAAAGCAATAACGATTCAGCGCGCACGGAGTCTGCGGGTCGCGCATGTAAATCCGACAAAGGGTGAAATAAAAGCGCGACGTGGGGAGGGAGTTCCCGAGCGGGTTACACTCCGCGTATTGCACGCGACGCGGAATATTCGCGGCCTGATGGAACTCCGTCGTTGTGCTCCGAACTCAAATGAATGTTAAAATAACGTCCGTATATTATTGTCCCTTGTGCGAGTTTCGGAATTCGACAACTTCGCGATTGTCCGCGTTTTCATTTGAATATTTCGTATTGTTGTATTTCTATATTTGTAAGGGACAGTCTCTCTCTCTATATATGTAAGGGACTGACAGTGATGCTTCAAAATCGTTATAGTCCCAGGTTGAAGTATTATACTGCGGTTGGAGGGTGCACGTTATATTTAGTCATATTTTCAGGGAGTTGTAATCGCGAAAAATCTTAATGAAGATCACGATTAATGTGTTATAAACCACCACGCCTCCAACATGAAGGCTAAAAGACGTTAATGACTCTCTTATTCTGCGCCCCCTCTAACCGCGATGTTCCCTTAATTTTCTGCCGGAAAGTCGGTTATTCACAAATTAATGGTACCGCGCAACCATCTACCGACGTCGCCACACATGACCACGGTAAACCGCGCGCCGACACAGATAAACATATACACACACACATAAGAACACACACTTTTCGACCACAGGGTCTAGGAGCAGCGGTGCGCGTTGCTGGAAGTAGAATATCCCGTCCATCGAGAGGACGCCGGGCGTCTCACGCCAGGATAACCTTGCCCGACGGCGCATCCCTGACAGTGCCGCAGGGTAATATATCGCGGCGGTCCCGTATTAATCACTTTTATTAGGTTATTATAATACCCGGCCGACTGGCTCTTGGTTAAGGCGCAATTTGTCTCCCGAACGATGCATATTTAACGCGAAGCGCCACTCTTCGTTCGCTATCATTCACGTACGGCAATCTCGTGTTCTCGCGCAAGGGGAGGATGAAAGAGAGGAGAAAAAATCAAAGAGAGAGAGAGAGAGAGAGAGAGAGAGAGAGAGAGAGAGAGAGAGAGAGAGAGAGAGAGAGAGATGCGCAGAGCTATCGAGCTATCACGAAGAGTTCTTCGTATCGTTCTTATAAAAGATCTGCCTCATTGCTAACTACAGCCTCGCTGCTTCCTCTCCGCTTCCCTCCGCCTATCCTTCCCTCACATCCCACCCTCCGACTGTTCGTTTCTCCGTAGGCGCGTTTGCTTCAATCAACTATTAATTACTTAGCCTGATGCTTCAGCTCCCGCAAACTCGATCTGTCGGAATGCGCGTGCAGGTAAACGACTTTCTCGCCTCTTCTCCGTTTCCCTTCCCCTTCTTCCCTGTATCCCCCGCCGAGGGATTCGACGCACATCTCTCGAAAGTTTGTCGTAGTAAAAAGTACAAGTTGAGAAGAAATAAATAAATAAATAAAGGAAAGATACATTCGCGCGCCTTGGGCGAGAGAATATCGCGATCGCGTGTTGCGATTGCGACCCACGGGCTGTTTTTCTCTTGGCCTCGGTTTGCTTCACGCAATGACATTACGGAAGGTATCTATCTTGTGTAATTTGTGAAAGGACATTTTATTAAATACATCTGCGCGCATTGAGGTAAGTTTTGGAAAAAAAAAACGTAGCTCCTCGAACCGGGATGTTTCTCCGGGAAAATTACAGATAGTTATAAATAATTTTGACGGATATTCCGCATTATATAGCATTTGCGGCGATACTTCGAATAGCAGTTATGCAATTTTGTAACATTTAATTTCATACTAAAGATTTCCATATTTTAAAATTCTCTCAAATTATACTGTACTTGAGTTTTTTCTCTTTTGCCTCTTTCCTTCTGTGTACAATAAGCCTTAAAAATCGGTTACTTTACAGTTACTTGGGTAGCTCTAATAATGCACTCTTTATTATAGCATTTCTTAAAACGTTATAAAAAAACACAACACTGTTGCATGCGATTACTTGTGTTTTATGATGTCTTTAACTTACTGTTCTATCGCATTAAATTAAATCCTGTAAAAAGTACCTGTCCGTGTACGGTCCTTTTATAGAAGATAAAGAGTAATTAAAATATACACGCTTAAAATATACATGTTGTGTGCGCGTATAGTAATTTTTACGCAGTGATATCGCGAAAAGTCTTGATGTTTTACAATTTCCTGGCCACGCATTTTTACATTCTGCAATATCTTTTTACGCTACTACGTTAAATCCTAAAAAATTCTTATCACGAGTATTTCGCATTTACGAGAACAATTGCAGCATAGTGTACACAGTATTATATCTTTTTTCCCACATTACATTTTCATGTATTTATCTTATTATTCTGTTTTTTTTTGTCCTACAATGCTAAATAAAATTCTACAAATGCTATAGTCTCCAGCGCACTAATATTGCGTGCAAAGTGTAAACAATTAATACACGCTTTTCTCATATCTTTTAAAATATTACTCTGAAGATATCATTAAAAAAAATATATTCCATGGTATCCTAACATTTCATTATACAGGGCGTCTGGTAATTACCGTGCCACTTCTCGTGGGTAGATAAAGCGCGTTGAAATAAAAAAATCCTTTACTGTTTTGCGATTATAGTCATAAATAATAAAAAATTAATTAATAAAGATCCGTGAATCAATGCTTCGCCGCAAGCGTAAACGCTGGGCTGTCTCTTGTCGCTGAATCGCGCGGATGTATGCTCATTCACAGATTCTTATTAATTAATTTCTCATCACTTAGTGAGTTAGAAACTCGTAAAACAGTAAAGGACTTTTCTGTTCAGTTTAACCTGCTCTATCTACTTACGAGAAGTGGCGTGGTAATTACCAGACACTGTACATTACGATTTTCTCTCTTTGCACTTCATTAAATTAAATTATTAAAAATATTTATAATTGATAATGAAATAAAGTGTCGTATTGTTTTTTATTCTTCGCGTTTGGACTAGTTTACTTGGAAAACGTTGGTCAGTCCAGAAATTAGTAATGTTTTTTAGTAAGTAATGTTTTTCTGACACGTGGGAGCGTTGGAGAATCACGAGAAGAATAAAAGTCCGCGAGCTAGATCATAAAAGAAACATTGCCGATGAGTTGAAGGCCATCCCGCGACGATACTTAGACAGCAATTTTATTATCGAAGTTGCGGGACTTTTGTAACGTTATTAAATTTGTTCAGAACTTTCGATACGGCCGTTTTTCTTACCTCCCAAAGGATTATAGCGCGTTTGCTTCTTTATTTCCCTTCGTTCTGGCAATTAATTACTCACGTATGCGACTTCGATATCCGAATCGCGAGGGATCCTGCACAGAATGGCGATCTTCATCGCTTTAATGCGCGTCGTTAAAACTTCGGAACATTCAGAATATTCCCGCTCGCATCGCCGTATTGCCGTTTAATTAATGAACGACGTATATGGATCAACCTTTCATGGTTTCGAAAGTTACGTAATAACGGCGAGGGGCATCGGCACCGAAATTGCTCGCTCGCGGGGAAATTTTGATCGCCTTGTCATTGAATTTTTCGTCGAGTATTTTCTATTTCGCTTTAGGTCATCTCTACGTATCGCTTTTGTATCATTTTATATTTCAGGCTATATATATGTATACCATTTTTATTCTGTCTTTTCTTATTTCACTTACTTGCTTTATTTTATATAAGATTATAAAGATATATAATGTGTTCAATACTGAAAGATTGCAAGCGAACTTTTCACGAAAAAAAATTGATTTTAGGTTTATTAAAAAAAAGTCCAGTATCAAAACTTGACGATGCTAATTCAATAAAGCGATCGTTCGAAAATTAAGTCAACCTGCGCAGGAACCAGGTAGGAGGTTTGAACGTAGGAGAGATCCTCGCCGCGCGCGTCGTTAAAACTTTGTTGCCTCATAGCGCGATGCGGCGGCGCGCGGGGGCGCAAGGATACAGGCGGGATGCAACGAGGAAGCTGATTTTCCTCGAGCTCGTTGGTATGCGCGAGGCATGCCGCGTGAGAGATCGACTATCGATCGCGCCGTGCCGCGCAATGCGCGGCGCGGCGTGTTCTCCGCCGCGGCTCCGCACGCGAGACTGCGATTTGCGGCGCGCATAATTTCGCGGCGAGGCGCAGCAGGTGCGAGGCAACTGCGAAATTTCAGATTCCGATAGTAAGGCGAGTAGTACATTCTACGATAATGGCGCTAGCGTAATGCGATTCGTTTAGTGTGAGTGCACACAGCCGCGCCGTAGCTTTTGCGCCACGGCGCGGCGCGACGCACGGAGCGCATTAACGACTCAATGCAATCACGAGTTTGTAACGATCTTTGTCGCGAAGAGTCGCTTCGGCTGGTCTGATCTACGAGGAATGAAAATACTTAGCAAATTAAACACCTCATTGCAATCAAAATTCGATCTTTGAACGTCGAACGGATTTTTTTTCTTTTCACGTGAAATACGAGAGGGAAATGAGTTACATAAATGCATATTATTTGGAACATTTTGAAGAAACGTAATTCGCCGCAACTGCAATTTAATTTGCGTGTTTGGAATATTACGTTACTATGATATATATGCATTTTGGTATTTTATAATGAATTTTAATCATTAAATCGCAATTCTATTAAACGTCGCTGTGAAAATGCACGATCTCCACAATAAAGATATTCTAGGAAAAACATTTCATTATAATTAATGTTAGATATGTTAATAACTATATTAATAAAAATAAATTTATATCTTCGTTTAGAATATGTGAAAATTAACTTTATTTTTTAAATTATTTTTAATTATTTTTTAATTATTTATGAAAACAGATAAGGTAGATGGTTTTAATTGAATACTGAAACCAGACATTAAAATTAAAACATTGAAACGATGAATATACGATTTATTATTTTCCGCCTCTAAACGATAAAAAGGATTTTTGCATTCAAATGAAGGTCGCCGTCTGTCGATCCTGTCCTGAATCGAGCACGATTTCCGGCGCACTAACAACTGCGACTCGTTTCGTCGGCACGACTTTTTCTCTTTGGCGCTACGGAGGCGCGTCTTGCATTGATAACCACTCTCGAGGCCTTGGCCACCAGCCTTACTCGGAGAACGAATGGAGGACATGGGAATTGGGATCCATTCTTTCACGATTATATCTGCTCACTATATATACATAAAATAGAAGGTCTACATTTCGTCCCCCCATCGAATTTCGTTACGGTTTCTTAACTATATCGTTAATAAAGATTAACACATGATTAAATAAAGTAATATGTAAGCAAATCAATTTGAGATACTTTTACTCCAATTCTCTAGCGATATTTATTTCATTTAAAAGGAATTGATCTGCTATGAAACACAAACAGGAAATCTTGATTCATTTGATAATCATATATTAGGAATAAATTGCATCCTACCTCATTAAAATGGCTCGTTACAGTAAACAAAGTAGATCACAGTGACTCACCTGAAACAGAAGAATATTCAAATATGTTAAAAACGGTATCTTGGGTTTTAAAAATAAATAAATAAAGATTAGACAAATTATTTTTGTTCCATAAGAAAAAACTGGACATGTAAATTGAATATTTATATAAATATCGACAATTATATTTAAAATTTCTATCAGAAATCTTTTATTAGAAAATATACATGATATCTATATATATTCGATTATGTATTCATGAACATGATAATAAATTATATAAATCGTTAGAAAAAGTGAACCTCTCTGTAATTTATATAGAAATAAAATGCATAAGGAACTATATGCGTGAATTGTCATTTGTCGGAAAGCCTCGTGGAACGATAAATTTGCACTATTGCCCGATTGAATCCTTATCGTTCGGGTTTTATTTCCCGATGTTGCTGCGGTATATTCCATCGTACCTGTCGACAGACTCTTTTCGATCTAACGAGGAGCCGCGCGACAGGCCCGTAATCGAGGTGGTCGAATAATTCCAGACCCGTAAGCCGGGCACGGGGAACGGTCCTTTGCCTATCGGGGGTCGATAGCGTTTCACAGCGGGTGGCGGCGTAATTTATTGCGCGGCTCGCCCTTAAATCTTAATGGGATTCGATTAAAGGCGACATTTTCCCGGAGAGAAACGTGTAGAGAAACCGCCGGCGACGTCCACGACGGCGGTTCTCTCTCTCTCTCTCTCTCTCTCTCTCTCTCTCTCTCTCTCTCTCTCTCTCTCTCTCTCTCTCTCTCTCTCTCTCTCTCTCTCTCAGCTGTGGCCGACTCCCGACGATCGTATTTTCAACGACGAGTTCCGTCGCGGGAGACCGACCTTTCTTTTTCAACGACGACATTTCTGGCCGATGCATTACGCGCATTTGAATTTTGTTTCCCCGACGTCGTAGTCGTCGTAGTCGCATTCGCTCGTAGTTCCGCCCGCGATGTTTTCCGACGTAACGAGCCGCGCGGAGTTCCTTTTTGCGCCTTTCGTCGTGTGTCGTTTGGGAAATGGAAGCCGCGCATTCGCGTTCTTGCGGGTATCTCGACGTGATTTCCGCCTGCATTTGGTGCGGCTTGCGGTGGTAGTGAATTACGCGTCGCAACGTAAATGGGTTTGAGAAATTCAAGGGGTTATTTTTAAAATATAACACTTACAAAAAAGTTTCTCTTAATTTCGCGAAATAAAACCGAAGGTTCCAATTATTATAGAATTACTGGATAAGGAGCCGAATCTAATTTAGATTATTCTCCAAAAATCCCAAAAGTCCTAACACGATCAGGCTATTAAGCTCCTCACGTTGATTGTTGCAGCAACAGCGGAAATGCCGATTCGATCGACGAAAGATCGTCTCGAGAGTTCCGCGAAATCGAAAGCGGGATGCGTAATTCGAAGTCGACGACAGCACAGAAACAGGCGATTAGATCCCTCGCTGTCCGAACGTAATCCCGAGAGAAAGAGAGCGTCGGTATCTTAAAGAAAGCGCCGGGACAATGCCGGTCACGCATGAACCCACCCACAAATTAGTGGCGCCTCGATTTGCGCTTACTCGTGTTTCGCGTTTCGCTGATTCCTGCGCGAAAATGTTTGCCGAACGTTGGGTTCATACGTCGAGATTTCCGCTAATTCGGCGGATTCCGCCGAATTAAAGCGCCGGGACACATCCCCAAGGTAGCGCTGATTTCCGATGTACCGGATTGACTTTGGAGTACATCCATTTCTCTCTACCGTAATTATGACGCAAGTAACGTGGTTCTTTAACATGGTCTTTAATTGGATTTTACAAAGCATCTTTTTATTTATTCCGTTACATTCTATCGAAGTTGTAAAACATCGAAAATTTCGCAAGCTAGTTTAAATATCCCACTCACGATATCAGAACTAATTAGACAGGTTCGCCGTTGTCGCTATTGTCCAGGTGTCCTTTCCGAGAAAACGTACCAATTAACGCGTGACCATTTATAGGCGGCGCACCGACTCTCTGACATCGGATTTCAACGGAAATTAAAAAGTTCGTGAAAAGGAAGCACGATTGAACGTTGTATGCCGTTGATAAATACGCAACCACCCGAGAGCACGCGCAAAATGAAGGGGCACCAAGGACCGAGAGGGAGACGAGGATCGCGATCATTCTTTTAAGAGGCAAGCCATTGATTCGCTCGCGCTCATTGTTCGCCTCGAGAACACACGCGTGATTGGACGCGTGTATGCTCGCTCGTCGCAGTCACCCACACGTCTTGAAGGAATGGGAAAATGAAGCGGGACTACGGGGGAAGACGATGTCGAAGATCGCTAATTAACGATGACTGTGTTCCATCGCATTATTGTCTTGCTACGCACCAGCGGCCCACCTGCTTGTGCATGCACACTCGTGTGGCGACGCACCCGAGCGCGTACGCATGCGAGATGTTAAGTGACATTAAACGAGAGTGACAGCGAAGAATAAAAAGATGAGAGTAATTATAGTAATGAATTCAGGAACAGATCAATTTTTATCGTATAGTATTTTATTTTGTATTTTAATGCGATTTTTGCTCGATAGTAGCTTTTAAATATTTTCTGGAATATTTGTGTTATTACATATAATATCTAGAACAATATAATTAATAATACTTTAACAAGTTTTGTGATCAGTGACTTAACTTTTTGGATATTAATTAAGCAATTTAATACATATATATATATATATATATATATATATATATATATATATATTGTATATATGTATATTATGTATATTGGTATTATGCAAAATAATATACATGTACATGTAAATGGAAATGGAGATTTATCTTTCAATAAAATAAATTCTTAATAATACATTAATATACTTTCTTTGATGCATATACCTATATAGGTATGCTTTCAATTTAAATTATACTTCCTATTTCAGTAATCTATAGAAAAGAAAAATTGTATATATGAATATTATAGAATCGCAAGAAAGAACTCTAAATTTTGGCTCTTAAATGGAGAAACCCATATTAGAAAACTAAATGTTGTTAGAATAAAATGTGATGTTCAATTCGACCGGGCACCGCAAGCGGATTAAGCCTGCCTGGTCACAGTGGTCACGCATTGGCGTAATTCGGTTTAGAGCACCGCGAAAAAGAGAGAGAGAGAGGAGGGGAGGAGGTAGAGAGAGGGAGAAAGAGACGATAGAGAATAGAGAAAACGAGACCTCACGGAATTCCGCGCGCGTCGCGAATAAACGCCGGCGATTCGTCAAGCGCTGCGTCGGCTGACTCCTCGCGCGCCGTTGTTGGGAAACCGACGGAAACGGATGGCTTCCGCTTCGGGCGGACAGACGGACAACCGTCGAGAGAGCCTGAGGAGCTGATTCGTTGATTGGCCGCGCTATCGTACCGGATAAACTGACGGTAGCAACAGCAGCCTTCCTACATCGCTAGCTGTTGCAGCCATCGTCTCTCTCGATCCGCTCCCGTGCCGAGAATCCCGCTCCTCTTGACGGCGATATACTACATACAGTTTGTATACCCCTTCCGCGAGGGTGACTTCCAAATAAGACACGTACAAGACGCTCCAATTTCGGCTGACACCTGCGCTTCGCGCCCGCCCGTCAAGCGTTTTCAGACCTACCTCCTTCCAGCATCCCGCCCGACGGATGAACGGACGAATGCGTCTACAGGCGCGTCCCGATATACATGCGTCATGCACACAGTGTGTCCTGCATTCACCGCATTTCTAACTGAGAATCTCAATGCAGATTTTTCGATGAATGTCAAAATAATTTCTTACTTATAATTTTAGAAAACACAACTAGTTGATCCTCTCACTATTAAAAATATAATTTATTTTATGGATAAATGCTAATTTAGCCATAAAAATAATTTGTTACACTATACAAAATTGGCTACATCTCTTTTTCGTTCGTCTCGTCGAACTCTCAGCGAGACGTCTAAAAATTGAATATCATCGCACCATCAACAATATTGATATTGAATCTCATCAAATGATATAGCTTCGTTAGGGCAGCATCGAATCTAAATTCATTTAAGAATTTATGGCCGAAAGACACCCGGTAGGTCTGGGGTATTCTGTATAAGTGTATAGCCGCGACGCGGGTCTAGCTTAATCGCGCTAGGATTTAACGATCGTGGCCGGCGCAGAGACCTTTAATTCCGATGATCGTGCCGACACGTCTCTATCTCTTTCGCTGGATGAAAGGTGCGCGTTCGATGAATATACCTGAGTCTGCAAGATCGAGACTCTGGCAGGTAGATAATTCGTTACGCCAGGAACGCCAGGATGATCATCGAAATCATATTCGCTCACGCGATTGCGACATAATTTCTTTTCAATTTGTTGTAGGCTCGAGAAAAAAATTTACTGGCAGAAACGATATCGCAAAAAATTGCCGCGAGAGAAATGTTTAACTATTCATTATCTATTGAATTCTTTCGTTGCAGGTTTTAACTTTAGTTTTTATAGATCTGTACTTTTAAACCTCATTTTTTTGAATCTAATAATGAATCAAACTATAATCTTTGTCATTCCGTCAGGAGATTCGTTTTTATTTTTAGGATTATATGAGAACATGGAAATTGTTTAACAAAAGAATCTCTACTTTTAAAAGTAATAGCAACGATCTCCAAATCCAACAAGTCAATATAGCTCGAGGGGAAATTGACTTCTGTCTCCTACTATTCGTCGTGGAATTAATTGGTACGGAAACATCGTCCGAATCTGATCATCGCTGTCATTCATAATTCACAGTACGCGCAGTAACGGCTGCCTTAAATCACGTTAAACAGAAGGCCACTAGCGGAGGATGTACCTATCGTCGGAGCTTTAATCCTCGATAGAGCGCTGTGTCGATGGAAGGATATAGTCCGAGTGACTTCCAACCCGATCGATCGCGCGTGGTGGTCACTACACCACGCCGGAAGCCGAAAGATTTACGAACCGTCGATTTATCGATGCATGTGAGAGCACCGGTCGGTCGGTCCTCCGCGAAACACACGCCCGCGCGATACGCAGATCAGCGCTCGATCGCACGTAACGCATTGATAACGACAGCTAATGGAGCGAGCCGAGGCAACTCGCTCTCGAGCTGTCGCATGTTCTCGATGAATGGAATTTGTAAGCAGATATAATGCCCTGGGTATCATTTTCAGTTAGGAGAGATACAATTTTAATACAGAACTATCTGCCGCACTAGCAATAAGAGCACTAACATTAAGCACTACTCTAAAAGGGAAAAAAGTATTTAAACGAAAATTATTTGTGATATAGAAACGAATCTATGAGAGAAAGAGAGAGAAACAGGAAGAAATTTGTGAAATCTTTATAGTATTTTCAACATTTCAATGTAATGAATGGATTCAAAGTACAGTATGTTTTTAACTCGTACTTTGATTTAATTGTATACCAGTAGCCGGGTCACACATTTTCTGAAAGTTATATTGTAAAAAATTTGTATAAAACGAAATATTCAAAGAGAATTTTTATTTTTTATGCAATAAAATGTGTATAATTATCACGAAACTGTATAGATACTAAGATTTGCCATATTGTCCATGATAAACTGTTCTCGATATGAAATTATTCTATTTAGCACAAGTATATAGAACTGGATTTCCCAAACAAAACTCTCGTTAATGCACGATTGTCACGGCAATAAATTTTTGCGATAAATTATTGGCGGGATCTTCCCGGTTATACGATATGCAGCGTACAGCGTCAAAGCAACAGCTCGCTCGCACGTAACGCATTGATAACGAGAACTAATGTAGCGAGACGCCACGGCTCTCGCTACCGTTTCGAATCGTCGAGGGCCGTACGAGGAATCGAATTATTCTCGTTGGCGCAATGAAACGTGTCCGCGCGGGGCCATATTTTATGCAAGTCCGCGACCGGGATAATACGTCGAGTGCAGCGTGACGTTCCGCAGCGCAGAGTCATTGTACTCTCTCCCGGCCGCCCAATAACCGTTCCCCTCCCACCGCCCTTCTCTCCTCTTTCGCGTAACTGCTACCTTCGTCTAACCTTCCTTCGCTTCCAAGGACCTCGACGGCGATCCCGTTCGCGCGGTCAAATACGTCGAATGTTGCAACGGCCGGCTAGGCGCCGCCGGTATGCATCGATTCTTAACGGTGCAGGTGCACCGCGGTATCGGGCATTCTTTTGCGATCGCGCGCGGCGATGCGCGTTCGAGATTTCTCAAATCGCCGGCGGTCACGGATTATCTCCGCGCTTCTTGGCAATCGTACTATCTCGCGATGATCGCGCTATCCTTGCGGTAAATCGCATTGCGGCGTAAGCAATTCTGTTTTATTATACCTTGACGTTTGCAACGTCGAATTGCGTTAAGTCGAAATGAAATTCGCCCGATAAATGGCAGTTAGGTACGCGTGCCCGTTTATATATGTTTGAAAAACGCCCGAAGATTCTAGCGGGGAATTACTCCGAACGAGGGGAAACGAGCTTTCGGCGGAAGGAAAGAGGTCCCTTTTGTTTCGGCGAGTCCCGCTGCTGCCCTTATGAAGGGATGTCGTTACCGGGCACGTTTCTGCGGCTTGCACGATAATAAGCTCCTCGTGCCGGTAATAGAAAACGCAGCACGATCCTTCCTATGTTTGCCGGATATTACGACTCCGCTCTGTTGTGTGCGACAAGCAGACTCGATGGCTACGCCGAAACGTTCCGCCGACATTTCTGTCTTTGATCGATAGGCTGATAGAGAGAGGTTTATAGAGAGATGGTACGATGGCCCCGTTCAAACGCAGGCATTTCCGGGCGCGGATCAAAGGAAGCGGCCACTCGCCGGAGTGGTTTTCTTTTAATTCACCCTCGACGTTGATGTTAGTAATTATTCGCGAAGATTGCAGTCAGTCACTTGTGCCGCCTGTCCTCCGATCAACCGATCAAAACACCACAAGTACCTTGTACACACGTTATCTATCGATGTTTGCTTTACGCGCGTCGGCTCTTGCAGTCGTTTCCGGCTCATTCTTGAGCCTGAATTGATATTCTTTGACTCCGTCGCTCGATCTACATAATAAAAATTGACCGATCTATTCAAAGTGCAGAATCCAGCTGCAATTAAAATTTATTATGGTAAGTGACGAAACAGAGTGTCATTTGTTTTTCATACATACGCGTCTCTCGCAAAAGAATGTATTTCTCCAAGGAAAATGATATTTACTCCATCTTGTTTCACCTTTTTTCTTCGTCTCCTCGAGGGTCTCTTATTACGGGACTTTTCGTGGTCCTATTGCGGCCATTAGTCTCGCACCGTCTGCGCGTTCGGGGCGCGTACATGCACACGTGAAAGGGGTGGTTCAGCAGGCAGGATTAAAGAGACAGGTGGCCTAGATGTATTTATACGAGCACGCGCGCGCTCGTTCATGGAGCGTGTCGCGTGTGCGAGTCTACGGAATTCGCGTGAGTGCCAAGCCGCGTCTAGCGCGTTCATTCATTCCGTCGAGCACGGACCTACCTATGAATAGACGCTATTTAAAGGACGAGTGCAATGGCTCGAGAGAATCGGTCGGACCGTCCGGCTAGTATTTTTAGTCTGACATTCTTATGGCTTTATAACTCAGACAAGCTATAAATGAATTCATGTTTCAGATACAGCTATTTTAGTAAGTCCAAAGTAATCGTCGGAAATGTTACTTTCTTTTATAAGGTTTAGATTTAGATAAAAGTACAATAATTGTAAACTTGATACAAGAAAGGATAGATTTATATTAATATTAAAAAAATATGAGTACCTATACTATACAATAGTGAAAATATAAAGATTCTGTTCACATGCGAAAAAATACACGACTGAAATAATTTTTTCAATAAGTAGATTTAATTTCTACTAAAAAAAAATTAATATGTCTTCGATATATATTTCATAAATAACGTAAATGAATGTTCCATCGCGAACGAATACCTACGTGTATTCTCGGACAGGGCATAGATAACCTTGTTCTTTTCTTTTTGCGGTGGAAACGCGTCCGAGACTGCATGACGCGGTCTATGATTATCACGTGTATCCGAGCGGTCTGTTTTCCTTTAGTCTGCGTTTCTCAGTTTCTCGTTACGTCCTTTTGAGCCGTGTTAATCTCATTTTAGTCAACGAGCGACATAAGAAATTCTGTAGCAAGTAAAAAAAATTGACAAAAAATTCGAAATTTTTATCTTCTTGTAATGTGTGCTGTTTACACAGTAAAAGTAAAATAACTGTGAGAGAAGAACTTTGAAAAGTTATGTAAAATTTACAGATTTTACTTTTCATGAAACTTTTTTTTTTTCATATTGTCTCCGAAATAGATTTTCATGCCAAATGTCTCGTCAAATTCAAGATTTGTTATTAGTTATCTCGACGGTGTGTAGCGGCAAGTCATGTAAATATTGTTTATTGTTTTAGAGCAAAGACGGAGGAAGCTACCTATATTGGCGCGGTTAACTCGCTTTTTCCGGATATCTCGCTGGATAACCCATTGGGTCTACCTACGTCCCTCATTCGACATCGACTTGGTTGAACTTCGCCCCGACGTAAACAGCGAATTGTCGATTTTCACGCGCGCTGCACGCTGGTGCGCGTGCGCGCGCGCGAGTCCTCGGTAGATTCGCGAGAAGGTATAATTTACCGGGTGAAAGGAGAACGCGAGGAGGGAAGCGCCCGCTTGCTCGCACCGAGCGCGATGTATTATCTCGTTCCCGGCACAATGGGCTTTGTTTGCAAAAGTTTTGAAACGCGGAATCAAGCCGAACGACCACCTACTTCCCGAGCCAGTTGCAGCGGTAGTTCAAAAGGGCCGGAGAAATGTCGCGGGATGCAGAAGGGGGAGGGAAGCGGATAGGAAGAAGAGGGGCTCGAAATTCGCGTGAAGGTGTATCCTCGGATGCGGCGGTACATCGTTCAAAAGCGGAAGGGCAAAAGGAAACGCGCGAAAACGCGGGTAGAAGAAACGGCGGAGAGCAGCGAAGCCCCTTTTACATAATGCGACGGTGTTTCGCGGGAGTTACAACGACGCGGGAAATAAATGCGCGATGAAGCGCAGAGAATGAGAAAAGGTGGCACCAGCAGAGCTGATGTGACGTACAATTTTGGCGAGCACAACTAAAAAGTCATTACTCATTACGCTTAGAAGCGATTAATGAAGTTAAATGTTGCGGTAGTGAAGAAAGAGATAACTAGAAGTAGTTCATTTGAATGGTTTAATTAAAAACAAGCAAACTACATGGACGTATTTGTAATCCATGAGTGTATTAAATAATAAATGGTTAATAAAATAAATGTGTGTTTCAATGTAACACTAAATGTACTGATATCTTTGAAGTAAAGTTCTATATTGTTAGTTCTTTTGTGCCAGTTGATGCTCTACGGTTCTGATATTCAAGTTTCAGGATAAGCGAATCTGCAACAGATCTGTAACCGTATAGAAATCCCACACCCCTCATATAAGGAACCTGTATTATAAAATTTCTATCTCGCGAAAATTTCGTTTCGCAAAATTGCATCAGCTCGTACCATAAAGATCTCGTATTATCGGGTGTGTAGTGCACTGATGCACTGACCATAAAAATTCCACGCCATATAGGAGGGCCCGTAGTATGAAAGTCTGCTATTACAGAAATTTCGCGCAAGATTCCTCGGATTGGAGCCGAAAGTCTCTCGCGGCGGAGGAAGGACGAGTTGAAAGTCGAAAACTCGCAAACACGCGATTTAACAATGCCACGGCGCCGACGCCGCCGACGTCCCTCGATAACGGTAATGGCGCGCGTTCGCTGCCTCGTAAGGAACGGACTTTATCGGGGAACCGGGACAGGAGGGAGAGAGAGAGAGAGTTACCGGTAACGTTCGCAACGTTCGGCAGATACCGATCCACGAAGCGCGGGATCGTATAAGCGATCTTTTACTTCTTCGATTCGCCAAGGCTTTGCGCTCCGAAACTCCGTACACCGTACTTCGCCCGGCGAGCTTACACGACGTTCCCTCAGGATAACAACTGACTGCTGGAGGAAATAGCCAATGAGGAAGATTACTCCCCCGTTTTAGTTTTAACCTCCCAAACGCTTTGGTACAGTTATCTGACCCAGTTTTACAATAAACGCACGTTTATCTACCGAAAAAAAGTATACAGAATCGAAATTCTAATATCAGTAAGAGGATTTGAGATGCATACAAGATGGTTGGCTGTAGACGCATTTAATGCACAGAGTACCGTGCAGTTGGCTGCATTAACAATGCAGCCGGTCCGCTTACATACATACGTTCATAAAGATATTTCATGATTCAGTGATTCCTTTCGTTCTTTACAAGCATGAAGCAACTGACCCATATAATTCGTTATTACGTAAACGAAAAAATGTGCTGTATCTTTTACGAGAAACCGAAACACAAGAAGAAAAGTCAGATTTGACTTTTCTTAATATAAGATAAGGCTGATATAAATCTGACTTTTTTTCAATAATTAACTTTAATTTCTACTATTTTTTTATATCCGTAAGTAAAATTTCTGAAAAATATAATACCAAAATAAAACGTCCGTTCTTAAAAACAAATATTGTATACTATTATTACCTCGCGAACGCTGCCCTTGTCACAATTGACCCCAATTTGCTGATATCGACGCCGGGAACATTCGTTAGCGCGAGCGAGTAAAGATCTCGATATCCCGATTGGATGTATCTTCGGACCTGTTATCCGCTAGCGCGTTTAATTAGAGCGTCGACAACGAGTTTACCGTGCGGCTCTAGGCTGGAGCTGGTGCACGGTGCAGACGGGACTCCCACGGAAAACGGAAGGAAATCCGATGGTCGACGGTTGGCGTGCCGGTGGAGCAGCGCGAAATGTATGGGCGTAGCCCATACCGTAATATCGTGTGCGAGCTGCACCGGAGTCGACTCTCTCTCTCGCCGGCTATTTGTCATCGGCGTGTATATCATGGACGGCCCTTTCTATCTGCGCGATCCCCCCCTCCCTCTCCCTCGTTCCCGTCAGTCCATCTCACCCTTCTCTGTTCTCTGTTCCCGTCCGCGCCCCGCGGTCTCCGTGAAGATTTGCATTACAAATATGCACCAACCGGAATGCATGTACGTCAATATGACGTCTCTCTTTCTCGCTCTCTCTCTCTCTTTCTCTCTCTTCCACCCTCGCTGTTTTACTTCCTCCCGCGCCACGGCTCTCTTTGCTTCTCTCCTCGTTACGATAATAATGCCGATGTCCCGGAAAGTGCGGTAATATAACTAGACTTCTCGCCCTTACGCGCAGCTTAGTAACTATGCGCTCGATGAAGTCTCTCGGCATCAGTTTTTTAACTTGCAATTTTTAATATCTTGAGAATGTTAAAAATGATACATTTGAATGATCCTTGTTGTATTCTATAGTTAACATTCTATAATTAATGTTTTATAATTAACATTCTATAATTAATTCCGGGATTAATGTATTAAATATGCAAAAATTATTTTGAAACACTTGAATATTATCATCCACTGAGTAAATTATGCTTTAATGATAAACAGAAGTTGTAATTTTCAATATAAATGTAGTTAAATAAGACCGAAAATCTGTCAATGCACAAATGGTTCGTGGAGTTCATCAACCGCTTCTTCAAGCACCATTTTACAAACTCCACCACTTCTGGAATGCTTTATTTCCTCAACGGTCATCGGACGATGAACGGCCATCAAAGCGATCCGGATGGCAAAAGAGCCAAGCGTCGCGTTAGAACTTTACTTTCTAAGTTTTATCTCGCTTCACGATCGACTGCAGAGCTTTGTACCTCGTGAAGAAGAAGAGACGGCTGCTTCTCGAGGGAATTAATAGTTTATACGCGAATTATAAAATAATTTTACGGGCGGTCAACGTTTTCGTCTGCCTGGGAAGGAAAGGAGCTTTCGCACGGTCGGTCGCCTATCTCTCGCTTCTCTCGACGCTTCATTTGTTTCCTGATCAACGCGCCGCGTCGCGCGCGGCATGACACACGTTACTGGCACAGAAAATGAAGCGAGCGCGTTCTAAAAACCGACAAAAGGCGGTCGCGGGGGTGGTGTGGCAAAATGCACGCCCGGCGTATTGTCAAAGGGGTGAGCATCGCGCTCACGGCGATCGCTCAAAGCGCCTCAGTCCGCGCCAACCCCTTCGAAAGAAGGAGCGGAAGCAAGGGGCTGCCATGGGTCGGCTCGAGTTTCGTAGAACGCGTCGACGAAGGATCCTCTTTTATCTTTCACCCCTTTCTCCGTCCGTCCGAGAAAAGGGGTGGGCTCTGTCGTCTTTCTCGACCACCTCGAGTCAGCCGAGCAAAGGGCCGCCAACGGGGGTGCCGGCGAGCCGACAGAGGGATTTATTATCGTCCACGATAAAAGCCTTAAGATGAACATGCGCGAGGTGAAATAAGCGCGCCATGGAAACCGGGAGTCTTGCAGCTAGCTAGATCATGGTAGTCGACCGTAATTTGTGTTAAAGATATTATACAATGCTCCAGGTTTGCCACAGTTTCTTTTATCTAAAGATTTTATGGCCAATTTCGAGATAACGTTTTCTTTACAGAACTATATACAGCGACACTTTAATAAGTTGCGCTTTTTTAGGAGAAAAGATGACATAATATCTAATTTTAGTTCTTAACATGTCATAGAATGAAAGAGAGAAAAAAAATCTATTACTTCATATTAATCTTTATTTCAAGGACAGATAAATTTTTTGAATGTAAATTAAATTGCTGTAATATTGTATCTATAGATTCCGCGTAAAGTTTTAATTATGTATTTTATTTTATAAAGGGAAGATCATCCCCTTTCTTTAGCGTAAAATTTAAAAATATGTATAAAGCTGCAGCCTAAAATTTATTTACTCTCTAGAAGAATAAGAAAGATTAATAGATATATTAATACAGATTTAGTTAACGATGATCTGATTTTGTACATAGCATATTATAGATCTAAGAATATACATATAAATAGGAAGTCGGCAAAATTAATTGGTTTGATATTTTTCTTACTATCATGTTTAGCTTTTACTTCAAGATCAATGAAGACGTGAAACTTCTAATCCCATTTTTTTACGTTTAATGCATTTTTCTCTAGATTTTTTAAACAGATCCAGCAAAACAATTTTTTTAAGAGGGAGACTTAATCCCAAAACCCCCCTAGGATCCATCAGTGTATACATGTGTGTATGTTAGTGTATACATGTATGTATAGTTATGTCAATCAAATTTCGAAACGTGAAGGAAGTAAATAAAATACGTAAAGGTTGACGCATTACTTTAACAAATTCCTTAAAGCTTCCGAAATAAACGAGAATGTCACTCTGCTCGGAGTAAAATTAATATCAAGTTACTCAAAGTTCAAAGCATGTCTCATCCGTCTTGGCAGTTCTTCGGCGGTCAGGTGGCGAATGCCGTTGGAGGAATAAGAAGAAAAAGAAGGGTGAGAGAGAGAGAGAAAGAAGGGGGGAGGGAGGAAGAGAGGTGCAGGCAGCACAGAGAGGCCCGTGTTCTCGAAGACGGGGCTGCGGTTATACGTACATGCAGTCACGCACCGTTGTGCACAAAGATGCCGGCCCGCTAATATGTCGCGTGCAGTCTGTATACCGCGTGGCCATTTCGCCACGCTTGGCTATATCGGGCACTCTCTCTCCCACTCGTGTGCACGCAGCTTTCCTCGCGAATGTTTCTCCGTTTACAGTCGCGGGCGTGCGACGCATTGTTGCACGCGCATAGACGCCCGCTTGTCCGGCCGCATTTGTCGATCTGATGAGTCTCCCTCGTGTTTCTGACGAAATACCGTAATACCGAGTATCGAAATTTCAGGGAAAACTCCGTCAACAAGAAAAACAGAATTCAGCTTACAATTAGAGGCGTGGCAGAGTGCGTGCGTTGTAACTCGTTTGTCTGCTGGGACAAAAGGTATTGTCACTAGATGTGAGCTTGATATGTGGATAAAAACGTATAAATAAAAAACTTTGTAACCTCTAGTAGAGATTATGAAGATTTGCGTACAAGTGCATTTGTCACGGACATGGTGAATTGAGAAAATTCGCAATTCGCAATTCACACACATACACACACACACACACACATTGATTCCGTTACTTTACCGTCCGTCCACGTTCTTCCTTCCTTCGACGGCTCTTTATACTGCACATACTTGACGTTCACACTATTCTTTAATCCGTTATGTGACGCTCGACGTTTCGCAGCTGTTGCTATAGCACGCGAGTGGTTTTCATCTTTTTGCCGCGCTTATGAGAAAAGCATCAACTGACGCAAAAACTTGACGTTATAAAGTAACAAAAGTACAGGTTTCCCCGTCGCACGAGAAACACTCATTGATTTATTACCCTTGTACTTCCGTCATTCATTTAATAAATATACCTAATATACGTATATGCGCGCATACATGGTATACCTATAGATAATCCTTTTATAGTTCAGTGACAGTACTATAAGTTCGCAAATATATCTATCTCAACGGAGATAATGTATAGCTTGAACTTTTAAGAGAGAAGATAGAATGCGTTACATTTTTTAAAGTTTTAAAAAATTGCAGTACTTTATGGCATAATTCTCTTTCTTTCTCTCTCTCTCTCTCTCTCTCTCTCTCTCTCTCTCTCTCTCTCTCTCTCTCTCTCACGCGATATATACATGTATTTTATATTCATCGCGGATATAGGAATATTTTAAAATATTCTTTTGCGGATGAGAGAGAAAACCTTTCGCAGTTTAATTGATTTTTACGACACAATTTGATTTACGCTGGAGATTTGCGGTGCCCATCATCGAGAATGCATTATTCCATCAATACGGTTTGTAAAAAGCTTGTCGCTATGTGGACGCATAAACTTTAATCCCGACCGCGATATACAGCGTGGCAACTTTATGTTCGGAAAAGCGGCAAATAATCTGCAACGGCGGCGCTCATGGGCGCGTAACTATGGATAACAAGCGGTTTTAATCAACGGAATTACCGGAGCACTCTCGCACTCGCAGTAATAAAAAGTTTCTCAATTTCGCATCATTAGAGCTTTCGGACAAAATGAGACTCAGAAATTCCGAGGAAACAATCGCCATGCCAGCACCAATACAAAACGGAGTGTGCTCAAACTTCAATCGCATCGCTTCAAAATTTTAATTCCCAATAGTTTAGCGAACATCGATAAAAAGTGTTACGTTTTCTTAACGTGTCTTCTGGGAAGTTTGCAGAACAAGTTTCAGATTTCATTTTAAATTTGTTTTAGTAATTCTTTTTTTAGTTATGTAATTGTACTTATTTAGAAATTATTTGAAAATTTATATAAATATAAATTTACAAGTGAAATAATTGTATTAATTATTTCAATATCGTCAAGATAAAAATATGCTTAGTTTTTAATTATTTGTGCTCATATTCTTTATCACAAATAATGAAGTTTCAGGAAAAAATATAATTATTGCTTATTATAAGCTAGTCCTTGAAAAGCCATACTTTTTCATATTTCGCTATCGTATCTTAGTGCTAATTGATAAGTGTCACATGTAATTCAGCGTGATATACAAAAGAAGGGACACGCGTTTCGCAAAGTTCGTTAATTACGCCAAAATACGCAACGATCGCGCGTCGTTACTTCCGCGACGGCGGAAACACAGCTTGCGGTCGCATGATTAATTCCTGCGAAGTTTTCACGAGCTGCGGTGTGTTTTAGCGAACGTAACTCGACGCTCTTGCGCCTCGCGGTCTGTTCGAAGCGAGAAATCGATGCGGTCGTGCTCCACCATATGGAGCACTTTCCGCACCCGTCGAGGGCGTACGTGCATCCGAAATAGTTCTATAAGACTGCAGTAAGTTGTCGCAAGTTTATCGCAAGTTTATCGTCGATCGAAGATAATGCAATCGAAGAAAAGACGGCCACAATTGTAATGAAAAAATGCTTACCAAACATTATATTAATGTGTCAACAATTAAAGTTGTATTAATATGCAATAATTCTTTAAAATTATATTGTTAATATAATTTCTCGTTAATTTCAATTAATATGTATAAAATTATTAAATCATGAAAATTGTTTATTCACTGTCAATGCAAATGAGAATGAGATAGCCGTGGTTGGCGTTAAACGGGCGCAATGAGATCCCACTGAATTTATTGGTATTATCACCTCTTGTTCATCTCGACTGCCCGTCACAGCTGTCGCATCAACCGCTAAACACGCGATTCTCTCATTTCTGCTTTGCCATAATAATAGGAAAAAGAAATTCAAAGTGCGCCTATCAGCCGTTCGGTCGCCGCGCTGACTATCCCGATCCATGCTGGACGGGCAAAAATGGTCAGTCCCGTCAATCTGTGCGTATAGTGGGCTACCAACGGCACGCACTCCGTCCTGCAGCGAATGCATTTTGGAGTGCGGCACGATGCATTTATCGCGGCGCCCTCACTTCTAAAACGACTGACGGCGCGATGGCGGAAATTAATTTTTTATCGCGCATCTTTTGAGAATCGAAGAAGAAAGCTCCAGATGAATTATTTATTACACGACGTGATGCGCGTCAGGATCATATCTCGTAGAGTCGTAGATAAATATCACTCTAATCGCGTCAGGACCATTCAAAATAATATATTAAATGCTTCTTTTATGTTTAAACCTGAATTTGCGGAAATGTCTCAATATAATAATTTTTCTCATAATTCAATTGTCATATCACGACTACCCTGTTGAGGAACTATCGGATTCTCAAGTCCGGTATGTCAAAGAATGACGGTATAATGCATTCTCTTACCAAACTTAAAAGTAGATCCTGTCAAATTGTTTGACAGAGAGGCGGAAATGAGATAACGTGACACGTATAGTGCAGGTTAATCTCGGTCCAGCAGCTCCTTTTGTTTCAAATCTCTATTAGATGAATATGCTAGATTCAACGTCCGAGATCGCGTCGTGGAAAATACAGTCTACTAACTTTGTAACAGATACTATTGTATAAAGCACGATCTAATCAGGAGAAATTACATCAACAGCTTCGATTAACGAATCTCGAGAGCCGATGTAATATCGGCAAATTTAATGCACAAATTCATTTCATCACCATAACTTATACGCTAAACGATCATGCAATAATCTATTCTGAAGAATGTCTGGATGTAACGCTATAAGGGGCGTTGAGAAACTAATCGCGGTATTACTAATCTCGCGTGTTAACGTCTGGCTCTTTCGCAGTTATTTACAACCGGTTGCCATTACGTCAATTTTTAATGCGATATTAATTAGAAAAAAAAATGATACGTGATAGCACATTGATGCGGGATGCGAACCCTAATCGATATAATCGAAGAATATTGAGCCGCGCATCGTGCGTGCCTGATTACGCGTCTCCGCGAACGCATCGCGAATTAACGTCCACTCGGCCGATCGTCATCCCGTCGTGATCTGTGTGCCCCCCCCCCCTTCTTTCATCGATCCACCGATCCCTACGGCCGGATCCTCTCACCCAGCGAGTCAATTATCTCTCACGGACACCGTCGGATATAGAACATTAAGGCGACGTCGCTAACGGAGAGAGAGATAGGCTGCGTTCTGCGAGCTCCAAGTTTTAACTACTTCCGAGACCGGAGAGGGTCTACAATAATCCCAGGCCGCGAGAGCTCGGTTATCCGGGGCCCGTCGGCTTAACGATTACAGAACCGAGAAGGAAGACGGAGCACCCATAGGATAAGATGGAAAAGAGAAAAAACAGTAACGAATACGTAGAGAGGATGTAATGAAATTAAGAGAGGTAATGCTGTCGGCGCGTGGATGAAAAACACGGAAACGAACAAGTTTTCGCTATGTCGAATGGCGATTCATTCGATCATCGAACGAAATTGATTTTCGATGCGACTAATTATCAGGAAAAGAATGTAGGTATAAGGGTTACTATCAATCGATGGAAAACATTTTAAGCCGACACTAGATACTGCGCAGAATAACATAACATTTAACAATAATAGAATAAGAAAGAACAATTATAATAGAAAAGAGAAAAATAGGAACAAAAGACGGATACCGCAAGTTAGATACTTCGCGTGTATAAATAACACCCCCCAAACCAAATAATCATCCGCGAGTCAATTAGCGCGGCATTAATACGGTGTCCACGGTAATGGAAGAATTCCGACGCGCCTCAGCATACTAATTATCCGTCCTGCGATTAATAAACCGCGCGGCACATTGTTGCCGATCGGGAGCGAAGGCGCGTAATTAACGGGCCGCGGTAATTCGTTTCTCGCTCCATGCATCCTCTCGCTGCTGCCATGATCGCGATACAGAGCGCGCACGTATTTCGCGGGTCGAATCCACCGGAGAGAAATCTGATAATAACCAGCGGACCGGACGAACGGACCGGGGTGAACCAGCGTCGGGGGTAGGGAGAGCGGCGGCGGGGAGGGCATATCTATCCGATTTGCTTGCCAAGTAACAATTAGAGTTCCGCGCAGTTTCTGCACGCAGTTATTGCGGTTAACGAGACGGCGGAACAAGGGAGCCTCTCGCGCGCCCGTACACCCGACCCGGACCGACCCCGTTT